>CM034156.1:605662918-606262918 GCA_019776745.2 Taxus chinensis
ATACCGTCCAAACGATGTGCTTATACCAATCAAGACACCCATAACATTCAACCCAAACATCTTCTTCAATGTACCTCAACCATCCACCTCAAACCAACACCTATCGCCTTCAAGCTGATGAACCACCGTCGAAAAACCAACTTTCTTCCTACAGCCTAACATTCAACCTCCGACCCTTTAGTAGATGTTTTTCACACTGCCTTACGCTGGTGGGAGTAAAACCGGCCTATATAACGTTAGTTCTGTTTCCCTACACACCGGGCAGGAGTACGGACAATTACATGGCACATCCCACCTACGACCATCGCGTGGGGGAAGTAATCTCTTACGGACCACCCCATTGCGGGCACTAACCTAACGTATCGGCCAAGGCTCGTCTCGCACTCAAGCATCCTCCATTACCCCTGAACCTCCTCTTGGTGTGGTTCCCTTCCATCTGATTTTCAATACTTGACAAATCGTCGTTTCGCCCTCACATTCCTGACTCGCTGTGCGTAGGGGAAAAGCTTATGGTTTGGCCTTTACCGAACAAAGGCGACAATACACCTCATTCCCGGACTACTCGTAAACATAATGATCGTAGTGGTGAGTTTTTCTCGAAACACCTACACAGGAGACCACCTCCTGTCAGATGTTGTCCTGGAAGAAGACGACGTCACCCCCCTACCAACCATCGTCACCCACTTTGCCATTCATCACCCACAGAATCGATGGACCCTGAATCTATCCCTCCTAACTTTTTTTTTTTCCAATAAATGCCATCTTCATAGGTCCTCTCACTTATCAACGTGATAATGAGGACCCATCCTCTCTTCCCCTTCTGTATCCAGACATGATCGAAGAGGATTCGCCTTCGATTAATGTTGTTGAGTGCCAGGATGACGACTCCATCCTCACTTACCTTGGCGCGGATTGATATTCTTATATTCAACGAGCCTTACCATCTGAAACCCCAACCATGCTGAATGGATCTACCATAGAAATCAACATCCACACGGAGGAGGATCCTCACATAGTGAAAGATCGGACAATCCCTTAACACATTAGAAAAGCCGCCTTAACTACCTTTCTCCGTACCTGCAACCAAGCTTTCGCTTGGTCCTACGCGGACATGCCAGGAATTGATCCTACCATTGCCGTCCATAACATCACCCTACAACCCCGATTCCAAACCAGTCAAATAGAAATTGAGAAAAATGCATCCACACATTGCTCTCATTGGTCAAAGAGGAGCTCCAACGACTCCTTTCTGTGTCCTTCATCTTGCCTATTGACTATCCTCAATAGATTTCTAACATCATACCTGTCACGAAAGCAACGGGGGGGACTCTCGGATATGCACGGATTCTGGGATCTTAACCTGCTTGCCCTAAGGATGACTTTCCCCTCCCCAGTATTGATCAACTTGTTGATCTCACTGCGGGCCATGAAATGCTTTCTCTCATGGATGGCTTTTCAGGATACAACCAAATTTGTCGCAGCCCGCCGATCAAACATAATAGACTGCTTTCATAACTCCTTGGGGAACCTTATGTTATCGTGTCATGCCGTTTGGCCTTAAGAATGCTGGTGCAAACCTACAGCGGGCTATGACCTACATTTTTCATGACATTATGCACACTATTCCTTGAAGATTACCGTCGACGATCTTCTTGGCAAGTCTAAACATCGCAGTGAACATCTCGATGTTTTAACCATTATTTTCGATCACCTGTTGCAATATTCTGTCCGTCTTCACCAAAGAAATATTTCTTTGGTGTCCTTTCAGGAAAACTTCTTGGTTTTATCGTCTCTTTGCGTGCAGTGAGGCGATCCATCTAAAGTAAAAGCTATCCTAGAAATTCCCCCCACCCAAGAAACCTCAAACAATTGCGTAGTTTGCAGGGTAAACTTCAATCCATCTGGCGTTCCATCTCCCAACTCTCGGATCGATGTCACCCCTTTTCACCACCTTCTTAAAAAGGACGTTACCTTTTAATGGAGTGAGAGTTTCACCAAGCCTTCGAAGCTCTCAAAACTTATCTCTTGCAGCCACCCGTGCTTATCCCACCCCAGGACGACCGCCCTTTCTACCTTTATCTTTCCGCCACTGACCATGCTATAGGAGCTATGCTCGCACATCGGGACTCGACACACCGAGAACAGGCCATTTACTATATAATTCGTACCCTCGTGGAGTACGAGACTAGGTTATACACATGTAGAAAAATTGTGCCTAGCCCTATCATTCGTAGCCACCAAACTCCGACATTACCTCCTGAATCACAAAACTTTTGTCATCACCAACACGGACCCCATTCATTATATGTACCGCCAAACCACATCTAAACCAACGCATCGCTCGATGGCTCATGCTCCTCGCCGACCTTGACCTTGAGTTTATACAAACAGAAGTGAATCAAAGGACAAACTCTTGCAGACCAACTTGCGGAGGCCCCTTTACCTGGGGAACAATTACCAATTTTTACCTTCCCCGACGAACTCATCTCCGCTCTTTCACTCGGAGAAGAATCGTATCAAATGACCCTCTTCTTCGATGGATCTAAATGCCAGCGCGGCAGAGGAGCTGGCGTTGTCCTCATCCCTCTTGACACTGAACCTATGCCTCTTTCATTCCGGCTTGATTTCCCTGCACTAATAATACAGCGGAATATGAGGCCCTTGTTCTGGGTCTCCAAGTTGCGTTACACTTAGGCATCAAGTCTATCAATATCTTGGTGACTCTCAATTGGTAGTCAATCGGTTATGGGAATCTACCAATGTAAGCATGAGGAACTTCAAAAGTACAACCACCACGTGGAGTCACTTCTAGCCTTATTTACTCACTATTCTATCCAAACCATTCCCCGCTCCACTAACAAATTTGCGGATACTATGGCTTGCTTAGCCTCGCAGATTCCTACCGCACCAATTGACTCTGAATTATTCGTCGTGGTCCAACAACTTTTTTGCACCATCCTATTCAACCCCGGTAGTTTGCATGATAAATACTGTGTCTACTAATTCGCAGGATACCTGGTACCACCAATTTCACGACTACCTTACAATCTCTGTTCTCCCACCTGACCTTACTGGTAACCGGCAAACGTGCTTTTCTAAAAGTGTTTCTCGTTATGTTGTCATGGGGGGACTTCTTTATAAACGTGGCTTTGATGGCATCCTCCTTCGTTGTCTAACTGGCGCGGAGGCCACTCATACCATCCACAGGTCCATGATGGGATTTGTGGTGGACATTTCAGTGGCCTTGCCATGGCTAAACGAATCCTTCGCCTAGGTTATTATTGGCCTACTCTCAAAAATGACTGCTACGAATATGTTAAGCGTTGTGTTATGTGCCAACAACATGCCAACCTTCAACATACCCCTAGCCATCCGCTGCAGGTCGCACGAGATCTTTGGCCTTTCTCACAATGGGGTTTAGACCTTATTGGTGAGATTCACCCGACCTCTTCACAACGTCACCGTTGGATAATCACAGCAACCGAATATTACACAAAATGGTGGAGGCCATTCCACTCATTTCAATCAAAAGGAAAAAATTGTTGAATTCATTAACCATCACATTATCTGTCGTTTTGGTATTCCTCATCGCCTAATAACAGATAATGGTAAATCTTTTAAAACAAGTTGTTACAAGACCTTTGTGATAACTTTGGTATCAAACTTAGTTTCTCATCACCTTACTATCCGCAGGCCAATGGTCAGGCTGAATCTTCTAATAAAACCCTAACCCAAAATCCTCATGAAAGTTGTCAATGAATTCGGAAGAAAATTGGCACGATCACATTCCCTTTGCCCTTTGGGCTTATCGTACTAGCATTCGTACCTCCACTAATGCCACACCTTTTTCTTTGGTATATGGTTACCGAGGCTGTCCTGCCTCTCGAAATACAAATACCCTCCCTCAGAATATCCCTTCAGGATATTCTCACCAACGATGATTTCCGCCAAGAACGTTTAGCCCAATTGGATCTTCTTGACGAACGTCGTCTTACAGCTCTTGATCACCTCCAAATCTATCAAAAACGCATCAAGCGTGCTTATGATAAGCGACTTCATGAGCGTACCTTTAAGGTTGGTGATCTTGTCCTCAAAGAGAATCAACATGTCACCAAACTAGAAAAGAGCAAACGTGGAAAATTTGCTCCCAATTGGATTGGGCCTTATATAATCACTCACACCTATGGATTAGGCACTTATCATTTAGCTTCACTTAACGGTAAACCTGAGCCTGAACCCCTTAATGCCTTGAATCTTCGACCATTCTACTGTTGAATCTAGTGTTATATCACTTCTTATCTACCTACTTGCTCGTCCCTTGAGCTCATTTACCGCTACATACACTTTGTTTTCTATATCTCAAAATAAAATCAAAATCACTTCCCCTTGATGATGCCTTCCCATTTTTAGTCTCGTCCATGACTTCAAAGTATTAAAATAAGCCGTATTTCTTATGGGATTTTCTTGAGTCAAACTTCCTACTAAACTAGATGCTTCACACCAAAAGAACATCTAGTCATCTAATTTATCTATAGACTGCTCCCTCGAAGGATAGCTATGCATTTAAATCATATTTGCTACTATAAATAGACTGCTCCCCCAAAGGACAGCTATACATAGTCAGCCTTATCTCAGAAGCTTCTCGCATTGATCAGCTTTGTGTGAAGACCTCAAGAATAGTACAATCAATATCCCTTGTAGACTTCCCGCATCGATCAGTCTATATTCAGTCAAATAAAAGCCTCATTCAAAAGAACTTTTTGGGTCATGGACTTGTCTATTTAGGGTAGGTTCTCTTTCGTCAGGAACACTCACTTTGTAACCGGTTCTTTGTACCTCAGCTATATCATCTACCTCACCTCACCATTTGTTTCAACTCAAGGGACGTAACATACACCTGATATATTGTGATCATACAACTCTTTTCACCTATGGACTTCTCATCTATGCACGGTACCTAGGGCTTCAAGCTCGTTCTACGTTGTGTGGTTTGTTTAGCTCTTTTCACCTATGGAGCATTCTTTCCTCTTTTCCTCGCATCTAGGATTGTGTGTTGATCTTAATCAGGACATGGTTCCCCTCGACTTGGGTAGGCTAACTTTCTCTTCCCTTATACCTTTTACGACATCATCGATTCATTACCAACACCAACAACCTCACCTTACCAATATTAATATCAATATTTTTACCAAACCAACCAATTGCCTAAACCGTACCAAATTGCCTGAATTCGCCTCTCCCTGATCCTAAGGGAGAACTACATCGGTCTGAGGCCCTTCCTTGCTTTGTGCAAATGGGCTATGTAGGCAGCACTTAAGAGACATGGGGTCTCCCAAGGTTAGCTCGACCATCCCCTACCATAACCTATCATGTGTGGTAAATATAAATATTTTTGTGTACTTCTATTTAATCACATTCCCCTTTATCCTTTTTCAAAACACCGAAAGTCAAAACGAAAACATTTTTATTATAACTCCAATCAACATACATATCTCGTTTTATTTAGATGTTAAACAAATACATCTTCTCTATCATCGACACGCAGGTCGGTACTCTTATTTATTCTTATACCTTGCTAACATTTATTTAGACCCTCACGCCTCATCCCGAACTAGGTGATGATTGTGATCATCGACCCCTCTCGCCAGGCCTCTCTGTCCTCAAAGGTACCACAGCTATTGGTACCGCCCACTGATCTTCCAATCTCTCCTGTAACATATGAATATGCCCTCTCGCATGGAGGACTCCAGCCTCTAGTCTCGCTGCTCGTGACTCCGCAACCGCTAACAATCCTCTTGTCTCATTCACCTACGTTTGGAGCTGCTGAACCAAACATTGCAGCCGATCCCTCTCTTCTGTAATCACAGCTATGTTAGGGCGATCGCGTACACCTCGCAGCTCAGCTACCCACCATAACCTATAGGCCTCTGTCATTCCGGCATCCATTACACTGCGATCGGCTGTTATCTCCCCGGGCCCTTCTGGAGGTGTTAGCCGGGGAGGTGAGAATGTTACCTCGGCGTCGATGCTCATATATGGTCTATAAGCCTGGTGTATATCCTGCACAAATCCAAATTATCGCCGCACGTGATCTATAGGAATCCTCTCATATTCACCTGGCCTGTACCCCGCGATCCACCTCAATCGCTCTACACCCCTTAACTCCTCAGCTATGTTCTCGGTTACCATATAGTTCCCGTAAGGCCTCCAACAGATATCTGCAACCGTCACCCTCTCCCATACCTGCCTGTAATACTCAATGTCACCCGGCATGGCCTGAGATCTTGCCTCTTGTTCTGTCTGGACCCATCGTCTGAATCCCAACCTCTGCACTCCGGTCTCTCCCGACTGGATGGGTCGGCCTATTGGTCGCACACAAACAATGTGCTCATAGGCCTAACAGTGTAATAAGTAGGAACCATCCAGCGTTGTCCTGTGATTTCGCCTACAAGCCCATAAACCCCTGTATAGCTCCGCCAAATATGCAGGTGCCCATGCAAACGTCACATTCCTTTCTATCATCTCCCAGATAACACACATCAATGCCTTTGGAAATCTTCCCCCTTCTACCCTCGGTAATGCATAATACCCTACCGCTATCATTAATATCACTGCTAACCTTGTCTCCTCAGGGTGTGCTGCATACATTACCCCATATGTGAATGACAAACCTCGCTGTGTTAAGTCTTGTGCATATGGACCAAACACTTATGTTATCTCTTCCCGCCCCGTGCTAGGTAGTGCTTGATATACTGGTTCTCCTGTAATAGGGAGTCTCAAAATATGGAACACATCTTCCAATGTTACTGTCATCTCCCCTGTTGGCAGATAAAAGGTATTTGTCTCGAGATTCCATCTCTCAATCAACGCCTGTAACATACCATGGTTACGTGCGATTCGTGAATAATAACGGATTCCACTTAACCCCAAACGATTTATCAATGCCCATTCCACTGGTGTTACATCCGCTCGGATTCGTGACAACAGCGCTGGCACACTATCATTCATCCTCAACCCTGCCTCTGCCTGCATACACCAAAACAACAAACAACCATTCAATCCGTCAGGGTTTTTCAAACATTCTGGAAATTCCTCCAGTAACCAGTATCGGTTATACATAACCGGTATCGGTTCAGTAACCGATACAGGTTCTCCATAACCGCTACCGGTCACTGTCAATTACATACACCTTCCCTAAAAACAACCACCTACGACAATAAATTGATCGTTTATTCCTTTCTATATACACAGACATACCCAAAACCCCGAATTACCTACCCCATAACACCCACCTCATCTATACCCCTGGCTATCATATTGCCATTCTCATATCTACCCACCTACTCTCCCCCATCCTATTCACAAAACATGTAGTAGTTAAATCACAAACAAGCTGATACCTCTTGGTTTGCAGCAGCTTGAGGTGGCCCTTGTCTTCCCTCTTGTCCCTGCCTGTGGGATGCTTCTCCTCGTTCTGCCATGATCACCACCCTTTTTCAACTTTGTCTTTCTGCCTTCTGAATCTCGGATCACATTCACTTTCCTTGTCTCTTTTCTCCTTATCACTCAAATCTCTCATGCAAAAACCTGTCTTAGTCGTCAAAACGCGTCGCGTTTGCGCATTTAACCTCTTGCATGGCTCTAAAATTAAAACTTAAGTTGCCACCCTAGCTTTTCTATTTTTAGAAAAAACTCATACCTAAATAACCGGTATCGGTTACTTAACCGATATCGGTCTATCAGCTACCGACATCGGTTCCTTAACCGATATCGGTTACACACCTATCTTTTCTCAACAGCGTTCTTTTCTTCATTTCTCACCTAAATTTTTGTCGCGCCCGCCTCTTTTCCTACATAAACAACACAATTTACCACATTTGTTCATCGACCACACATAGCATTACAATTTCATCAACATCATTTATTTTATACAAATACACAAACCATCAACTATGGATATCAAGAAACTATCAATCTATACATCATTTGGATCCAACTCATCAGTTACATATATCACAATGTCACAGAAGCACCAATTCATCACATAACCTGACATTCATATATACGTACAAAGAAACAAAAACATCAGCATCATCCATCTATCAACATGTCAATTAAACTCATCACACATTCTATATATTACCAGCCATTAACCAAATATTTAAATATATTTTGAACACTGCATGTGGATCAAAACATCGTCTCTCTCTCTCTCTCTCTATATATATATATATATATACAAGTTTTCAAAAATACAATGTGCCCTACATCAGGGCCTCTGTGATCTCATCATACAACCAAGCCGGTACGCAGGCCGCAATAACTGTCAAAAAATCTCGACTCGGCTCGCAGGCCGGTCCCTCATATCAAATATAGCTATATACTCAGCTCGCAGACCGGTATCCACTATACAACCCCTACTCGGCTCGCAGGCCGGTATACAATAAATGAATGAATGAATACATGAATAATACATAGGCACGCAGGCCTCCATCAATACACCTGGCTCGCAGACCGGTGCTCATCTCTAAAATACAACAACCATGTCTAGGATCTCTCAGCTCTCCCCACCGCCCTCGGCACCTCTCCCCGCTGGTCCCTGTGGTGCCTCTCGCCTCCTGCCCGTCACGGACATGCCAGCTGTGGCTGCACCTCCCTGAGATCTCTGGCTGTGAGAGGTCTCTATCCTATGCGCTGCATAAGCCTGATACTCGACTCCAGTACCATCAAGAATATCCTGATAATATCGGGCCTCTGCTCTAACCTCCATATATCTGTCCCGTGCCACCGTAGGTACTGGGGCTGGTCCCCAGACTCCTACTACCAGTGCCCCCTGTGCCGCTGGTGGTGCCTGTGGCCGTGGTGGTATCTGGGCCTGTGCCTGGGGTTGTGGCTGTGCTACTGCTGGTACGGCTACCTGTACCTGTATCGGTGCCTGTGGCTGTGCTGCTACTGGTACTGCTGCCTGTACCTGTACCTGCACCTGTGGCTGTGCTGTTGGTGGTGGTGCTGCCTGTGCCTGTACCTGAGCCTGGGCTAACTGCCCCTATAGGACACCTATCTGTGCCTGTGTAGCAGCCAACTATCCCTGTAATAGCTGCACCTGACCCCGGAGCTGATCTCTCTCTGCCGTAACTGTAGCCAAGTCTGGCTGTGCAGGCGGTACTATCCTGGCTGCTCTCTGCCCAGCCCACCACACCCTGTATGCTCCCGTGCACCCAGCATCATCTACACCCTCACCTGCTGACCTCTCCGCTACCCAATCTAGATCCAAAGGCTGTGGTGTAGGCAGTGGGGCCTCTACATCATCCCTCCTGTACTGAGGGAAGGGAGGTGGCTCGTCCTGTCGCAACCCCATCTGCCTGCATACCCTCTCTAGGGGTATCCACTCATACTCTCCTGGCCTCCGTCCTGCTATCCAGAATGTGTACTGGATTAGGCGTAACTATAGGCGGGCTCCTCTACCAGGGTGGTGACCTCTGTAGGGTCTCCATACAATGTCTACTACTGTAAGGCCCTCTAGCAAATGTCTATAATATGCCACATCCCGACCTGCAACAACTGCTCATGGCTGGCCCACGACCCCCAACCACCTCTGAAAGCCATATCGGTATATGACCTGTGGCCCTGGCTGCTGGGGTAACCCTACTGGCCTGATGCATACGATGTGCTCATATGCCCAACAATGCAACAAAAATGTAGAGCAAATACCGAATCGCCTCCTCCGGCGATAGCCCCATAGCTCCCTGTACAATTACACCAGATATACTGGTGCCCAGGCGTAACAGGTATGCTCCTCCACCATCTCAAGCAGTACCCCCATCAATGCTTATGGGAAGCGGCCTCCCTCTGAGTCCGGGAGGGCAAAGCAGGTGATCCCAACCATCATCAACACATCCAGTCGTGTCTCGTGTCGATGCGCACGGTACATGTCACCGTACCCGATACTTGCGCTATGGTAGGTCAGTAGCGCGGTGGCATCCCCAAAAACCTGCAGTATGCTATCCATGGCAGTCTCTGAATCTACCTGGAAGACTACCTCTCCCTCGATAGGTAACCGAAGGATGCGATACGCATCCTCCAATGTGACGGTCATCTCCCCAGTCGGGAGATGGAACACATTGGTCGCTGGATCCCATCTCTCGATAAGGGTGACCATCAGGCTGTGATCTCTCTCTATCGCTCTGTACCTCTGGACTCCACCGAGTCCCACCTCACGCATGATGGCCCAATGCGCCGCAGATACGTGTGGCCTCATCCGCACCAACAGCGGGGGCATCCTATCCCGCATCGTCAACTGCTGACGTGCCTGCAAAACCAACCCACATTCTTAGACCTACTCTTTATTATAACATCTACTTTACCATCTAAACCCCCTTTTGTATCCCCCCGACCACACCCCGACTTTCTACCCCCCCCTAAACAACCACCAAAACCCACAACCTAACCCAAAACCCACACCTAACCCACTCACACGGCCAACCACACCCTAATACCCAACAAGCTTCCCAAACCCATCCTAAACCCTAAACCCTAAACACCCAAACCCACACAGTAACCCACCACAAACCACCCAAACCCATCCTAAACCCTAAACACACTAACCCACCACAAACCATCCAACCCACCTAACCCACCACCAAACCCTCAACCCATCCCAACGCCACCGATACCGGCCGATACGCGACCGACGCCGGTCCCTCCCAACTCAACCAAACCCTGCAAATTTGCGACCGATGCCGGTCGCTTAGCGACCGACATCGGTCACTGTTTTCTTTCCGGAGCCGAACCCCCGCGCGGCCCCCAAAACCCATTTTTTCCTATTTCTACCCATTTACCCACCCAAACACCCTCCAATTTTACCCACCTAGCTGCATTACCCTATTTTACCTATCTACCCTCTCTGTTTTTCAAATTACCTCCATTTACTTATTATTTCCTACAAAATACAAATTCCTACCCAAACCCCCCCATTTAGCCTAATAACCTTTTCAATTCATAAAACCACGAGTTTAGAACCTACCGGTACGACGACACATCGTCATGGTCGGATGGGTGGTGGCGGTCCAGCTGGTCCAGCCCCTCCAGCTCCTCCTGCCTGTGCCATGGCTCCAATCCTGATCTACTGGGTCCCTAGCCAATCACCTGCTGCCTCCTCCTTAATCGGGCCCACTATCAACTCTCTCCGCCAATCAAATAGCTCCACCTCACTCAATAACCCTCCAAATCAACTCTCCACGTCAGAAAAGTCGCTTTGGTTTGCAAATCACAAAAGTGACAATGACAGGCCGTATTTTTCTTTTTATAGGTTTTTCAACCTTAACCGATGTCGGTTTAATTTTGCCCTAAGGAACCGGTATCGGTCTCTTAACCGATATCGGTCATGTAGAATCGACATCGGTTCGTATCCCAACTTTCCCCCAAAATTTTTGCCCTTCTTTACCATTTGCCCCTTTTTCACCAACACCATCTCTATCCACCTTTGCTGAACACTATTTACCTACCTATTTGGCCCAACCCAAGGCCTTAACCTACCTATTTGGCCCGACCCAAGGCCCCGCCCTACCTATTTGGCCCAACCCAAGGCCTTAACCTACCTATTTGGCCCGACCCAAAGCCCCACCCTACCTATTTGGCCCGACCCAAGGCCTCGCCCTACCTATTTGGCCCGACCCAAGGCCTCGCCCTACCTATTTGGCCCGACCCAAGGCCTCAACCTACCTATTTGGCCCAACCCAAGGCCCCGCCCTACCTATTTGGCCCGACCCAAGGCCTTAACCTACCTATTTGGCCTGACCTAAGGCCTCAACCTACCTATTTGGCCCGACCCAAGGCCTCAACCTACCTATTTGGCCCGACCCACAGCCTCAACCTACCTATTCGGCCCGACCCAAGGCCTCAACCTACCTATTTGTCCCGACCCAAGGCCTCAACCTACCTATTTGGCCCGACCCACGGCCTCAACCTACCTATTCGGCCCGACCCAAGGCCTTAAACTACCCATTTGGCCCGACCCAAGGCCTCAACCTACCTATTTGGCCCGACCCACGGCCTCAACCTACCTATTCGGCCCGACCCAAGGCCTTAACCTACCCATTTGGCCCGACCCAAGGCCTCACCCTACCCATCTGGCCCGACCCAAGGCCGCACCCCAACCATTTGGCCCGACCCACGACTGTAACACTTCGATACCATACCCACAATCAACATTTTATTTTATTCCTCCATCATGTACCTTTTGTTCAATCGAGCTCACCTGTTCGTGTTTTAGCATGATTAGGGTCCTTGACTTGATCTGTCGACCAACTTTGCCTAGACCTAGACCGTGACATTTATCTCAACCAAACCAACCATTTGGTACTACCGAACATGCCTAAAACGTTCCTGTACCTTACCTGTTATATACCCTGGAGCTACTTCCTATGCCTTGGATACCAGGATTATATCACCCTTGTTTGGATAAACTATTGACTTGCGCCTATACATTGCTGGTTTGCTTGTCAAATCATGTACCCTAGTCGTACTATTGCATTTTAACATGCGTCTGCTTCCTTGGACCTACCCCACCACCTTACCATCCTCTCTACAACATTCACCATTTATCAACCCTATCCCTGATTTCCCGTTCACTCAATCTATGATAGATTTGAGGGGGATAACCTATATCCTTAACAGGAGAAACCACTTCATATTATTGTCTGCGCAGCTTTACAAAACAAGCTACACGACAATAAGGGGCTAATGTAGACACCAAATTCGTGTCTTACGACCCCTTGTGACCCGCATCCCATTTCGCAACCTAACCTCATCACCTAAACCTTACACAATTATTTATTAATTACCTTGTAATTGGTAGATCCTCATCACCTCACCTGCCACCTCATTTTGCCACCTCATCATGACCTAGCCCTAACCCTAAACTAACATAATTAAGACCCATGACTTGGTCTAGACTCACATCCATAACTAATGCCTCCTTACTCGCACCCAAAACCGACCTTCTAGCCACTTGACCAAGCCCGCAACTGATCTCTCGGGAGAAAAGCAGGGAAGGTGGGCTATTTTACTAAAAATAGCCTACTTTTTCCTTACCGATGCCGGTTCCTACTCGACCTCCGTCGGTTACGCAACCGCCATCGGTTCCCTGTAAATGGCCTCCCCAAACCAAAACAACGGATCGGAATTTCCTTTTGGAGATCAGTCAAAGAATTTTTGGATCAACAGAGAGCATTGGGAGCGAGGAACAGAGTCCAGATCTTCACTTGACCGAGCAGAGACGAGTGGAAATACCAGAAGTGTCTACAGCAAAGGAGATCAGCTTATATATTGGTTAAAACCAGTAAGTCACATCTTGCATGTCCTCTGTTATAACATTTCTTATGCTTCTTGAATCTCAGTCCTCCTAAATCCGTTTCTGAATCTACTACCCAACGTGTCATTGCACCTAGTTGTTATTCATTTACCTCCCATCATCTCATTTCCTAATATCATCCATAAACCAGCCTTACCAACACCACAACTAGCCCAAAAGACCCTATAACCCACTAGCATCGGTTATCAGTAACCGGCATCGGTTTTCAGTAACTGGCATCGGTTCCTCTGATTAAAACCAGAAAACCAGCCTTTCACCTACCCAATTCAACGAAACAACTTGATTGATACTTCACAGTCGTTTTTTGTTAATTCATATTAGCAGGGAAACTGACCACCTTCGAAAGGAAGTTTTATATTTCCTGGGCCCAAGGCAGTTTCCTCATTTATTGTTTAATCAAAATCTTGTGGTCTTGTGTTCTTATTTGCAGGTAGTCCTTCCAAGACAAAAAGGAGTTCTTCGCAGTCAGCCTGACCTTTCTCTACGGTACGCGCACACCATCTCGAAATTCTACAGGTATTCCTCCTAGCCCCTAACCTTATCTATTTCTAAAAGGAACGAAGCATTTCCGAGTGAAACACTGTCCTTCAAGGGAGCAGTCTATTTATAGTAGCAAGTGTGGCATTTGTGTATAGCTTTCTTTCGGGGGAGTAGTCTATATATAATAGCAGCAATAGTTTGGCATATAGCTGTCCTTCGAGGGAGCAGTCTATGTATAATTTAGAGGTCTAGATGTCCGTTGGGCATAAAGCATCTAGTTTTGTAGGAAGTTTGACTCAAGAAAATCCCATAAGTGTTTAATTAAGAATGTGTCATTTTGATACTTTGAAGTCATGGACTAGACTAAAAAGGGGAAGGCTTCTTTAAGGGGAGGTGATAATCAAAACCATGTGAGCTTGATTTGATTTTGAGATGTAGGAAATAAAGTGTATGTGGTGGTAAAAGAGCTCAAGGGACAAGTGTAAGGTAGATAAGAAGTGATATAACACTAATTTCAACAGTAGAATGGTCAAAGATGTAAGGCATTAAGGGGTTCAGGCTCAGGTTTACCATTAAGTGAAGCTAAATGATAACTGCCTGGTCCTTAAGTGTGAGTGATAATGTAAGGCCCAATCCAATTAGGAGCAAATTTTCCACGTTTTCTCTTTTCTAGTTTGGTTACATGTTGATTCTCTTTGAGGACAAGATCACCAACCTTAAAGGTACGCTCATGAAGTCGCTTATCATAAGAACGCTTAATGCATTTTTGATAGATTTGAAGGTGGTCAAGAGCCGTAAGATGACGCTCATCAAGAAGCTCTAATTGGGAAAACCGCTCTTGGCAGAAATCATCGTTGGTGAGAATATCCTGAAGAGATATTCTTAGGGAGGGTATTTGTATTTCGCGAGGCAAGACAGCCTCGGTACCATATACCAAATAAAATGGTGTGGCCTTAGTGGAGGTATGAATGCTAGTACGATAAGCCCAAAGGGCAAAGGGGATATGATCATGCCAATTTCTTCCAGAACCATTAACAACTTTCATGAGGATTTTGGTTAGGGTTTTATTAGAAGATTAAGCTTGACCATTGGCCTGTGGATAGTAAGGTGATGAGAAACTAAGTTTGATACCAAATTTGTCACAAAGGTCTTGTAACAACTTATTTTTGAAAGATTTTCCATTATCTGTTATCAGGCGATGAGGAATGCCAAAACGACAGATAATGTGATGGTTAATGAATTCGACGATTTTTTATTTTTTGGTTGAAATGAGTGGAATGGCTTCCACCCATTTAGTTTAATATTTGGTTGCTATGATTATCCAATGGTGGCATTGCGAAGAGGGTGGGTGAATCTGGCCAATAAGGTCTAAACCCCATTGTGAGAAAGGCCAAAGATCTCGTGCGACCTATAGCAGATGGCTAGGAGTATGTTGAAGGTTGGCATGTTGCTGACACATAACACAATGCTTAACATATTCGTAGCAGTCGTTATTAAGAGTAGGCCAATAATAACCTAGGCGAAGGATTCGTTTAGCCATGGCAAGGCCACTAAACTGTCTGCCACAAATACCATCGTGGATTTGTTGGATGGTATAGGTGACCTCCGCACTGGTTAGACATCGAAGGAGGATGCCATCAAAGCCATGTTTATAGAGGAGTCTCCCCATGACGACATAACGAGAAACACTTTTAAGAAAAACATGTTTTCCGTTACTAGTAAGGTCAGGTGGGAGAACAGAGGTTGTAAGGTAGTCATGAAATTGGTGATACCAGGTATCCTGTGAATTAGCAGACACATTATTTATCATACAAACAACCGGGGCTGAGTAAGATGGGGCAAAGAGTTTTCGGACCAAGACGAATATGTCAGAGTCAGTTGGTGAGGAAGGAATTTGTGAGGCTAAGCAAGTCATAGTATCCGCAAATTTGTTAGTGGAGCGGGGAATGGTTTGGATAGAATAACGAGTAAATGAGGTCAAAAGTGAATCCACGTAATGTTTGTACTTTTGAAGTTCCTCATTTTTACATTGGTAGATGCCCATAACTTGATTGACTACCAATTGAGAGTTGCCGAAAATATTAATAGATTTGACACCTAAGTGTAACGTAACCTGGAGACCCGAAACAAGGGCCTCGTATTCCGATGTATTATTAGTGCAGGGTAAATCGAGTCGGAATGAAAGAGGCATAGGCTCAGTGTCAAGAGGAATGAGAACCACGTCGGCTCCTCCGCTGCGCTGGCATTTGGATCCATCGAAGAAGAGGGTCATTGGATATGAATCCTCCCTGAGTGAAAGAGTAGCGATGAGTTTGTCGGGGAAATTAAAATTGGTAAATTTTTCCCCAGGTAAAGGGGCCTCCGCGAGTTGGTCCGCAATAGTTTGTCCTTTGATTGACTTCTGGTGTATAAATTCAAGGTCGAGGTCAGCAAGGAGCATAAGCCATCGGGCAATGCGTTGGTTTAGATGTGGTTTGGCATACATATAATGAATGGGGTTCGTGTTGGTGATGACAAAAGTTTTATGATTCAGGAGGTAGTGTCGGAGTTTGGTGGCTACAAATGATAGGGCTAGACATAATTTTTCTACATGTGTATACCTAGTCTCTTAATCCACCAAAGTATGACTTATATAATAAATGGCTTGTTCTTGATACTCGGAGTCATGATGTGCGAGCATGGCCCCTACGGCGTGGTCGGTGGTGGAAAGGTAAAGGTAGAAAGGGCGATCGTCCTGAGGTGGGATAAGCACGGGTGGCTACAAGAGATAGGCTTTAAGAGCCTCAAAGGCTTGGTGACATTCCTCACTCCATTGAAAGGCAATGTCCTTTTTAAGAAGGTGATGGAAAGGTTGACATCGATCCGAGAGTTGGGAAATGAAACGCCGGATAGATTGAAGTTTACCTTGCAAACTACGCAATTGTTTGAGGTTTTTGGGTGGGGGCATTTCTAGGATAGCTTTGACTTTAGATGGATCGACCTCAATGCCACACAAAGAGACGATAAAACCAAGAAGTTTTCCCGAAAGAACACCAAAGACACACTTCTTTGGTTGAAGCCAGACAGAATATTGTAACAGGCAATCAAAAATAATGGTTAAAACATCGAGATGTTCACTGTGATGTTTAGATTTGCCAAGAAGATCATCGACATAATCTTCAAGAATAATGTGCATAATGTCATGAAAAATGTAAGTCATAACACGCTGATAGGTCGCACCAGCATTCTTAAGGTCAAACGGCATGACATGATAACAGAAGGTTCCCCAAGGAGTTATGAAGGTAGTTTTATGTTGATCAGCCGGGGCTACCAAAATTTGATTGTATCCCGAAAAGCCATCCATGAGAGAAAGCATCTCATGGCCCACAGTGAGATCAACAAGTTGATCAATACTTGGGAGGGGGAAGTCATCCTTGGGGAAAGTGAGGTTAAGGTCTCAGAAATCCGTGCATATCCAAAGTCCCCCCGTCGCTTTAGTGACAGGTACGATGTTAAAAATCCATTGAGGATAGTCAATAGGTAAGATGAAGGAAACATAAAGGAGTCGTTGAAGTTGTTCTGTGACCAAGAGGGCAATGCGTGGATGCATTTTTCTTAGTTTCTATTTGACTGGTTTGGAATCGGGTTTTAGGGTAATGCTATGGACATCAATGTCAGGATCAATTTCTGGCATGTCAGCGTAGAACCAAGCGAAAGCTTGGTTACGGGTACGGAGAAAGGTAGTAAAGGCAGCTTGTTCTGATGTGTTAAGGGATTGTCTGATCTTCACAATGTGAGGATCCTTCTTTGTGTGGATGTTGATTTCTATAGTCGACTCATTTAGCATGGTTTGAGTTTCAGACGGTAAGGCGCGTTGAATATAGGAATCATCTGCACCAAGGTAAGTGAGGATGGAGTCGTCATCCTGGCACTCAACAACATTAATTGAAGGTGAATCCTCTTCGATCATGTCTGGATACAGAAGGGGAAGAGAAGATGGGTCCTCATTATCGAATTGATAAGTGAGAGGACCTAGGAAGATAGCATTTATGAAAAAAAAAAGTTAGGAGTGATAGATTCAGGGTCTATCGACTCTGTGGGTGACGATGGCAAAATGGGTGATGATGGTTTGGTAGGGGTGATGTCATCATCTTCCAGGATACAATTGACACGAGGTTTCTCTGGTGTAAGTGTTTCAGGATATCCGAGACCACTACGATCATTGTGTTTGCGTGTAGTCACGGGAATGATTGTATGTCGGCCTTGTTCATAAAGACCAAAACCAAAGCCTTTCCAAGCACAGTGAGTCAAGAAGGTGAGGGTGAAATGACGATTTGTCAGGTATTGAAAATCGGATTGGAAGAGAACCACCCCAAGAGGAGGTTCAGGGGTAACGGAGGATAAGTCGACACCCCCATACGTTAGGTTGGTGCGGCAATTAGGTGGTCCGTAAGAGATTACCTCCCCCATGCGATGGTCATAGGTAGGATGCGCATGTAACTGTCCGTACTCCTGTGGGGTATGGAAAGAACTAACGTTATATAGGCGGTACTCCCCCAGTGTAAGGCGTTGAAAAACATCTACTAAGGGGTCTGAGGTTAGGATGTTATCTGCGGGAAAGGAAGTGGTATTTGCGACGGTGGTTTCATTGGTTGAAGGTATAGGTGCGGTTGAAGTGGATGGTTGGGTTGAATGAATGGGTGTCTTGACTGGTACAAGCACATCATTAGGGCGATATAACATATTGTAGATTTTGAAGGGGGGAGGATAAGCTTTTATGGTGTAGGACTTCCCCTCGTACTCAAATTTTATGCATCTATGTAAGGTGGAGGGAACGCATCCCATAGCCTGGATCTAAGGGCGGCCTAACAACATATTGTATTGGAACTCTCCCTCTAGGACATAAAAGAGTTCGGGTAAAGTGCGTGGCCCTACACAAATGTTAAGGATCACGGTACCTAAGGTAGAAGTAATAGCATCATTGAATGACCGCAACATGATGGGGTTGGCACACATGCAACTAGAAGGGATATTCATTTGTTGGAAGGCTTTTGAAGAGATGATGTTTAGACTAGCACCCCCGTTAATCATAACACGACGCACCCGAATGTCCCAGACATAAGCTGAGATGAACAGAGCAGGGTCAAGATCTTCTGCACCAAAGTCGACAATTTCATCTTCGGAGAAACTGACAGCAGTGGCTTGTTGTACAGAGATAGAAGTGGTTGGGGAAATAGGTTGTTTGGTGAGCGAAGCAACATGGTTGGGTGTGAGAATGGAAGTAAAAGGAAAGGTTTCATTAGGTAAGACTTCTATCCCTTGAAGGATTTCAACGAGAGCTTGTCGATGAGATTCAGAAGTCTGAATGAGATCATACAGTGTCATTTTTACAGGTGATTGGTGAAGTTGTTTGATCATGGTTCGGTGGGCAACTCCATTAGAGACGGGATAGGTGGGTCCGCGAATAACCACTTTAGGTGGTGGTGCAATCGAGATGGTGGACGGAGAAAGAGAGGCCGCAGGTGTGCTTTCTTTCGCTTTCCCATTGTTTTTCTACCCTCGAGTAGCAACACTAATCATATTGATCTCTTGAACACGAGAGGAGGAAGATGGTATGGATAAGTCATGGTCTTCAAGAGGTGGAGTTGTAATAATGATATATTTTGGTGAGGTGGGGACAGGTGGTATAGGAGATGGAATTGAAGCTAAAGGTCTCTCCCTTCGTAAGTTGTCTTTCTTAACTTTTCTATCTGAGAAAGGTGACTGACGAAGTATGGCTTTCAATGCTTTGCATCCCTCTACGTCATGTCCTGGTGTGCGGTGGTAAGCACAAATTTTAGACTCATCATAACCTATAGGTCGAGGTTTAGATGGATCATAAGGTCTAAGTGGGGGTAGGGAAATGGTTGCCTTCTCCACCAACATAGCAAGGATTTTGGCGTAAGACCCTTTGAGTGGGTCAAAGTCAGAGGAAGATGAGGCTATTGACGGGGTAGATTCTGGTAATGACGGGGTATGGTTGATTTGTATGGGTGGTGGTTCAGCCAAGGAGTTTTGATAATGGGTTTTAAATAAACGTGGCTTCTTTGGCACAGAAGCTATGTTTAGCTAGTTAGATGATGAAGCCACCGATGATGTGGTATCAGGAAACAACCACGGAGAAAGAGAAATGACAGCAAACAAATCCTTTGATGATGGATTTTTTTAGGGTTGATAGGTGGACAGGATACGTGGGGTGACGGTGTTGATACACCCATGGATCTCTGTATGGGTGCAGAAGGCATAGGTCATTTTAAAGAAAACGCAGGAGGTATGATATATTGATGCAAGGTGGAGGGATGAGGTCCCAATATGGAAGGTAGGTGTGACGGCGATGGTTTTAGTTGTGATATAGGCATAGGTTGAGGAGATTGAGTCTGTCTCCTAATGGTATGGACGGCTTTATTTTTGGATAAATCTAACCGTTTAGGTGGGTGTGTTAGACTGGGCATTGGTGAGGTCCCAAGCGTAGGGGAAGATTTGGTTAGGTTAATAGAGGTGGATGAGGTATTTGGTAGAGATGAGGGGGGTGAAGATGAGGACATAGACATTTTAAGCTTCTATAAACACTTCGGGTATATGGTAGAAGTGTTTAGATCGGTCATCTGTATTTGAGTAGAATATGGGGTACTCAAACATTCCCATAGGACTCATCTATCTTCTGATGGATGAGGATCCTCACGTGTGAATAGGAAATTTTGTATGGAAGAAAGGTGGTTTGTGATTCCATTCCACTGTGGGTGTGATACAGGGGGAAGATGAGGCATTATATCAATGGGTGTTAAGAGGTCAACCGGTTGCTAAAACGATTTAGGCGATGAAGAACTAATAGGTAGGAGGGCATGTTTAAGAGGATCCGTCATGATTAAGGAATTTGGTGATGTCAGTTTAAGAGGTTTCTCATCTAAGGATGACAAAAGAAGTGGCGAGCCTTCCTCTTGTACAACAAGAATGGTAGAAGGAGATGTTTGGGAAATAGATAAGTTAGATAAAATCCGCTCACAGTCTTGCAAGGATGTGGTGTAAGAAGGGTCATCTGTGAGAAGAGAACTCTGGGTGGTTAATTCCTTGATGGGTAAAGGAACGGCAAGGATTTCGGCTTGTCTTGATGGTGATGAAGGGGGTTCGGGTTCCTGTGTTAGTGAAGAAGCTTGATTCAGAATTTTTTCGATAGAGGCTTTTGGCTGGGATTCGAAGACTGTATGGATCTCATGAACACTCTCCTTGGCTAAGATATGTTGGTTTATGTTACTGTTAGAAGAGTGATTTGGGAATGGTTTGTTGAAAATTTTCAAATTTCGGTTAGCAGGGGCGTTAGGATTATCGAGGGTTATATCTCCTGCATCAACCATTTCCTGCACTATGTTTTTCAACATCTTGCAAATTTCATGACTGTGTCCCTTCACGCGGTGGAAGTTACAAAAGTCATTTTCTTGTACCAAGAAGGTATGGCATGAGTGGAATCAAACCCGGAGTGAGGTTTAACAGGAGGTAAGGTAATGGCTCCTACTTTAAGCAATTTTTCCAATATCACACCATAAGTTTCTCCCAAGGGGGTGTAATTGATGGGCTCAGCTTTATACTTATAGGTGGTTTTTGGTGGGGTATTAGACGGTGGTTGGGATTTGACCATCACCGCGTGCACAGCTCCTTTTGATTTTGAAGCAGTCGATGGGTAAGGATTGGTGGTGTTAGGTTTTTTGGTGGAATCTTGGGTCCGAAAATTGGGGTTTTTGTTGCGCAACCGCAATTTCTCTTCCTCTAAGGCTCGAATCTCTAGTTTTCGAGCCATAGTAAAGGCCTCGTCAAATGTGTGAAAAGTTTGAATTTGGAGGGTAGGAGAGATGTTCTTAGCGTAGGCTCGCATAAACAGTTTGATAAGTTCGGCCTGAGGTAAGGCATACGTAAGTTGGTTGATAAGGCCCCGCCATCGTCCAACGAAATCTACGATAGATTCTTCTTCACATTGTCGAATGGCATAGAGGTCGGTGATAGATACTTTCTTGGCAATGTTAATGGAGAAATGATCCAAGAAATATTGGGCTAGTTGGTTAAAAGAGAAGACTGAGTGCTGGGTTAAAGCAATGTACCACTCTAAGGCGGGTCCTAATAAGGACATGGGAAAGGTGCGGAGTAGTAAGGCATCGTCATGAGCAATCAGATAGCAGGCATGTCTAAATGATCACAAGTGTTGTTGGGGGTCCTCCTTACTATTAAAACTAGTAAATTTTGGTAATTCCCATTGAGGAGGATATGAATGAAGGGGGACAGAAGGGTGGATAGGCTCCCGACAAACTTGCTCGTATGTCAGGGCGCTACGACTTCCTGAAACAGAAGCCTCCAGATTTTTCATTTTGTCCATCATTTGTTTGACTAAATCAGTAGTTGGATGAGATGATGGTGCGGTTGCGGTAAACGGAGGCAGATTGGGGCAAGGGCCACTACTAGATAATGGTGGGGTTGAATGTTGATAAGGTATGGAGGATGAATGTGTTGAGGCGACCGAATAGGGATGTCCTATATAAGACATTGAGGTTACCGAATACGTGTGTGGAAATGAAAAGGTGGGTGGAGCTTGAGAAGGAAAGCTCGTGTGGATAGGTGGCAGAGAGCAAGTCATAAAAGGGGCAGTCTGCAAGAGAGACGAGGTGGGAGTAGTCGGCGGTAATGATATGTTGGGCCCAAGATTAACCAAAGGAAAGCCAATCTGTGCCGTATGAACCCCTAAAGCTGTTGAGTTAGGAGATGGGACTAAAGATGCAGAAGGCAAAGCGGAGTTATCATGCGGAGAAGGAGCTAAATGAGCAGCTATACTAATAGGAATGCCAACAAGGAGTTGACCATCGGGCATACGGTCAGGGGCATGAGACAAATAGTATTGTACAGTGCTAGGATTGGTGTACAAAATTTTTGTAAATTCCTTATCTCCTACAGGGATTTTGGGAACCTCACTGGTGTCCGTAGGATTTCCCACAGTATGGGCAGGAGGTGATTCAGGAAAAGGCATGGAGCAGGCATGTGAAACCATGGCTGTAGCTTGTTTCTGAGTGATAACAACCATGGACAAGGGTACATAATAGGATGCAATCTATCAGGAACAGAAGTAGCAACAAAATGTTGGAATTGGTAGGTTGCTGGTTTTTGGGAACTGTGAAAGATAGTAACCGATATCGGTCAGGTAACCGATGTCGGTTAGGCTGTAGCCGACGTCGGTAAGATAACAAATGTCAGTAGAATAGAACTGGTGTAAGAAGCAGTAGGAAGTTTTTGACTTGGTGTTAACAGTGCTTAGTATGCCTAGCAAACTGTTCTGTAGTGATCACAGAAAACAGTGTATGACAGAGAAACAGAACTGAAAACAAGCAAGAATGCACAAACAAATTAACAGACTAACCCTAGGGTTAATTTTAATCAATTTGGGCTTATGCCTTTAGACGTAGAATGATTTCAATCCTAAACAAAAGACTTAGGGGAAATGTACAATTTTTTTTGGCTTATAAGGTTACCTCAATCGGGCGGAGGAATACCATGGAAAAGGGGAGATGTTTTGAGCTGTTGTGTTAATTGTGAAGTGATTCGGTATGTGTTGTGCAGTGAAAGTAAGATTAATTTCTTGTCAATACTGTGGAAATCACCCCCATGTGTACGACCTGTTACTTAATCTACGTTCACTAGAATTGAAAACAACACACAAAAATGGGATGCACGTGTTTTAAACCCAAATTGAAAATGTTATTTGATGAAGCAAAGAAGATGACTTTTACTAATGCAAAACTGGGAAAAGCAAGACAAATTCTTTTACCAAATATAACAAAATATCATGTGAAATTTTTAGAAGAAGAAAACAGCAAGTATGCTCCCTATATGAAATAGAGAAAGAGAAACAGAAACCCGAAATGGGTCCCACCGAGCGTGCCAAAATGTTTCACACAGAATGTTTCAGCTTTTGGGGATAGAGTTGCTTCTATCCTTTCATTCCTTTGAGAAATAGATAAGGGTTAGGGCTAGGAGGAATACCTGTTGAATGTTGAGAGGGTGTGCGCGTACCGTAGAGAAAGATCAGATCGACTGTGAAGAACTCCTTTTTGTCTTGGAAGGACTACCTGCAAGTAAGAATACAAGACCACCAGATTTTAATTAGACAATAAATGAGGGAGCTGCCTTAGGCCCAGGAAATATAAAACTTCCTTTCGAAGGTGGTCAGTTCCCCTGCTAATATGAATTAACACAAATGATTGTAAAATCACAATTTAATTTCCTCGTTGAAACAAGTAGAGGAAAGGCTTGTTTTGGTTTTGAATCACGATGACAAATGCTGGTTAGTGTCACCAGTACCGGTTGATGATAACCAATATCGGTTGGGGTGGTGATTTAAGGGGTTGGGTGAAGGTTGGCTATAAGATGGCTATATAATAGTTATGGTGTTTATAAGGCTGGTAGAATGACTGGGGATAGGTAATGAGGTGATGGAGAAGACTCAGAGAGTATGGGGGCTGTACTTGGGGAAAAGTAGGGGTAGAGGAATGTAAGTTAGGTGGAGAGTGTTACCGGGTAATAGATCTGGGGGTAGAATTGTAATTACTGTGATTCAGAAATCCAAGAAATATTATTAAAAGAACATATAAGACTTACTTACTAGTTCCTGATGGAAAATGCAGGTTCTGAGACTGTGATGATGAAGACAGGGTTCAAGTAGGATGGTCTGACAATCCAAGATGAGCTATCTCCTCTCCTGATGCTTGGATGAGTGTCACTGGGCTCTAGTTATTTAGTTACAGTCTGGGGCTTGATGTCCTTCTCTACAAACTTCTCTCTTTCCTTCACTTGTCTCTGTTCGGCCAAGTGAATTCCGGATTCTTCCAATGACTTCTGATTCGGATCAATGAAAATCCAACCCTTTGTTTTGGTTGGGAGTGTTCATTTACAGGGAACCGATGGCGGTTACGTAACCGACAGCGGTCGAGTAGGAACCGGTATCGGTCAGGTCAAAGTGGGCTATTTTTAGTAAACTAGTCAGCTTTCCCTCCTTTTCTCCCGAGGAATTAGTTGTGGGCTTGGTCAATTCATTATGAGGTTGGTTTTAGGTGCAGGTGAGGAGTAATTAGTCATGGGTGTGGATGTAGACTAAGTTATAGGTCTTAATTAGGTTAGTTTAGGGTTAAGACTAGGTCATGATGAGGTGGTGAAATGAGGTGGTAGGTATGGCGATGTGGATTTATTAATTATAAGGTAATTAATAAATAATTGTGTAAGGTTTAGGTGATGAGGTTAGGTTGCGAAATGAGATGCGAGGCACAGGCGGTCGTAAGACAAAAATTTGGTGTCTACAGCAATGTCCTTGACATGATCGCCAGGAGTGGTCTGATTTTCTCCAGTGAAGTATGGAATGTTCTTTAATGCTGCGCCTTGGATTGGATGTTGTGCATTGAGAGAAAGTGGGCTTCTTCTAGTGAAATTGACATACGGATTCGGTGGTTGCGCCATTCTGATTGGCCTAAGAACCCTTGTTGATTGGATGAAAGGCTTACCAGGTGGAGGTGTTGACAAGGTTCTATTAGGTGGAGATGGAGATATTTGATCTCTTCTTCCCCTTCTTTCTCTTCCTGGAGATAGGTGTAGATGAACAAACAATCCTTCCTCCCTAGTTCTTGACCTGGTCTGTATTCTTCTCATAAATTTGTCAGGCTTGGACTGCTGAAACCAGCGGATTATGCTTCTTTTAGAGTCGCCAGATGTGCGATTTTAAGCTCCTTCAAAGTTGGAACTTACAACAAGTGCACATCAATCTTGTTGCAATAAAAGTGAAGACCTCTAAGGTCCCACCGAGTGTGCCAAAACTGTTAGTGCAAATCAGCAGCACCCCCTGGATGTTGATCAGATTTCTAGTTTGATCATTCTAAGCATCCAGTGTGATTGCACAACATTGAAACCTCTCTCCAAGTGTGGGACTTGTAAAATGAGAGAGGAATCTCCATATTAGAGGCTGGTTCCTCAAACTCCTTTGATCAGATCTGTTATTTGCACAATTGCAGAGGTTTGAATCCTAATCCTACTCTCAAATCCAAGGAGACAGAGATAGAAAGTGTAAAATTGAAACTAAACTAATAGGTGATACACCAAAGGAGTGGTGAACACTTCTAGTTCTGCAGATAGACACAGATCATGGACTGTAACATAAACATCATGCACAACTGATAAGATGTAATTGAAAGTCTGAAATGAAGCAAACAACACAACCAAAGGGCTGAAAACTGGTCACAGAGCCTGTATTGTCATTTCCACTGTCAAAATCCTTACATTACAACATCAAAAGGTAGAAAACCTATTACAACCATCAAGAGGTATGATACTTGCAAAAATCACTTGTTGAAGGTGAAAGAAGAAGCTTGCTATCTAAAGAAATGTTCTCCCCAAAAAATGAGCCAAATCTGGCTTTTTACAATGCATGGGTCGAACCCAGGAGAGAGAAAACATGTAAAAAACATGGGAGCCATTCCTCATTGAATGAAGATGCATTAAAATAGCATGGGCATCCTTACAGACCCATGCCTTGACATTTTTTGGCAATACTGAAGGAGAATGCGACCCATTTTGCATTAAAACTGGTTGTTGAAACGTCGCTTCTGGCCATTACCATGTGCCAGAGACGTTTCTTGATTTTCTCTCTCCAAACTAAACTAAAATGCAAGATTGACCCCATAATCATGTAGAGAATTTCACCAGATTTCCATTGATATAAACAACGAGGAAATCCGAGCTCTGGATCGAAAGATATGGTGATTTGAAGATTTAGGGCAAAAACAGGCCCAAAACGGATCGGTGGGCAAAAAGTTTAAATTTTTTACCTGTTTGGTTTTTTGGAAAAAAATTCAAAATTTCCCCACACTCCACCACTTGGATGACACGTGTCAATATCTGATTCGATGGTAGGGCAGCGGGCCAAAACTTTTGCCTTTGAAAACTTTGACTGAAACTTGGAAAAATTTCTAAGTCCTTCTCTTTTCCCCTCCACTTCCTGGGACACATTCTCCCGCATCAGCCGATTCGGGCTTCCTTGTCTCTTTGGTGGTATTTTCACCTTTTCACATCCCTTGTGTCCCACATGTACCTTTGTCCCAACTGTCCCGGACTACCTGGGACAAATATCTTTGAACCTCCTGAAATGGACTGTCTGTCAACAAATCGGCTGATTCGCATCCCGTGCGTACTTTTGTCCTGGCTGTCCCAAACCGCGTAAAACAAAGACTTAGGTGATTTTTCTTGCTTTTGGCCATTTTATCTTTTCGCATCCCTTGCGTACTTCACATAATTTTGTCCCGACTGTCCCAAACCGCGCGAAACAAAGACTTAGATGATTTTCCTTTCTTTCAGCCGATTCGGCTTTTCGCGTCCCTCGTGTCCCGACATCCCAACTGTCCCACGGACCACTTGGGACAAAAATGTCAGACTTAGCTGATTTTCTTTGTTTTTTCGGCCCTAAGTTTGGTATGACAAACCTCAGTACGACCCGAACTGGTTTAAAACAGTCATGTAACCTTTTTTTTTGCATTTTTTCCATTTTTTTTAACTCGTTGGGATTTCTTCTTGGATGGGAGAGTTAGAAAAAGGCCGAGGGGACCCCAAAAAACATGATTTCAGGCCTTAAATCAATCTACTTGCTCGGGAGTGAATAATCTGATGCATGTTATCAAAATTACCTTGAGGTTGAATTTTGGATAACAGTTGGTAATTTTGGTCGTCAAACTTCTCAACTGGTTTAAAACAGTCATGTAACCTTTTTTTTTGCATTTTTTCCATTTTTTTTAACTCGTTGGGATTTCTTCTTGGATGGGAGAGTTAGAAAAAGGCCGAGGGGACCCCAAAAAACATGATTTCGGGCCTTAAATCAATCTACTTGCTCGGGAGTGAATAATCTGATGCATGTTATCAAAATTACCTTGAGGTTGAATTTTGGATAACAGTTGGTAATTTTGGTCGTTAAACTTCTCAACTCTGAACTTATTCTCCTCTTCCATTACTGATTCTCCCACTTAAACAGAAATCACTCTATGAGTATACTACCAACAAATAAATCTCAAATGTTCTCTGATACCAGTTGTTAGGATTATATCAATTATACAGATAAACAAGCATGCAATGAATAATGTAGAAAATGTAAAACAGAAAAGAATGCAATAAAATAGAGACACATATTTAACATGGTTCGCCCAAAATGGGCTACATCCACTAGAAATAGCCAATCCTTTTATTCAGTCTAGCCAAAATCTCTCTCACAATGCCGCCACTAATATAATGAGCCTCATACATCACAACCATTTAAATTTATTAGGGTTTTTAACATTTTGAGGAAACATAGAAAACCACCCATTAGATATGTGAATTTATAAGGAACATTCTAGATTTCACAATGCATAAGCCCATATAAAATGTGGCTTATGGGGGAACTACCCCCAAACCCTACAAGGGGGGCATTGCCCCCCTTGCAACCCCCATTGCTATCAGGCTCCACAACCAACAGATTCTTTGGGAATATGAGGTACTACTAAAAATGTATTAAAGATTATGCCAAGATATTTGTGCCACTGGAGGAGTTACTGGAAAACAAAATTATATTTCCTTAGGGAGAGGTGCAACACATGGTGCTTGATGCATTGAAGAATAGGCTTATCACTGTGCCCATATTACACTTTTTGTCTTGGGATGATGCATTCCATGTACATGTTGATGCTTTAGGGATGGTGATTGGGGAAATATTGGCACAACCTAGAGAAGAAATTTTTCACCACCCCTTGTGTTTTTCTAGCAAGAAGTTGACACCAACGGAATACAACTATACTACTACTGAGCGTGAAGCACTATCAATTATCTACGTGCTGTAAAAATTCAGGAAATATCTATTGGAAACACCCTTCATATTTTACACAGACCACATGGCATTGAAGTACTTGGTGAAAAAACCCATTTTACAAGGGTGCATATGTCAATGGGTATTTTTGTTTCAAGATTTTGAGTTTACAGTTGTTGTGAAACTAGGAAAGTGTAACTCATGGCCTGACCATTTATCAAGGATTGACTCAGGGGAGGACACACAGAGCATTGAGGATATAATGCCAGACATGTGATTTTTTAGGTTAAGGTGTGTGCCCTCTGATTTGGAAGATATTGTTGTGTTTTTTAAAATAGGTGTGGCATCAAAGAGAATGAATACTTTGGAAAGAAATTAGTTAGCCATACGCGCCGCACTCTACATGTAAATTAGTGGATACTTATACAACCTAGGCCATGATGATTTTTTGGGCTGGTACGTGTTAGAACATGAATGTGTTGCAATCATACAGGAAACACATGGTGAGATTGTAGGAGGACACTACACAGGGAATGCAACCGCATGTAATATCCTTTTAGCATGTTTTTGGT
Source organism: Taxus chinensis (assembly GCA_019776745.2). Taxonomy (NCBI): domain Eukaryota; kingdom Viridiplantae; phylum Streptophyta; class Pinopsida; order Cupressales; family Taxaceae; genus Taxus; species Taxus chinensis. Next base: position 605,692,206 of record CM034156.1, read on the forward strand.
GGGAAATAGTTTTAAAATATTGTATTGAATTTTGCAAGGCCTGTGACCATTTTGATTACCTTAGAAAATCATAAAGAAGAGATGAGATGCCATTGAGACCAATATCTAGTGCAGAAACATATGAGAAGTGGGAAATCAATTTTGTAGAACCAATTTCACCTATCACACAGAGGACTAGTTTGTGCTTTATCATTAGCTGTAGTGACTACTTAACAAGGTTGATGGAGGAAACACCTACAAAGGATTGCACAACATCAACAGTAGCTAGGTTTTAATGGGAAAATATAATCATTAGATATGGATGTCTGCTAAGCTTAACAAGTGATAGGGGTACCCATTTCTTGAATGAGACAATCAACATCTTGTTGGAAGAATTCATGGTAGCCCACCATAAGACTACCCCATATCACCCATAAGCTAATGGAATTGCTAAGGCATTTAAAAATATTCTTAGTCACATGTTATCCAATATTTTTGATGTGGGAAGAAAGGATTGGGATAATAAAGTTACTGTTGTGTTATGGTCATATCGGACTACTTGTAAAAGATTGAAAAAGGCCACACCTTTTCAATTGGTGTTTAGTGTACAAGTGGTGTTACCAATTGAATTCATATTACCATCACTATGTATAGCATGCGCATGAGGGTTAGCTGATGAATAATAACTTGATGAGAGGATCAATAAGTTAATTCAGTTAGATGAAAGGTAGGCTATTTCTTGCTGGAGTCAAAAAATATAAAAAGACAGGTAGAAGGCATGACATGATAAACACATCAAGAATAAACAATTGGAGGTTGGGAAGACGGTTCTATTATATGACTCCAAGTTTCTACGCCATCCTGGGAAATTCAAATTCCATTGGATGGGCCCATACATTATATCTTATATAATTGATTCAGGTGCTTTCCAGTTACAAGTGTTGGATGGAACATGATTACCTTACCATTTCAATGGGAGTAGGCTAAAGCCATACTATAATAAGTCTTCCTTGTATTCATAAATAAGGTAGTATTTCCATTTAACCTAGGATTTCCCTTAATGATTTTCCTTTCTTTTTATTTCCCCTTCTCATTTTTTTTCCCTTTTCATTTGTTGTGTGCATGTTGTGCACTAGTAGCCACTTATTATTTTTTAAAAATTTCTATGTGCAGAGAACCACGCATCTATTTTTGTGTGAGGTGGAGTAATGCAACAAATAATGGAAGATGGTAGTAGAAGTTGTTGTTCGATGGCCCAGATTGAAGGATCAAAATCACGTAGTTTAGAAGAGCACACGTAGAAAAGGTGGACATAAGGAGTTTGGTGTAAGGATTTTGGAATACCACGTACAAGTATGAGAAGCATAGGAACAACATGAGGTAGGCGATGTCAAAAATCAAGATAAGGATAGAAGAAGTGCCTTCGGCATTGCAAGCATACACGAAAGGATCTTCAGTCAATAAGGATTTTTTTGTGCTAGAATGTTGTAAGGGTTTTTTGCACATGATTGGGTGCGGGGGTAAAAGTGCTGAATATTACCTTAAGAAGAAAAAACTACCTTTATTAAAAAGGTACAATAATAGGTAGCATTGCATTTATTGCGGAAAAGAAGAAAAATATTATAAGTAGAAGGTTGGGTACATTATTGTTACCTTGCATTTGTGATATCTAAGAGCTCTTACAAACTAGGGAATCCTTGAGAAAATTTGTACGAAAGAGGTTTGTGAAGATCTAAGTGCATAGTTAGTTTAATCAGTGAACCAAGGTTGAAAAACAATACACGGGAATGAGGGAGAGGGTTGTAGGAGTTTTCAAATCCCACAAGTGAATACATCATCTTGTGGAAGGAAGGATTATTCTAGGTTAGGGTTCCACAGCTAGGGCACAAGATTGAATGGATTTTTCAAACACCTTAGGGTCCCTAATAGAGCGCACATAGATCCTGTCAAGAAATTCTTCTCCCAAGGGCTCAGTATAGGGTGTTCACTTCCCATCGGTCAAGGGGATGATTACTCATTCTTCCTTGTTCTCAAAGCTTATGTATCCTTTATTCAATCCTAGGTTAGCATTGTTCTTATAACACCATGGGCACCCAAGTAATGTGATAAAGTTGTCTGCCTCGACTAACGCCAAGACTTTAAAATATCTATTGAATTTTTCCCCTACGATAGTGATAGTATCATCTTTTAAAACACCAATGGGCATTATATTTGTATTGTTGGCCATATACAACACATTTGAATATGGCTATAATGGGGGCCTTCCCATTTGGTTCCAAGCATCCAGGGTGAGATCATTGACTTCTGTGTTTGTATCAATTAGAATATTTATTAGGAGCCACATATCCACAACCATATTTAAGGTAATATCCTTATAATATTCAAGGTTGTGGAGAGTAATGTTAGGATGAAAAACCTACCTCTCATGTTCTCCTCTGGCATGCCATATTTTTTCCCATAACCATTCCCCTAGAAAAGGAATTATATTCTCTTGCCTCAGAATTTTTCATATTTCCCTGACCTCATCCAGATCCTTCTGTGGAGCGTTAGTGCTCTTCCTTGTTCTAACTTCCTTGACTGATCCTTGAGGCACTAGATTTCTCCTTGTAGGCTTCGAATTACATCCATGGTTTCTTTATATGCCTCTTTCTGATGAGTAGGGTCTAGATACTTACCATACACCACCTCTTTTGATTGTAATGTGGCTTAAGAAGAAAAATACACCTTTATTACAAAGGTATGATGGTAGGTGGCATTGCATTTATAGTGGTAAATAAGTAAAAAAATATAAGTAGAAGGTCAGGATACATTATTGTTACCTTGCATTTTTTATATCGAAGATCTCTTGCAAACTAGGGAATCCTTAAGAATATTTTTGTGAAAGAGGGTTGTGAAGATCTAAGTACATAGCTAGTTTGATCAACAAACCATGGTGGAAAATAATTACATGAGTGTGAAGGAGAGGGTTATAGGAGTTTTTGAATCCTGCAAGTGAATACGTCATCTTTTGAAATGACTGGCCTTTCCAGGTTAGGGTTACAAAACTAGGGCACATGATTGAAGGTATTTTTCACGTAAGAGTAGAGCTGAAATACTAATCATATCCAGGATTAGGAGAAAGGAATTTGAGTAACCCAATAAGAAAAATCACACCAAGAAAAGTAACCACCATTTAACTTAAGAGGGGCAAGGGCAAAGGGAAACAAGTTGTTTCTTCTAGATTCAACAAAGAATGGTACGCAAAGATATAATACCCAGAAAACATATTGCTTGGAAAGGAATGGGCATCTCATGTTATAAAGATGGTCATAAGTGACTACAACCATTAAATGGGTACCATGGAGAATGAGATGGCATTTGACTCGGTCCCACTATTATTTATTCTTTGAAGAAGCAAGATGTTTCCAACGATGGAGAACACGCTTAGTGTGGGGTGATGTTGGGCCCTGAAATATTGGCTAAGTACCAGTTAGCACCTATGCAGGATAAAAAAGAATGGCACTCAAGGGAAAGTGTGGAGGACAAAGGGGTTTAAGAATGGTTTAGGTGAAACCAAAACACGCGTGGAAGTAAGAGCACGAGTTCAAAGGAGTTAGCCATATTTGGCATTCTGAAGACACTTGAAGAAAAACATGAGGACTTGACGAGGAGTGATGAGTGGATAAGATGCCATCCTAGACCCTTGGAGGTAAAGAAAAGGATATTCCACACAGGGAATATTCCCAGAAGACATCATTATAGAGAGTGGAGGGTTTGCAAAGGGATAATCATTCACCATTAGAGGACCACATTGACACTTGGAATGTGATTTGTTTATAAGAGAAGGCATGGCAGTGGGTGTTGGTCCTATACAAAGATATGCTTAGAAGTAAGGAAGATATCAGATGAGGAGAGGGAGAGAATAGAATGCAAGAGATAGAGAGTGCATCAAGATTAAGATGTTGAGTAACAGAGTGCTGCAATAATGTTAGGGTTTAGAGAACTTAGTGCTAGGGGTTGTGACGGATGTCATGAGCCTCTGTATGGCACTAGGATCTATAACAGAGGTTAATATGGAAGGGCATAGTTAGGGTCTCATGCTAGGGAATATCTATAAGAGTTAAGTATTTTTCATTTAACATGTATCGTCTATGATGACCCCTTTTTATTGTAATGTGGATAATAGAACTATTCTAAATGAATATATATATATATATATATATATATATATGTAGTTTTTTTATGCATATCATGGTTAAGGGTGTAAACCCTCATGTTAAATGACTACCATGACTCATATCTAGTTTATTATGTGTATTACATTGTTAAAAAGTTTTTGTAATGCATTAATGTGCAGATCTGTAAGTTGTCCCTTCCAATTTTCTTTTAACTAAGTAAATGTACTTCTCATTCTATAATTCATCCTCCATTAATGGAAAAACATTCTCACAATGCTCACATAAATGATGGGCTTAACACCCACATGTGCCTCGAGTGAGCACCCAAATCTCGTTGGGTGATAGGCTGGCGTACTTGGGGTTAGAAAATAGTATTGAAGGTAGATAAAATGACCACAACAATAAAGAAGATGAAAACATGAGGTGGATTAGTAGATAGATGGGAGGATGGTGTGACAAAGTTAGTCCCGAGAAGTAAGAACTTATGATGATAGTTTTCAACCCACATTTATATAATATAAGATAAAAGAAAATATTGATAAATTGAATGAAGTGAAACTTGATATGATGAAAAAGCTGAGATAAGACAAAACTTGAAATATAGAAATGTAAAGAAAGTATAGATTTGATCTAAAAAGATGCTAAATAAACCAAAATTACATAGGTTGACGGTGACCCAATACTGTAGAGGGCCACTCGACAGTCACTGGGGCTGGATGAGAATAAAATTTAGAGAAATAGTCATGCAAGTCCTCCTATAGCTGGATCTAAATCTGATGACAAATAGGAACCTTCAAAAGTTATAGAACAAGATGAAATAGAAATGATGTAAGAAAATTAAGAAAATAAATGATGAATTCTATGAAGATGGATTGGGTTAACAGTGACTAGGATGGGTCAGAAGCAACAGAGGGCTAGCTGAATAAATCTAAGGTTACATAGGAGACATGATGAAAGGATTTGAAAGATGAATGATGGGGATTATATAGGTGATGGGGTAGGTGACATGAAAATATAAACAGATATGTGGGTCTATGGTGACTGAGGATGATTTAGATTTGGATGAATGAGATGGAAAAAATGATAGCTTATAGATGAAGATAGAGGTGACTGAATGTAAGAACGAGGCCCTGGGATGATTGTAGAACCTGGAAATACAATGAGAATGGATGAAAAAGAGATGATGATGATTATGGATCTAATAATGCAATGAAAATAGAATTAAAATGCTCCCAAAATGATCACAATATCTCTAAGGAGGCTTCCAAATGGCTTGACAACTAAAAAAGACGTCACAAGATGAAGGAAATATTGTAAGAGCTCTTAAAATCTCAAATTACATCCCTGAACAAGGAGGGGTAAAGGTACCTTTATAGGGCGATGGTTACCTAGATGGGTCACCACTGATTGTGGGGATTTTTCCATTTTTGTGGTGGAATTACGCCCAACTTGAGGTAAAATGGGCCTAAATATGGTACATTAGGGTTTCAGGTGATAAGGACGAGATTGGGTGCATAGAAAAGATAAATGGGTAGGTGGGTGGTTTAAAAGAGTAAATAAAGGCCATGGATGGGTTAAAAACATTAAATGAAGGCCTTAAAAGTATACAGTTGAGGATTTAGGGAGGATAAACAAATTAAATGAGGATTAGGGATGATTAATGTTGATTAGGAATTATTAGGGAAGATAAAATAAATGGTGGAAAATAATGGTAAGTGGGATAAATTGAATTTAGGAGGGAACATAAAATTAGAAAACATGTGAAAAGATAGTGATCAAGGGGAAAGGGGTAGAGATACAAAAATTTGGTGTCTACAAATCCATATAATTTATCACAGAGTTAGGAGTAAGATCGGAAAAAAATTGTTAGCATGGATCTTTGAAAAGTGGCAAGATCATTACATAGACTAAAAGGTAAAAAATTATAAGAAAATGTCCCCCATGGAAAAGTTAATGTTTCCTAATATGTGTCTCTTGGTGCTAGTAGGATCTGGTTATATCCAATAAATCCATTTATAAATGAGAAATACCTCTTCCTGGATAGGTTATCCAAAACTTGGTTAATGGGGGTAAAAGGAAATACTCTCTATGAGTAGATTTTTTCAATTCCATGTAGTCCCAAAAAACCATCCATTTTCCATTTATCTTGGGCACTATGATCAATGGGGAGACCCACTTACTATTTGAGATTGGATATATAAATCCCACCTAGAGAAGTTTCTCAATTTCAGTCTTTACAATGTCTCTTAAAGAAAGGTTTATCCTCCTCCGGCGATTCTTAACTAGTATAGAATTAGTTGTATAAATGTGATGTGAGTAGATATTATGATGAATACCATTCATATTATTGTATTCCTAAGAAAAATATTGAGAATGAGAGCATAAAATTTTGAACAAAGTATTTTCCTCTTGACTAGTCAGCCAACTATTAATTACTAATGTCTTTTGTGAAAAAATAGGTAACTATTTTGCATCTGGGTGGAGAGATATTACCAATGGATATTCTCTTAGTAATGAGTTCAAGGGAAAATTATGAGGCATACTTCTATGGATTTCAAAGATGTTATGAAAAACACCCTCAATCATATCTATGTTCCTTATGAAAGGAAAAAATTATTGTTTCATTTTTTCATCTAATATGTCTTCCTTCACCTCTAATGATTATGCATGAATTTAAGAAGAATCCCAATCCTATATTTTCTTTACATGTTATTATATTATTAAAAAAATAGTGAGGAAACAACATCATATTGTAGACACCAAATTTGTGTCTTACGACCCCCTGTGCCCCGCATCTCATTCTGCAACCTAACCTCATCACCTAAACCTTACACAATTATTTATTAATTACCTTATAATTAATAAATCCACATCTCCATACCTGCCACCTCATTTCGCCACCTCATCATGACCTAGTCCTAACTCTAAACTAACCTAATTAAGACCTATAACTTGGTCTACATCCACACCCATGACTAATTACTCCTCACCCGCACCTAAAACCAACCTCATAATGACTTGACCAAGCCCACAACTAATCCCTCGGGAGAAAAGGAGGGAAAGTTGGCTATTTTACTAAAAATAGCCCACTTTGACCTGACCGATACCGGTTCCTACTCGACCGCCGTCGGTTACGTAACTGCCATCGGTTCCCTGTAAATGACCTCTCCCAACCAAAAACAAGGGTGGGATTTTCATTGATCCGAATCAGAAGTCATTGGAAGAATCCGAGAATTTACTTGGCCGAGCAGAGACAAGTGAAGGAAAGAGGAGGAGTTTGCAGAGAAGGACATCAAGCCCAAGACTGCAACTGAATAACCAGAGCCCAGTGACACTCATCCAAGCCTTGGGAGAGAGGATACCTCATCTTGGATTATCAGATCATCCTACCTAAACCCTGCCTTTGTCATAATAGTCCTTGGACCTGTATCTTCATCAGGAACTAGTAAGTAGTATTTTGTATGTTCTTTTAATAATATTTCTTGGACTTCTGAATCACAGTAATTACAAGTCTATTCCTGGATCTACTACCCGGTAACACTCTCCATCTAACTTACATTCCTCTACCCCTACATTGCCCCAAGAACAGCCCCCATGCTCTCTGAATCTTCTCCATCACCTCATTACCTATCCCCAATCATTTTACCAGCCTTATAAACACCATAGCTATCATATAGCCATCTTATAGCCAACCTTCACCAAACCCCTTAAATCACTACCCCTACCGATATCGGTTATCACCAACCGGTACCGGTGACACTGACCGGCATCGGTCACTGTGATTCAAAAACCAAGACCAGCCTTTTCTCTATTGTTCTAACAAGGTAAACAAATTGTAATTGGACAATAGATTATTTGTTAGAATTTGTGTTAATTCATATTAGCAGGGGAACTGACCACCTTCGAAAGGAAGTCTCATATTTCCTGGGCCCAAGGTAGTTCCCTCACTTATTATCTAATTAGAATCTGGTGGTCTTGTATTCTTACTTGCAGGTAGTCCTTCCCAGACAAAAAGGAGTTCTTTGCAATCGATCTGATCTCTCTCTATGGTACGCACACACCCTCTCAACATTCAACAGGTATTCCTCCTAGCCCTAACCCTTATCTGTTTCTCAAAGGAATGAAAGGATAGAATCAACTCTATTCCAGGAACGGAAGCATTTCTGTGCGAAACATTTTGGCACGCCCGGTGGGACCCATTTCGGGTTTCTTTCTTTCTTGCTTGCTTTCATATAGGGAGCACACTTGCTGTTTTCTTCTTCTAAAAATATTCACAAGATATTTTGTTATATTTGGTAAAAGAATTTGTCTTGCTTTCCCAGCTTTGCATTAGTGAAAGTCATCTTCTTTGCTTCATCGAATATCATTTTCGATTTGGGTTTTAAAACACATGCATCCCATTCTTGCTTGTTGTTTTCAATTCTAGTGAACGTAGATTAAGTAACAGGTCGTACACGTGGGGGTGATTTCCATGGTATTGACAAGAAATTAATCTTACTTTCACTGCACAACACATACCGAATCACTTCATAATTAACACAACAGCTCAAAACATCCCCCCTTTTCCGCGGTATTCCTCCGCCCGATTGAGGTAACCTTATAAGCCAAAACAAACTTGACATTTCCCCTAAGTCTTTTGTTTAGGATTGACATCATTTTGTGTCTAAAGGCATAAGCCCAAATTGATTAAAACTAATCCTAGGGTTAGTCTGTTAATTTGTTTGTGCATCTTGTTTGTTTTTGCTTCTGTTTCTCTGTCATACACTGTTTTCTGTGATCACTTCAGAACAGTTTGGTAGGCATACTAAGCACTGTTAGCCCCAAATCAGCAACTTCCTTCAGCTTCTTACACCAGTCCTATTATACCAACATCGGTTAACTTACCGACGCTGGCTACAGCCTGACCGACATCGGTTACCTGACCGATATCGGTTACTGTCTTTTACAGTTCCTAAAACCAGCAGCCTTCCAACTTCCAACATTTTGTTGCTGCTTCTGTTCCTGATAGATTGCATCCTTACTATGTACCCTTGTCCATGGTTGTTATCACTCAGAAACAAGCTGCAGCCATGGTTTCACATGCCTGCTCCGTGCCTTTTCCTGAATCACCTCCTGCACATCCTGTGGGGAATCCTACGGACACCAGCGAGGTTCCCAAAATCCCTGTAGGAGATAAGGACTTTGTGAAATTTTTGGACGCTAATCCTAGCGCTGTACAATACTATTTGTCTCATGCCCCTGACCATACACCCGATGGTCAACTCCTTGTTGGCATGCCTATTAGTATAGCTGCTCATTTAGCTCCTTCTCCACCTGATAACTCCGCCTTGCCTTCTTCATCCTTAGTCCCGTCTCCTACCTCAGCGGCTTCAGGGGTTTATACGGCACAGATTGGCTTTCCTTTGGTTAATCTTGGGCCTCACATATCATTACCACCGACTGCTCCTACCTCGTCTCTCTTGCAGACTGCTCCTTTCATGACTTGCTCTCTGCCACCTATCCACACGAGCTTTCCTTCTCAAGCTCCACCCACCTTTTCATTTCCACACACGTATCCGATGACCTCAACATCTTATATAGGACATCCCTATTCGGTCACCTCAACATATTCGTCCTCCATACCTTATCAACATTTAACCCCACCATTGTCTAGTGGTGGCCCTTGGCCCAATCTGCCTTCGTTTACCACAACTGCACCATCATCTCATCCAACTACTGATTTAATCAAACAAATGATGGACAAAATGCAAAATCTGGAGGCTTCTGTTTCAGGAAGTCGTAGCGCCCTGACATACGAGCAAGTTTGTTGGGAGCCTATCCACCCTTCTGTCCCCCTTCATTCATATCCTCCTCAATGGGAATTACCAAAATTTACTCATTTTAATAGTAAGGAGGATCCTCAACAACACTTGCGATCATTTAGACATGCCTGCTATCTGATTGCTCATGACGATGCCTTACTACTCCGCACCTTTCCCATGTCCTTATCAGGACCCGCCTTGGAGTGGTACAGTGCTTTAGCCCAGCACTCAATCTTCTCTTTTAACCAACTAGCCCAATCTTTCTTGGATCATTTCTCCATTAACATTGCCAAGAAAGTATCTATCACCGACCTCTATGCCATCCGACAATTTGAAGACGAATCTATCGCAGATTTCGTTGGACGATGGCGGGGCCTTATCAACCAACTTACGTATGCCTTGCCTCAGGCTGAACTTATCGAACTCTTTACACGGGCCTGCGCTAAGCACATTTCTCCTACCCTCCAAATTCAAACTTTCCGCACATTTGACGAGGCCTTTACTATGGCTCGAAAACTAGAGATTCGAGCCTTAGAGGAAGAGAAATTGTGGTTGCGCAACAAAAACCCCAATTTCTGAACCCAAGACTCCACCAGCAAACCTAACACCACCAATCCTCATGCATCGACTCCTTTGAAATTAAAAGGAGCTGTCCACGCGGTGATGGTCAAATCCCAACCACCGTCTAATACCCCGCCAAAAACCACCTATAAGTATAAAGCTGAGCCCATCAATTACACTCCCTTGGGAGAAACTTATGGTGTGATATTGGAAAAATTGCTTAAAGCGGGAGCTATTACCTTACCTCCTGTTAAACCTCACTCTGGGTTTGATTCCACCTGCGCTATACCTTCTTGGTACAAAGAAAATGACTTCTGTAACTTCCACCGCGTGAAGGGACACAGTCATGAAAACTGCAAGATGTTGAAAAACATTGTGCAGGAAATGGTTGATGCAGGGGATATAGCCCTCGATAATCCTAACGCCCCTGCTAACCGAAATTTGAAAATTTTCAACAAACCATTCCCAAATCACTCTTCTAACAGTAACATAAACCAAGATATCTTAGCTGAGGAGAGTGTTCATGAAATCCATGCAGTCTTCGACTCCCAGCCAAAAGCCTCTATCGAAAAAATTCTGAATCAAGCCTCTTCACTAACGCAGGAACCCGAACCCCCTTCACCACCATCAAGACAAGATGAAATCCTTGCCGTTCCTTTACCCATCAAGGAATTAACCGCCCAGAGTTCTCTTCTCACAGATGAGCCTTCTTACACCACATCCTTGCAAGACTGTGAGCGGATGTTATCTAACTTATCTATTTCCCAAACATCTCCTTCTACCATTCTTGCTGTACAAGAGGAAGGCTCGCCACTTCTTTTTTCATCCTTAGATGAGAAACCTCTTGAACCGACATCACTAAATTCTTTAATCATGATGGATCCCCTCAAACATGCCCTCCTACCTATTAGTTCTTCATCGCCTAAATCTTTTCAGTGACCGGTTGACCTCTTAACGCCCATTGATACAGTGCCTCATTTACCCCCTGTATCACACCCACAGTGGACCGGAATCACAACCCACCTTTCTTCCATACAAAAGTTCCTATTCACACGTGAGGATTGTCATCCCTCAGAAGATAGACGAGTCCTATGGGAATGTTTGAGTACGCCATATTCTACTCAAATGCAGATGACCGATCCAGACGCCTCTACCATATACCCGAAGTGTTTACAAAAGCTTAAAATGCCTATGTCCTCATCTTCACCCCCCTCATCTCTACCAAATACCTCATCCACCTCTATTAACCTAACCAAATCTTCCCCTACGCTTGGGACCTCACCAATACCCAGTCTAACACACCCACCTAAACGGTTAGATTTATCCAAAAGTAAAGCCGTCCATCCACTTAGGAGACAGACTCAATCTCCTCAACCTCAACCTATGCCTCTATCACAACTAAAACCATCGTCGTCACACCTACCTTCCATATTGGGACCTCATCCCTCCACCTTGCATCAACATATCATACCTCCTGCGTTTTCTTTAAAATGACCTACGCCTTCTACACCCATACAAAGATCCAAGGGTATATCAACACCGTCACCCCCACGTATCCTGTCCACCTATCAACCCTAAACAAATTTCATCATCAAAGGATTTGTTTGCTGTCACTCCTCTTTCTCCATGGTTTTTTCCTGATACCACATCATCTGTGGCCTCATCATCTAACCAGCTAAACATAACTTCTGCGCCAAAGAAGCCATGTTTAGTTAAATCCCATTATCAAAACCCCTTGGCTAAACCGCCACCCATACAAATCAACCATACCCCGTCATTACCAAAAACTACCCAGTCAATAGCCTCATCTTCCTTTGACTTTGACCCGCTCAAAGGGTCTTACGCTAAAATCCTTGCTATGTTGGTGGAGAATGCGACCATTTCCCTACCCCCACTTAGACCTTATGATCCATCTAAACCTCGACCTATAGGTTATGATGAGTCTAAAATCTGCGCTTACCACCGCACACCAGGACATGATGTAGAGGGATGCAAAGCGTTGAAAGCCATACTTCGTCAGTCACCTCTCTCAGATAGAAAGGTTAAGAAAGACAACTTACGAAGGGAGAGACCTTTAGCTTCAATTCCCTCTCCTATACCACCTGTCCCCACCTCACCAAGATCTATCATTATTACAACTCCACCTCTTGAAGACCATGACTTATCCATACCGTCTTCCTCCTCTCGTGTTCACGAGATCAATATGATTAGTGTTGCTACTCGAGGGCAGAAAAACAATGGGAAAGCTAAAGAAAGCACACCTGCGGCCTCTCTTTCTCCATCCACCATCCTGATCGCACCACCACCTAAAGTGGTTATTCGTGGACCCACCTACCCCATCTCTAATGGAGTTTCCCACCGAACCATGATCAAACAGCTTCACCAATCACCTGTAAAAATGACACTGTATGACCTCATTCAGACCTCTGAATCTCATCGACAAGCTCTCGTTGAAATTCTTCAAGAGATAGAGGTCTTACCCAATGAAACCTTTCCTGTTACCTCCATTCTAACACCCAATCACGTTGCTTCACTCACTAAACAACCTATCTCCCCAACCACTTCTGTCTCTGTACAGCAAGCCGCTGCTGTCAGTTTCTCCGAAGACGAAATTGTCGACTTTGGTGCCGAAGATCCTGACCCTGCTCTTTTCATCTCAGCTTATGTCCGGGACATTCGGGTGCATCGTGTTATGATTGATGGGGGTGCTAGTCTAAACATCATCTCTTCAAAAGCCTTCCAACAAATGAATATCCCTTCTAGTTGCATGTGTGCCAACCCCATCATGTTGCGGTCATTCAACGATGCTGATTACTTCTACCTTAGGTACCGTGATCCTTAACATTCGTGTAGGGCCACGCACTTTACCCGAACTCTTCTATGTCCTTGAGGGAGAGTTCCAATACAATATGTTGTTAGGCCACCCTTGGATCCGGGCTATGGGATGCGTTCCCTCCACCTTACATAGATGCATAAAATTTGAGTACGAGGGGAAGTCCTACACCGTAAAAGTTGATCCTCCCCCCTTTAAAACTTGCAATATGTTATATCACCCTAATGATGTGCTTGTACCAGTCAAGACACCCATTCATCCAACCCAACCATCCACTTCAACCACACCTCTACCATCCACCTCAACCGCACCTACACCTTCAACCAATGAAACTGCCGTCATTGCAAATACCACTTCCTTTCCTGCGCAGACAACATCCCAACCTCAGACCCCTTAGTAGATGTTTTTCAACGCCTTACGCTGGGGGAGTATCGCCTATATAACGTTAGTTCTTTCCATACCCCACAGGAGTACGGACAGTTACATGCGCATCCTACCTACGACCGTCACGTGGGGGAGGTAATCTCTTACGGACCACCTAATTGCCGCACCAACCTAACGTATGGGGGTGTCGACGCATCCTCCGTTACCCCTGAAAATCCCTCTTGGTTTGGTTCCCTTCCAATCCGATTTTCAATACCTGACAAATCATCGTTTCGCGCTCACCTTCTTGATTCGCTGTGCTTGGAAAGGCTTTGGTTTTGGTCTTTATTAACAAGGCTAACATACAATCATTCCTATGACTACACGCAAACACAACGATCGTAGTGGTCTCGGATTTCCTAAAGCACTTACACTGAAGAAACCTCGTGTCATTTGTATCCTGGAAGATGACGACGTCACACCCTACCAAACCATCATCACCCATTTTGCCATCGTCACCCACAGAGTCTATAGACGCTTGAATCTATCCCTCCTAACTTTTTTTTTTCATAAATGCTATCTTCCTAGGTCCTCTCACTTATCAACGTGATAAGGAGGACCCATCTTCTCTTTCCCCTTCTATATCTAGACATGATCAAAGAGGATTCACCTTCAATTAATGTTGCTGAGTGCTAGGATGATGACTGCATCCTCACTTACCTTGGTGTGGACGACTCTTATATTAAACGTGCCTTACCGTCTGAAACTCAAACCATGTTGAATGAGTTCAACTATAGAAATCAACATCCACATAGAGGAGGATCCTCACATTGTGAATATTGGACAATCCCTTAACACATCAGAACAGGCCACCTTTACTACCTTTCTCCATGTACCCGGAACCAAGCCTTCGCTTGGTCCTAACGCTGACATGCCAGGAATTGATCCTGACATTGCTGTCTGTAACATTACCCTAAAACCCAATTCCAAACCAGTCAAACAAAAACTAAGAAAAATGCATCCACACATTGCCCTCTTGGTCAAAGAAGAGCTTCACGACTCCTTTCTGTTTCCTTCATCTTGCCTATTGACTATCCTCAATGGATTTCTAACATCGTATCTGTCACTAAAGCGACGGGGGGACTTCAGATATGCATGGATTTCTGAGACTTTAACCTCACTTGCCCCAAGGATGACTTCCCCCTCCAAAGTATTGATCAACTTGTTGATCTCACTGCGGGCCATGAGATGCTTTCTCTGATGGATGGATTTTTGGGATACAATCAAATTTTGGTAGCCCCGGCCGATCAACATAAAACTGCCTTCATAACTCCTTGGGGAACCTTCTGTTATCGTGTCATGCCATTTGGCCTTAAGAATGCTAGTGCGACCTATCAGTGGGCTATGACTTACATTTTTCATGACATTATGCACACTATCCTTGAGGATTATGTCGATGATCTTCTTGGCAAATCTAAACATCGTAGTGAACATCTCGATGTTTTAACCATTATTTTCGATCACTTGTTACAATATTTTGTCTGTATTTAACCAAAAAAATGTGTCTTTGGTGTCCTTTTGGGAAAACTTCTTGGTTTTATCATCTCTTTGCGTGGCATTGAGGTCAATCCATCTAAAGTCAAAGCTATCCTAGAAATGCCCCCACCTACTAACCTCAAACAATTGCATAGTTTGCAAGGTAAACTCCAATCTATCCAGCGTTTCATCTCCCAACTCTCAGATCAATGTCAACCTTTCCATCACCTCGTTAAAAAGTACATTGCCTTTCAATGGAGCGAAGAGTGCCACCAAGCCTTTGAGGCTCTTAAAGCCTATCTCTTGCAGCCACCTTTGCTTATCCCACCTCAGGACGATCGCCCTTTCTATCTTTACCTTTCTGCCACCGACCATGCTGTAGGAGCCATGCTCACACATCGTGACTCCGAGCATCGAGAACAAGCCGTTTATTATATAAGTCGTACTCTCGTGGATTACGAAACTAGGTATACACATGTAGAAAAGTTGTGCCTAGCCCTATCATTAGTAGCCACCAAACTATTACACTACCTCCTGAATCAAAAAAAAATTGTCATCACCAACATGGACCCCATTCATTATATGTACGCCAAACCACATCTAAACCAACGCATCACCCGATGGCTTATGCTCCTCGCTGACCTCGACCTTGAATTTATACACCAGAAGTCAATAAAAGGACAAACTGTAGACACCAAATTCGTGTCTTACGACCCCTTGTGACCCGCATCTCATCTCGCAATATAACCTCATCACCTAAACCTTACACAATTATTTATTAATTACCTTGTAATTGATAAATCCACATCACCTTACCTACCACCTCATTTTTCCACTTCATCATGACCTAGCCCTAACCCTAAAACTAACCTAATTAAGACCCATAACTTGGTCCACACCTAGACCCATAACTAATGAGCCCTTTCTCGCACCCAAAACCGACCTTCTAGTCACTTGACCAAGCCCGCAACTAATCTCTCGGGAGAAAATCAGGGAAGGTGGGCTATTTTACTAAAAATAGCCTACTTTTTCCTTACCGATGTTGGTTCCTACTCGACCGCCATCGGTTACGCAACCACCATCGGTTCCCTGTAAATAGGCTCCCCAAACCAAAACAACGGATTGAAATTTGATTTTGGATCGGTGGAAGGATTTTTGAATCAACAGAGATCATTGGGAGCGAGGAACAGAGTCCAGATCTTCACTTGACCGAGAAGAGACGAGTGGAGATACCAGAAGTGTTTACAACAAAGGAGATCGGCTTGCTTCTTCGTCAAAACCAGTAAGTCACATCTTGCATGTCCTCTGTTATAACATTTCTTATGCCTTTTGAATCACAGTCCTCATAAATCCATCCCTGAATCCACTACCCAGCATGCATATTACATCTAACTATCATTCATCTACCTCTCATCACCTTATTTCCTAATATCACCTATATACAGCTACCAAACGACACAACCAACCTGTAGATCCTAGACCCCACCGGTATCGGTTATCAGTAACCGGCATCGGTTATCAGTGACCGCCATCGGTTATTGTGACTCAAAAACCAGAATAACCAGCCTTTCCCCTGCCCAGTTCAACAAAGCAACTTAATTGATATTTTACAGTCTTTTGTGTTAGTTCATATTAGTAGGGAAACTGACCACCTTCGAAAGGAAGTTTTATATTTCCTGGGCCCAAGGCAGTTTCCTCATTTATTGTCTAATCAAAATCCTGTGGTCTTGTGTTCTTATTTGCAGGTAGTCCTTCCAAGACAAAAAGGAGTTCTTCGCAATCAGCCTGATCTTTCTCTACGGTACGCATACACCATCTCGACATTCTACAGGTATTCCTCCTAGCCCCTAACCTTATCTGTTTCTAAAAGGAACGAAACATTCCGAGTGAAACATTTTGGCACGCCCGGTGGGACCCATTTCGGGTTTCTGTTTCTCTTGCTTATTCTCATTTTAAGAAGCATACTTGTTGTTGTTGTTTTTGTTATATATTTCATAAAGAATTTGTCTTGCTTTCCTAGTTTCGCATTAGTGAAAGTCATCTCTCTTGCTTCATCGAACATAATTTTCGATTTGGGTTTAAAACACGTGCATTGCATTCCTGCTGGTTGTTTTTCAATTCTAGTGAATGTAGATTAAGTAGCAGGTCGTACATGTGGGGGTGATATCCACGGTATTGACAGGAAATTATTCTTACATTCACTGCACAACACATACCGAATCACTTCACAATTAACACAACAGCTCAAACATCCCCCCTTTTCCGCGGTATTCCTCCACCCGATTGAGGTAACCTTATAAGCCAAAACAACTTGACATTTCCCCTAAGTCTCTTGTTTAGGATTTGACATCATTTCGTGTCTAAAGGCATAAGCCCACAATAATTAAAATTAACCCTAGGGTTAATCTCTGGATTTGCGTGTGCATCTTGCTTGTTTTTAGTTCTGTTTTCTTTCTCATACTCTGTCTTCTGTGATCAATAATTGGACAAGTATACTAAATGTTGTTAAAAATCAAATTAGCATCCTTTTTATATCTTGTTAGCCCAGACTTCTTACACTGGCATCGGTTACCTGACCGACGTTGGCTATAGTATAACCGACATCGGTTACTAGACCGATATCGGTTACTGTCTTTTCCAATTCCTAACAAACCAGCAAACTACCAATTTTACCAGTTTGAGTTTGTTTCTGTTCCTGACATATTGAAACCCTACCGTGAACTCCTATCCATGGTTGTTATCACTCGAAAGCAAGCCGCCGCCATGGTTTCACATGCTTGCTCTGTTTCTTTGCCTGAATCACCCCCTTCACATTCTGTGGGGAATCCTACGGATACCAGCGAGGTTCCTAAAATTCCTGTGGGAGATAAGGAATTTGCCAAGTTTCTGGATGCTAATTCTAGCGCTGTAAAATACTATTTGTCTCATACCCCTGACCGTATGCCTGATGGTCAGCTCCTTGTTGGTATGCCTATTAGTATAGCTGCTCATTTAGCTCCCACTCCGCCTGATAATACCGCCTTGCTTCCTGCATCTCTAGCCCCGTCTCCCAATCCGACGGCTTCAGAGGTTCATACGACCTCGATTAGCTTTCCTTTGGTTAATCTTGGACCCCACATATCACTACCACCGACTGCCCCTACCTCATCTCTCTTGCAGACTACTCCGTTCATGACTTGCTCTCTGCCACCTATCCACACGCGCTTTCCTTCTCAAGTTCCGCCTACCTTTTCATTCCCATACACATATCCAGTAACCTCAACATCTTATATGGGACATCCCTATTCGGTTGCCTCAACATATTCATCCTCCACACCTTATCAACACTTAACCCCACCAGTGTCTAGCGGTGGCCCTTGGCCCAATTTGCCTCCGTTTACCACAACCACACCATCATCTCATCCAACTACTGATCTAATTAAACAAATGATGGACAAAATGCAAAACTTGGAGGCTTCTGTTTCAGGAATTCGTAGCGCCTTGACATACGAGCAAGTTTTTCGGGAGCCCATTCACCCTTCTATCCCCCTTCATTCATATCCTCCTCAATGGGAGTTACCAAAATTTACCCGTTTTAACAGTAAAGAGGACCCTCAACAACACTTTCGATCATTTAGACATGCTTGTTATTTGATTGCCCATGATGATGCCTTGTTACTCTGCACCTTTCCCATGTCCTTATCAGGACCTGCCTTGGAGTGGTACAGTGCTTTAACCCAGCACTCCATCTTCTCTTTTAACCAACTAGCCCAATCTTTTTTGGATCATTTCTCCATTAACATTGCCAAGAAAGTATCTATCACTGACCTTTATGCCATCCGACAATTTGAGGACGAATCTATCGTAGATTTCGTTGGACGATGGTGGGGCCTTATCAACCAACTTACGTATGTCTTGCCTCAAACTGAACTTATCGAACTGTTTACGCGGGCCTGCGCTAAGCACATCTCCCCTACCCTCCAAATTCAAACTTTCCGTACATTCGATGAGGCCTTTACTATGGCTCGAAAATTAGAAATTCGAGCCTTAGAGGAAGAGAAATTGCGGTTGTGCAACAAAAACTCCACTTTCCGAACTCCAGATTCCACCAACAAACCTAACACCACCAATCCTCACCCATCGACCACTTCGAAATCAAAAGGGGCCGTGCACGCGGTGATGGTAAAATCCCAACCACCGTCTAATACCCCGCCAAAAACCACTTATAAGTATAAAGTAGAACCCATCAACTACACTCCCTTGGGAGAAACATATGGTGTGATATTGGAAAAATTGCTCAAAGTAGGAGCCATTACCTTACCTCCTATTAAACCTCATTCCGGGTTTGATTCCACTCGCGCCATACCTTCCTGGTACAAAGAAAATGACTTCTGTAACTTCCACCGCGTGAAGGGACACAGTCATGAGAACTGTAAGATGTTGAAAAACATAGTGCAGGAAATGGTTGATGCAGGGGATATAACCCTCGATAATCCTAATGCCCCTGCCAACTGAAATTTGAAAATCTTTAACAAACCATTCCCGAATCACTCTTCCAACAGCAACGCAAACCAGGATATCTTAGCCGAGGAGAGTGTTCATGAGATCCATGCAGTCTTCGATACCTAACCCAAAGCCTCTATCGAGAAAATTTTGAATCAAGCCTCTTCACTAACACAGGAGCCCGAACCTCCTTTACCACCATCAAACCAAAGTGAAATCATTCCTTTACCCATAAAGGAGTGAACTGCCCAGACTTCTCTTCCCATCGATGAGTCTTCTTATACCACATCCCTGCAAGACTGCGAGCGGATGTTATCTAATCTATCTATTTCCCAAACTTCTCCTTCTACCACCCTTGCTGCACAAGAGGAGGGTACGCCACTCCTCTTGACATCCTTAGATGAGAAATCTCTTGCACCGACATCACCAAATTCTTTAACCATGACAGACCCTCTCAAACATGCCCTCCTGCCTATTAGTCCCTCATCGCCTAAATCTTTTCAACGACAAGTCGACCTCTTAACATCTATTGATACAATGCCTCTACCCCCTGTGTCACACCCACAGTGGACTAGAATCACAACCCATCTTTCTTCCATACAAAAGTCATTCCATAGAAGATAGACAGGCCCTATGGGAACATTTGAGTACGCCATATTCTACTCAAATGCAAATGACTGATCCTGATGTCTCCACCATATACCCAAAGTATTTACAGAAGCTTAAAATGCCCATGTTCTCACCTTCACCCCCCTCACCTCTACCAAATGCCCCGTCCACTTCTATTAACTTAGCCAAATCTTCCCCTACACTTGGGACCTTGCCCATACCCAGTCTAACATACCCACCTAAGCGGCTTGATTTATCTAAAAATAAATC
This sequence comes from Taxus chinensis, assembly GCA_019776745.2. Lineage (NCBI taxonomy): Eukaryota > Viridiplantae > Streptophyta > Pinopsida > Cupressales > Taxaceae > Taxus > Taxus chinensis. Next base: position 605,712,797 of record CM034156.1, read on the forward strand.
CGTCCACCCCATTAGGAGATAGACTCAATCTCCTCAAACTATGCCTCTATCACAATCAAAACCATCATCGTCACACCTACCTTCCATATTGGGACCTCATCCTTCCACCTTGCATCAATATATCATACCTCCTGCGTTTTCTTCAAAACGACCTATGCCTTCCGCACCCATACAGAAACCCCAGGGTATAACAACACCGTCACTCCGCATATCATGTCCACCTATCAACCCTAGACAAATTCCATAATCAAAAGATTTGTTTTCGGTCACTCCTATTTCCCCGTGATTGTTTTCTGATGCCACATCATCTGTGGCCTCATCATCCAATACAGCTTCTGCGCCAAAGACACCACGTTTAGTGAAAAACACGTGTCAACACCCCTTGGCTAAACCACCACCCGTATGAACCAACCATGCCCAAACATTACCAAAACCTGTACGAACCAACCACGCCCAAACATTACCAAAACCCGTACGAAACAACCACGCCCAAACATTAGCAAAACCCGCACAACCAATACCCTCATCCTCTTCCGATTTTGACCTACTCAAAGGATCTTACGCCAAAATCCTTGTTATGTTGGTGGAGAATGCAACCATTTCCCTACCCCCACTTAGACCTTATGACCCGTCTAAACCTCGACCTATAGGTTATGATGATTCTAAAATCTGCGCCTATCACCGCACACCAGGGCATGATGTGGAGGGATGCAAAGCTTTAAAAACCATCCTTCGTCAGTCACCTCTCCCAGATAGAAAGGTTAAGAAAGACAACTTACGAAGGGAGAGACATTTAGCTTCAATTCCCTCTACTATATCATCTGTCCCCGCCTCACCAAGATCTATCATTATTATAACCCCACCTCTTGAAGACCATGAGTTATCCCAACCATCTTCCTCATCTCAGGTCTACGAGATCAATATGATTAGTGTCACTACTCGAGGGCAGAAAAACAATGGGAAAGCGAAAGAAAACACACCTGCGGCATCTCTTTCTCCATCAACCATCCCGATTGCACCACCACCTAAAGTGGTTATTCGAGGACCTGCCTATCCCATCTCTAATGGCATTGCCCACCGAACCATGATCAAATAGCTTCACCAATCACCCGTAAAAAATGACACTATATGATCTCATTCAGACTTCTGAATCTCATCGACAAGCTCTCGTTGAGATCCTTCAAGGGATAGAGGTTTTACCCAATGAAACCCTGCCTGTTGCCTCCATTCTAACACCCAATCACGTTGCTTCTCTCACCAAACAACCCACTGCTCCAACCACTTCTGTCTCTGTACAACAAGCTGCTGCAGTCAGTTTCTCGGAAGATGAAATTGTTGACTTTGGTACAGAAGACCTGACCCTGCCCTTTTCATCTCCGCTTACGTCTGGGATATCCAGGTACGTCGTGTTATGATTGACGGGTGCACCAGCCTAAACATCATCTCTTCAAAAGCCTTCCAACAAATGAATATCCCTTCTAGTTACATGTGTGCCAACCCCATCATGTTGTGGTCATTCAATGACGCTATTACCTCTACCTTAGGCACCGTGATCCTCAACATTCGTAGGACCACATACTTTACCCGAACTCTTCTATGTCCTTGAGGGAGAGTTCCAATATAATATATTGTTGGGTCATCCTTAGATCCGGGCCATGGGATGCGTTCCCTCAACATTACATAGATGCATAAAATTTGAGTACGAGGGGAAGTCCTACACCGTAAAAGATGATCCTCCCCCATTTAAAACCTGTAATATGCTACCGCCCTAATGATGTGCTTATACCAATCAAGACACCCATACATTCAACCTAACCATCCTCTTCAAAATGTACCTCAACCATCCACCTCAACCGCGCCTACGCCTTCGAATGATGAAACCACCGTCGCAAAAACCACTTCCCTTCCCGCAGCTAACATCCCAACCTCCGACCCCTTAGTTGATGTTTTTCAACGCCTTACGCTGGGGGAGTACCGCCTATATAACGTTAGTTCCTTCCCTACCCCGTAGGAGTACAGACAATTACATGCACATCCCACCTACGACCGTCGCGTGGGGGAGGTAATCTCTTATGGACCACCCCATTGTCGCACCAACCTAACGTATGGGGGTGTTGATGCATCCTCCATTACCCCTGAACCTCCTCTTGGTGTGGTCCCCTTCCAATCCGATTTTCAATACTTGACAAATCGTCGTTTCGCCCTCACCTTCTTGACTCACTGTGCTTGGAAAGGCTTTGGTTTTGGTCTTTACGAACAAGGCCGACATACACTCATTCCCGTGACTACCCGCAAACACAATGATCACAGTGGTCTCAGTTTTCCTGAAACACCTACATAGGAGACACCTCGTGTCAGCTGTATCCTGGAAGAAGACGACGTCACCCCTACCGAACCATCATCACCCACTTTGCCATCATCACCCACAGAATCAATGGACCCTGAATCTATCCCTCCTAACTACATTCCCCGACGAACTCATCGCCACTCTTTCACTCGGTGAAGAGTCGTATTAAATGACCCTCTTCTTCGATGGATCTAAATTCCAGCGCGGCGGAGGAGCCGGCGTTGTTCTCATTCCTCTCGATGCTGAACCTATGCCTCTTTCATTCTAGCTTGATTTCCCCTACACTAATAATACAGCAGAATACGAGGCCCTTGTTCTGGGTCTCCAAGTTGCATTACACTTAGGCATCAAGTCTATCAATATCTTTGGTGACTCTCAATTGGTAGTCAATCAAGTTATGGGCATCTACCAATTCCACTAACAAATTTGCGGATACAATGGCTTGCTTAGCCTCGCAAATTCCCCCCGCACCAACTAACTCTGATTTATTCGTCGTGGTCCAACAACTTTTTGCCCCATCCTATTCAACCCCGGTAGTTTGTATGATAAATACTGTGTCTACTAATTCGCAGGATACTTGGTACCACCAATTTCACGACTACCTTACAATCTCTGTCCTCCCACTTGACCTTACTAGTAACGGCAAACGTGCTTTTCTTAAAAGTGTTTCACGTTATGTTGTCATGGGGGGACTCCTCTATAAACGTGGCTTTGATGGCATCCTCCTTCGCTGTCTAACCGGCGCGGAGGTCACCTATACCATCCAACAAGTACACGATGGGATTTGTGGTGGACATTTTAGTGGCCTTGCCATGGCTAAACGAATCCTCTGCCTAGGTTATTATTGGTCTACTCTCAATAACGACTACTACGAATATGTTAAGCGTTGTGTTATGTGTCAACAACACGCCAACCTTCAACATACTCCTAGCCACCCCCTACAGGTCGCCTGAGATCTTTGGCCTTTCTCATAATGGGGTTTAGACCTTATTGGTGAGATTCACTCGACCTCTTCACAACGTCACCGTTGGATAATCACAGCAACCGAATATTACACAAAATGGGTGGAGGCCATTCCACTCATTTCAATCAAAAAAGAAAAAATTGTCGAATTCATTAACCATCACATTATCTGTCATTTTGGTGTTCCTCATCGCCTAATAACAGATAATGGTAAATCTTTTAAAAACAAGTTGTTACAAGACCTTTGTGACAACTTTGGTATCAAACTTAGTTTCTCATCGCCTTACTATCCGCAGACCAATGGTCAGGCTGAATCTTCTAATAAAACCCTAACCAAAATCCTCATGAAAGTTGTCAATGAGTCCGGACGAAATTGGCACGATCACATCCCCTTTGCCCTTTGGGCTTATCGTACTAGCATTCGTACCTCTACTAATGCCTCACCTTTTTCTTTGGTATACGGTACCGAGGCTGTTTTGCCTCTCGAAATACAAATACCCTCCCTTAGAATATCCCTTCAGGATATTCTCACCAACGATGATTTCCGCCAAGAGTGGTTAGCCCAATTGGAGCTTCTTGACGAACGTCGTCTTACAGCTCTTGATCACCTTCAAATCTATCAAAAACGCATCAAACGTGCTTATGATAAGCGACTTCATGAGCGTACCTTTAAGGTTGGTGATCTTGTCCTCAAAGAGAATCAACATGTCACCAAACTAGAAAAGAGCAAACGTGGAAAATTTGCTCCCAATTGGATTGGGCCTTATATAATCACTCACACTTATGGATCAGGCACTTATTGTTTAGCTTCGCTTAATGGTAAGCCTAAGCCTAAACCCCTTAATGCCCTGCATCTTCGACCATTCTACTGTTGAATCTAGTGTTATATCACTTCTTATCTACCTATTGCTCGTCCCTTGAGCTCACTTACCACCACATACACTTTGTTTCCTACACATCATAAAAACAATCAAGCTCACATAGTTTGATTCTCACCTCCCCTTGACGATGCCTTTCCCTTTTAGGTCTAGTCCATGACTTCAAAGTATTAAAATAAGCTGTATTCTTATGGGATTTTCTTGAGTCAAACTTCCTACTAAACTAGATGCTTCACGCCAAAAGAACATCTAGTCATCTAAATTAAATATAGACTGCTCCCTCGAAGGACAACTATATGCCATATTATTGCTGCTATTATATATAGACTGCTCCCCCGAAGGACAGCTATGCATTAAAATCATATCTGCTACTATAAATAGACTGCTCCCTCGAAGGACAGCTATACACAGTCAGCCTTTATCAGAAGCTTCTCGCATAGATCAGCTTTGTGAAGACCTCAAGAATAGTACAATCAATATCCCTTGTAGACTTCCCGCATCGATTAGTCTATAATCAGTCAAATAAAAGCCTCATTCAAAAGAACTTTTTGGGTCATGGACTTGTCTATTTAGGGTAGGTTCTCTTTCGTCAGAACACTCACTTTGTAGCAAGTTCTCTGTACCTCAGCTATATCATTCACCTCACCTCACCATTTGTTTTAACTCAAGGGATGTAACGTACGCTCGATATATTGTGATCATACAACTCTTTTCACCTATTGACTTCTCGTCTATGCACGGTACCTAGGGCTCTAAGCTTGTTCTACGTTGTGTGGTTTGTTTAGATCTTTTCATCTACGGAGCACTCTTTCTGCTTTGCCTCACATCTAGGATTGTGTGTTGATCTTAATCAGGACATGGTTCTCCTCGACTTGGGTAGGCTAACTTTCGCTTCCCTTATACCTTTTACAACATCACCAATTCATTACCAACACCAACAACTTTACCTTACCAATATTAATATCAATATTTTTACCAACCAACCAATTGCCTAAACCGTACCAAATTGCCTAAATTCACCTCTCCCTGGTCCTAAGGGAGAACTACATCGTTCTGAGGCCCTTCCTTGCTTTGTGCAATGGGCTATGTAGGCAGCACTTCGAAGACATGGGGTCTCCCAAGGTTAGCTCAACCATCCCCTACCATAACCTATCATGTGTGGTAAATATAAATATTTTTGTGTATTTCTATTTCATCACATTCCCCTTTATCCTTTTTCAAAACACCGAAAGTCAAAACGAAAACATTCTTATTATTATCATAACTCGAATCAACATACATATTCAGCTTTATTTAAATGTTAAACAAATACATCTTCTCTATCATTGACACGCAGGTTGGTACTCTTATTTATTCTTATACCTTGCTAGCATTTATTTAGACCCTCACGCCTCATCCCGAACTAGGTGATGATCGTGATCGTCGACCCCTCTCGCCAGGCCTCTCTGTCCTCAAAGGTACCATGGCTATTGGTACCGCCCACTGATCTGCCAATATCTCCTGTAACATATGAATACGGCCTCTCGCATGGAGGAATCCAGCCTCTAGTCTCGCTGCTCGTGACTCCGCAACCGCTAACAATCCTCTTGTCTCATTCACCTGCATTTGGAGCTGCTGAACTAAACTCTGTAGATGATCTCTCTCCGCTGTAATCACAGCTATGTCAGGGTGATCACGTACACCTTGCAGCTCTACTGCCCACCATAACCTATAGGCCTCTGTCGTTCCTGCATCCATTACCCTGCGATCGGCTGCTACCTCTTCAGGCCCTTCTGGAGGTGTTGGCTGGGGAGGTGAGAGTACTGCCTCTGCATCGATCCTCATATAGGGTCTATAATCCTGAGGTATATCCTGCACGAATCCAAATTGTCGCCGCACGTGATCTATAGGAATCCTCTCATATTCACCTGGCCTGTGCCCTGCGATCCACCTCAATCGCTCTACACCTCTCAACTCCTCAGCTATGTTCTCGGTTACCATATAGTTCCCGTAAGGCCTCCAACAGATATCCGCAACCATCACCCTCTCCCATACCTGCCTGTAATACTCAATGTCACCCGTCACGGCCTGAGATCTTGCCTCTTGTTCTGTCTGGACCCAGCGTCTGAATCCCAACCTCTGTACTCCGGTCTCTCCTGCCTGGATGGTTCGGCCTTTTGGTCGCACACAAACAATGTGCTCATAGGCCCAACAGTGTAATAAGTATGAACAATCCAGTGTCGTTCTGTGATTTCACCTACAAGCCCATAAACCCCTGTATAGCTCCGCCTAATATGTAGGTGCCCATGCAAACGTCACGTTCCTTTCTATCATCTCCCAAATAACACACATCAATGCCTTTGGAAATCTTCCCCCTTCTGCCCTCGGTAATGCATAATATCCTACCGCTATCATTAATATTACTGCTAACCTTGTCTCCTCAGGATGTGCTGCATACATTATCCCATACGTAAATGATAAACCTCGTTGTGTCAAATCTCGTGCGTATGGACCAAATATTGTTGTTATCGCTCCCCGCGCCGCGCTAGGTAATGCCTGATATACTGGTTCTCCTGTAATAGGGAGTCTCAAAATATGGAACACATCTTCCAATGTTACTATCATCTCCCCTGTTGGCAAATAGAAGGTATTTGTCTCAGGATTCCATCTCTCAATCAACGCCTGTAACATAGCATGGTTACGTGTGATTCATGAATAATAACGGATTCCACTTACCCCCAAATGATTAATCAATGTCCATTCCGCTGGTGTTACATCCGCTCGGATTTGTGATAACAGTACTGGCACACTATCATTCATCCTCAACCCTACCTCTGCCTGCATACATCAAAACCACAAACAACCATTCAATCCATCAGGTTTTTTTCTCACATTCTAGAAATTCCTCTAGTAACCGGTATCGGTTATGAATAACAGGTATCGGTTCAGTAACCGATACCGGTTATCCCTAACCGATACCAGTCACTGTGAATTACATACACCTTGCCTAAAACAACCACCTACGACAATAAATTGCTCGTTTATTCCTCTCTGTATACACAGACATACCCAAAACCCTTGATTACCTACCCCGTAACACTTACCTCACCTATAACCCTTGCTATCATGTTTTCTTTTTCATATCTACCCACTTAATCTCCTATTCATAGAACATGCAGTAATCAAATCACAACCCAAACGTTTACCTCTTGCGTTGCAGCGGCTTGAGGTGGCCCTTGTCTTCCCTCTCGTCCCTGCCTGCTGGATGCTTCTCCTCATTCTGCCATGATCACCACCCTTTTTAAATTCACCTTTCTGCCTTCTGAATCTTAGATCACATTCACTCTCCCTGTCTCTTTTCTTATCACCTAAATCTCTCATGCAATACCCTGTCTCTTTTCTCCTTATCACTCAAATATCTCATTCAAATACCTGTCCCAGTCGTCAAAAAGTGTCGCGTTCACGTATTTAACTTCTTGCATGGCTCTCAAAATTAGAACTTAAGTTGCCACCCTAGCTTTTTTATTTTTAGAAAAGCTCATACCTAAAATAACCGGTATCGGTTATGTAACCGATATCGGTCTACTACCTACCGCCATCGGTTACCTAACCGATATCGGTTATACACCTGCATTTTTGAAACATAGTTCTTTTCTTCATTTTTTTACCTAATTTTTTATCACACCCGCCTCTTTTCCTGCATAACAACACCATTATCCATATTTGTCCATCCACCACACATATCATTACAATTTCATTAACATCATCTATTTTTTACAAAAACAAACAAACCATCAACTAAGGATATCAAAAAACTATCAATCTATACATCATTTGGATCCAACTCATCAGATACATATATAACAATGTCACAAAACCAGCCCACAACATGCAACATTTCATCATATAACATGTCATCCATATATACGTGCAAAAACAAAAACATCAACATCATCCATATATCAACATGTCAATTAAACTCATCATACATTCTATATCATAAACCATCGACAAAATACTTAAAAACATTTTGAACACTGCATATGGATCAAAACATCATCTCTATATATATATACAACTTTCAAATATACAATGTGCCCTGCATCGGGGCCTCTGTGATCTCATCATCCAACAAAGCCGTCACGCAGGCCGCAATAACTATCAAACATCTCGACTCGGCTCGCAGGACGGTCCCTCATATCAAAAATATACTCGGCTCGTAGGCCGGTATCAACTGTACAACCCGTACTCGGCTCGCAGGCCGGTCTATAATGAATCAATAAATGAATAAATGTAGGCACGCAAGCCTCTATCAACACAACCGGTTCGCAGACCGGTGCCCATGCCTATATACAAAAACAATGCAGGGATCCCTCAGCTCTCCCCACCGCCCTCAGCACCTCTCCCTGCTGGTCCCTATGGTGCCTCTCACCTCCTTCCTGTAACAGACACGCCGGCTGTGGCTGCACCTCCCTGCGATCTCTGACTATGGGAGGTCTCTTCTCTATAAGCTGCATATGGCTGATAATCAGCTCCAGTACCATCAAGAACATCTTGATAGTACCGGGCCTCCGCCCTCGCCTCCATATATCTATCCCGTGCCACCGTAGGTACTGGGGCTGGTCCCCGAACTCCTACTACCAGTGCCCCCTGTGCCTGTGATGGTGCCGCTGGTGGTGCCTGTGGCCGTGGTGGTATCTGGGCCTGTGCCTGGGGCTGTGGCTGTACCACTGGTTGTGGTGGTACCTGTACCTGTGCCTGGGGCTGTGGCTGTGCCACTGTTGGTGGTGGTGCTTGTGCCTGTACCTGCGCCTAGGCTAGCTGCCCCTGTAGGACACCTATCTATGCCTGTGTAGTAGCCAACTGTCCCTGTAATAGCTGCACCTGACCCCTGAGCTGATCTCTCTCTGCCGTCACAGCTGCCAAGTCAGGCTGTGCGGGTTGTGCTACCCTCGCCGCTCTCTGACCAACCCACCACACCATGTATGCTCCTGTATAACCAACATCATCTACTGTGTCATCTGCTGGCCTCTCAGCAACCCAATCTGGATCCAAGGGCTGTGGTGCAGGCAGTGGGGCCTCTACATCATCCCTCCTATACTGAGGAAAGGGAGGTGGCTCGTCCTGTCGCAGCCCCATCTGCCTGCGTACCCTCTCTAGGGGTATCCTCTCGTACTCTCCCGGCCTCCGTCCTGCTATCCAAAATGTGTACTGGATCAGGCGCAACTGTAAGCGGGCTCCATTGTGTGGGTGATGACCTCTGTAAGGTCTCCATATGATGTCTACCACTGTCAGGCCCTCTAACAAATGTCTATAATAGGTGACATCCCGCCCTGCAAGCACTGCTCGTGGCTGCCCCACGACCCCCAACCACCTCTGAAAGCATTATCTGTATATGACCTGTGGCCCTGGCTGCTGCGGTAACCCTACTGGTCTGATGCATATGATGTGCTCATATGCCCAACAGTGAAGTAAACAAGTTGAACAAATACCAAATCACCGCATCCGGCGATAACCCCAGAGCTCTCTGTATAACTGCACCAGATATACTGGTGCCCAAGCATAACAGGTGTGCTCCTCCACCATCTCATGAAGCACCCCCATCAATGCCCGTGGAAAGCGGCCTCCCTCTGATTCCAGGAGGGCGAAGCAGGTGATCCCGATCATCATCAGCATGGCTAGCCGTGTCTCATGTCAGTGTGCATGGTACATGTCACCATACCCGATACTCACGCTGTGATAGGTAAGTAGCGCGGCTCCATCTCCAAAAACCTGCAGGATGCTGTCCATCGCCATCTCCGAATCTACCTGGAACACTGCCTCTCCCTCGATTGGCAGTCGAAGGATACGATACACATCCTCCAATGTGATAGTCATCTCCCCAGTTGGGAGATGGAACACATTGGTCACCGGATCCCATCTCTCGATGAGGGCGACCATCAGGTTGTGATCTCTATTAATAGCTCTGTATCGCTGGACTCCGCCGAGTCCCACCTCACGCATGATCGCCCAATGAGCCGCAGATACGTGTGGCCGCATCCGCACCAACAGCGGGGGCATACTATCCCGCATCGTCAACTGCTGACGTGCCTGCAAAACCAACCCACATCCTTAGACCTACTCTTTCTCACAACATCTACTTTACCCTCTAAACCCCCTTTTTTCCCCCCAACCACACCCCAACTCTATACCACCCCCCTCTAGCAACCTACCTTCAACCATACAAAGCCCAAAATCTACCCAAACCCCTACCCGACCCAAAGCCCAAAATCTACCCAAAACCCAACCCAACCCCAACCCATACAACGCCCAAAATCTACCCAAACCCCTACCCGACCCAAAGCCCAAAATCTACCCCAAACCCAAACAGCCTAAAACCAAACCAACCCCCGTCAAAACAAACCCCACCCACACCAACACAAAACCCACCCAGCCCAAAACCAAACCCACCCCACCCACACCACCACAAAACCCACCCAACCCAAAACCAAACCACCCCACCCAAAACCCACCCACACCAACACAAAACCCACCCAACCCAAAACCAAACCCACCCCACCCAAAACCCACCCAACCCAAAACCAAACCCACCCCACCCAAAAACCCACCCAGCCCAAAACCAAACCCACCCCATCCAAAACAAAACAAACCCACACAAACCCCCAATACACCCACACAAGCCAAAGCAAAAACAAACAAAACAAACCAAACAACACAAACACTACAAACAACACAAACACTACGGACCGGTACCGGTCCCACACAACCGACTGCGGCCCTCTTCCCACCGATGCCGGTCAACCACCGACCGATGCCGGTCGACCACACAGATCCCAGCCCCTGGAATTTTGCGACCGACATCGGTCACTGTCATTTCCCGGAGCCGAACCCCCACGCGGCCCCCCCCCACCCACATTTTTGCATTTTTCTACTTATCTACCCACCCAAACACCCTAAAAACCTACCCACCCAGCCGCCTTGCCCTATTTTACCCATCTATCCTCTTCGTTTTTCAAATTACGTCCATTTACTCATTATTTCCTAAAAAACGTAAATTCCTACCCCAACCCCCATTTTAGCTTAATACCATTCAAATGCAGAAAATAAAGAGTTCCGAACATACCCGAACGATGACACATCGTCGTGGTGGGATGGGTGGTGGTGGTCCAGCTAGTCCAGCCCCTCCTGCTCCTCCTGCCTATGCCATAGCTCCAATTCTGATCTGCTGGGTCCCCGGCCAATCAACTGCTACCTCCTCCTCACTCGGGCCCGCAAACAACTCACTCCTCCAGCAAAATAGCTCCACCTCACTCAATAAAACCTCCAATCTCAACTCTCCATGTCAGACAAATCAATTTGGTTTTCAAATAACAAAAGTGACAATGACAAGCCGTATTTTTCTTTTTATAGGTTTTTCACCCATAACCGATATCGGTTTCATTTTGCCCTAATGAACCGGTATCGGTTCCTTAACTGATATCGGTCATGCAGAATCGACATCGGTTTTCTTCCAACTTTCCCCCAAATTTTTTCCCTTATTTACCATTTGCCCCTTTTTAACCACATATCACCTATATCCACCTTTGCTGAACACCATTTGTTTACCTATTTGGCCCGACCTAAGGCCTCACCCTTACCTAACCGGCCCGACCTAAGGCCTCACCCTACCAATTTGGCCCGACCCAAGGCCTCACCCTACCCATTTGGACTGACCCAAGGCCTCGCCCTACCCATTTGGCCCGACCCAAGGCCTCGCCCTACCCATTTGGCCCGACCCAAGGCCTCGCCCTACCCCTTTGGCCCGACCCAAGGCCTCACCCTAACCATCCGGCCCGACCCAAGGCCGTAACCCAACAACCTGGCCCGACCCACGGCCGTATCACTTCAATACCATTCCCATAATCAACATTTTATTTTATCCATCCATCATGTACCTTTTGTTCAATCGAGCTCACCTGTTCGTGTTTTAGCATGATTAGGGTCCTTGACTTGATCTGTCGACCAACTTTGCCTAGACCTAGACCGTGACGTTTATCTCAACCAAACCAACCATTTGGTACTGCCCAACATGCCTAAACGTTCCTGTCCCTTACCTGTTATATACCCTGGAGCTACTTCCTATGCCTTGGATACCAAGATAATATCACCCTTGTTTGGATAAAATATCGACCTTTGCCTATAAATTGCTGGTTTTCTCATCAAATCATGTACCCTAGTCGTACTATTGCATTTCAACATGCGTCTTCTTCCTTGGACCTACCCCACACCTTACCATCCTCTCTACAACATGTACCCTTTATCAACCCTATCCCTAATTTCCCATTCACTCAATCTATGATAGATTTGAGGGGGATTACCTATATCCTTAATAGAAAAAACCACTTCATATTATTGTCTGCGCAGCTTTACAACACAAGCTACACGACAATAAGGGGCTAATGTAGACACCAAATTCGTGTCTTACGACCCCTTGTGACCCGTATCTCATCTCGCAATATAACCTCATCACCTAAACCTTACACAATTATTTATTAATTACCTTGTAATTGATAAATCCACATCACCTTACCTACCACCTCATTTTGCCACTTCATCATGACCTAGCCCTAACCCTAAAACTAACCTAATTAAGACCCATAACTTGGTCCACACCTAGACCCATAACTAATGACCCCTTTCTCGCACCCAAAACTGACCTTCTAGTCACTTGACCAAGCCCGCAACTGATCTCTCGAGGGAAAAGCAGGGAAGGTGGGCTATTTTACTAAAAATAGCCTACTTTTTCCTTACCGATGCCGGTTCCTACTCGACCGCCGTCGGTTACGCAACCACCATCGGTTCCCTGTAAATGGGCTCCCCAAACCAAAACAACGGATCGGAATTTGATTTTGGATCGGTGGAAGGATTTTTTGAATTAACAGAGATCATTGGGAGCGAGGAACAGAGTCCAGATCTTCACTTGACCGAGCAGAGACGAGTGGAGATACAGAAGTGTTTACAACAAAGGAGATCGTCTTGCTTTCTTCGTCAAAACCAGTAAGTCACATCTTGCATGTCCTCTTTTATAACATTTCTTATGCTTTTGAATCACAGTCCTCATAAATCCATCCTGAATCCACTACCCCAGCATGCATATTACATCTAACTATCATTCATCTACCTCTCATCACCTTATTTCCTAATATCACCTATATACAGCTACCAAACGACACAACCACCCCATAAAACAACCACCTATAGATCCGAGACCGCACCGTATCGGTTATCATAACCGCATCGTTATCAGTGACCGCCAGCGTTAGTGTGACTCAAAAACCAGAATAACCAGCCAGTTCTTTCCCCTACCCAGTTCAACAAAGCAACTTAATGATATTTTACAGTCTGTTAGTTAGTTCATATTAGCAGGGAAACTGACCACCTTCGAAAGGAAGTTTTATATTTCCTGGGCCCAAGGCAGGTTTCCTTCATTTATTGTCTAATCAAAATCCTGTGGTCTGTGTTCTTATTTGCAGGTAGTCCTTCCAATGACAAAAAGGATTTCTTCGCAGTCATGCCTGATCTTTCCTCTACGGTACGTGCACACCATTCTCGACATTCTATAGTATTCCATCTAGCCCCTAACCTTATCTGTTTCTAAAAGGAAGAAACATTCTTAGTGAAACAAAAACTATCGCAGACCAACTCGCGGAAGCCCCTTTACCAGGGGAAAATTTACCAATTTTAATTTCCCCGATGAACTCATCACACCTCTTTCCCTCAGGGAGGAGTTGTAATCCAATGACCCTCTTCTTCGATGGATCCAAATGCCAACACGGTGGGAGGAGCTGGCGTTGTTCTCATTCCTCTTGATGCTGAGCCTATGCCTCTTTCATTCCGGCTCGATTTCCCCTGCACTAATATACAGCGGAATACGAGGCCCTTGTTTTGGGTCTCCAAGTTGCGTTAACACTTAGGTGTCAAATCTATCAATATTTTCTGCGACTCTCAATTGTAGTCAATCAAGTTATGGGTATCTACCAATGTACAAAATGAGGACATTCAAAAGAAGTACAAACATTACGTGGATTCACTTTTGACCTTATTGTTACTCATTATTCTATCCAGACCATTCCCCGCTCCACTTAAAAAAATTGTTGGATACTATGGCTTGCCTAGCCGCGCAATTCCTGCCGCACAAACCGACCTATGACATATTCGTCCTAGTCCCCAACCAAATCTTTAACCACCCTCTTACTAGCCACGGTTGTTGTGATGATCAATAATTGTCTACTAATTTGCAGGATTACCTCGTGATCACCAATTTACGACTACCTTACAACCTCATATCTCCCACTCTGACCTTACTAGTAATGGAACACGTGCTTTCTATAAAAAGTGTTTCTCCGTATGTCGTCTAGGGGGACTCCTTATTAAATGTGGCTTTGATGGCATTCCTCATTCGATGTCCTGAACCGGTGCGGAGGTCAGCTAACACCATCCAACAAACCACGAAGGTATTCTGTGGCGGACATGGTTTAGTGGCCTGGCCATGGCCAAACGGATCCTTCACCTAGGCTATTATTAGATACTCGTAAAACACTGATATGAATAGTTAAACGTTGTGTTATGTGCCAACAACATAAATGCCAACCTTCAAACATACCCCTAGTCCCCACTACAAGTTTCACACGAGACTTTGCCTTTCTCACAATGGTTTAGACTTATGGTGAGATTCACCCGCCCTCTTTGCAACGTCCCGTTGGATAATCACAGCAACCGAATTACTACACTAAATGAGTGGAATCAATTCCACTCATTTAAACCAAAAAGCAAGAAAAATCATCGAATGCATTAACCATACATTATCTGTCGTTTGGCTTGTTCCTCCATCGCCTTATCACAAATAATGTAAATCTTTTACAAAGATAAGTTGTTACAAGACCTTTGTGACAACTTTGGCATCAAGACTTAGCTTCTCATCACCTTATTTCCTATATCACCTATATACAGCTACCAAACGACACAACCACCCCATAAACAACCACCCTATAGATCTAGACCCCACCGGTATCGGTTATCAGTAACGGCATCGGTTATCAGTGACCGCCATCGGTTATTGTGACTCAAAAACCAGAATAACCAGCCTTTCCCCTACCCAGTTCAACAAAGCAACTTAATTGATATTTTACAGTCTTTTATGTTAGTTCATATTAGCAGGGAAACTGACCACCTTCGAAAGGAAGTTTTATATTTCCTGGGCCCAAGGCAGTTTCCTCATTTATTGTCTAATCAAAATCCTGTGGTCTTGTGTTCTTATTTGCAGGTAGTCCTTCCAAGACAAAAAGGATTTCTTCGCAGTCAGCCTGATCTTTCTCTACGGTACGTGCACACCATCTCGACATTCTATAGGTATTCCTCCTAGCCCCTAACCTTATCTGTTTCTAAAAGGAATGAAACATTCTGAGTGAAACAAAAACTATCGCAGACCAACTCGCGGAAGCCCCTTTACCAGGGGAACAATTTACCAATTTTAATTTCCCCGATGAACTCATCACCACTCTTTCACTCAGGGAGGAGTTGTATCCAATGACCCTCTTCTTCGATGGATCCAAATGCCAACACGGTGGAGGAGCTGGCGTTGTTCTCATTCCTCTTGATGCTGAGCCTATGCCTCTTTCATTCCGGCTCGATTTCCCCTGCACTAATAATACAGCGGAATACGAGGCCCTTGTTTTGGGTCTCCAAGTTGCGTTACACTTAGGTGTCAAATCTATCAATATTTTCTGCGACTCTCAATTGGTAGTCAATCAAGTTATGGGTATCTACCAATGTAAAAATGAGGAACTTCAAAAGTACAAACATTACGTGGATTCACTTTTGACCTTATTTACTCATTATTCTATCCAGACCATTCCCCGCTCCACTAAAAAATTTGTGGATACTATGGCTTGCCTAGCCTCGCAAATTCCTGCCGCACCAACTGACTATGACATATTCGTCCTAGTCCAACAACTCTTTACCCCATCTTACTTAGCCCCGGTTGTTTGTATGATAAATAATGTGTCTACTAATTTGCAGGATACCTGGTATCACCAATTTCACGACTACCTTACAACCTCTATTCTCCCACCTGACCTTACTAGTAATGGAAAACGTGCTTTTCTTAAAAGTGTTTCTCGTTATGTCGTCATAGGGGGACTCCTCTATAAATGTGGCTTTGATGGCATCCTCCTTCGATGTCTAACCGGTGCGGAGGTCAGCTACACCATCCAACAAATCCACGACGGTATTTGTGGCGGACATTTTAGTGGCCTGGCCATGGCCAAACGGATCCTTCACCTAGGCTATTATTAGCCTACTCTTAATAACAACTGCTATGAATATGTTAAACGTTGTGTTATGTGTCAACAACATGCCAACCTTCAACATACCCCTAGTCCTCCACTACAAGTCACACGAGATCTTTGGCCTTTCTCACAATGGGGTTTAGACCTTATTGGTGAGATTCACCCGCCCTCTTTGCAACGTCACCGTTGGATAATCACAGCAACCGAATACTACACTAAATGAGTGGAATCCATTCCACTCATTTCAACCAAAAAAGAAAAAATCATCGAATTCATTAACCATCACATTATCTGTCGTTTTGGTGTTCCTCATCGCCTTATCACAAATAATGGTAAATCTTTACAAAATAAGTTGTTACAAGACCTTTGTGACAACTTTGGCATCAAACTTAGCTTCTCATCACCTTACTATCCACAAGCCAATGGTCAAGCCGAATCTTCTAATAAAACCCTAACCAAAATCCTCATAAAAGTTGTTAACGACTCAGGAATAAATTGGCATGATCACATACCCTTTTCCCTTTGGGCTTATCATACTAGCATTCGTACCTCCACTAATGCCACACCATTTTCTTTTGTATATGGTACCGAGGTTGTCTTTCCTCTCGAAATACAAATACCCTCCCTAAGAATATCTCTTCAGGATATTCTCACCAACGATAATTTCCGCCAAGAGCGGTTAGCCAAATTAGAGCTTCTTGACGAGCGTCGTCTTACAGCTCTTAACCACCTTCAAATCTATCAAAAATGCATCAAGCGTGCTTATGATAAGTGACTTCATGAGCGTACCTTTAAGGTTGGTGATCTGGTCCTCAAAGAGAATCAACATGTAACCAAACTAGAAAAGAGCAAACGTGGAAAATTTGCTCCTAATTGGATTGGGCCTTACATTATCACGCATACTTACGGATCAGGCACTTACCATTTAGCTTCAATTAATGGTAAACCTGAGCCTGAACCCCTTAATGCCTTGCATCTTCGACCATTCTACTATTGAATTTAGTGTTATATCACTTCTTATCTACCTTGCACTCATCCCTTGAGCTCATTTATCACCTCATACACTTTGTTTCGTGCATCTCAAAATAAAATCAAGCTCACATGGTTTGGTCATAAAGTCCTCTTAAAAATATGCCTTCCCCTCTTTAGTCAGGTCCATGACTTAAAAGTATAAAAATAACATGTTCTCAATTGTACATTTATGAGATATTCTTGAGTCAAACTTCCTAAAAACCTAGATGCTTCATGCCAAACGGACATCTAGACCTCTAAGTTATACATAGACTGCTCCCTCGAAGGACAGCTATGCACAAAAATCACATCTGCTACTATAAATAGACTACTCCCTTGAAGAACAGCTATACAAAGTCAGCCTTTATCAGAAGCTTCTCACATTGATCCACTTCGTGAAGACCTCAAGTACAAAAAAATACATATTACATGTAGACTTCCCGCATCGATCAGTCTATGTCCAAAAACATAAAAAGTATTATTCCAAAAGCACTTTTGAGTCATGGACTTGTCTATTTAGGTTTGGTTCTCTTTCGTCAGAATAATCACCTTATAACAAGCTCTCAGCACCCCCGCCTATATCAACCACCTCACCTCACCATTTTTCAAAGCAACAAAACTCAAGGGACTTGACGTATATCCGATATATTGTGATTATACAACTCTTTTCACCTATCGACTTCTCGCCTATGCAAGGTACCTAGGGATTCAAGCTCATCCTATGTTAATATGTGGTTTGTTTAGCTCTTCTCAACTACGGGACACTTTTGCCTCTTTTGCTCGACTCTAGGATTGTGTGTTGACCTTAATCAGGACACGATTCCCTACTACTTGGGTAAGCTAACTTTCACTTTACCTATACCTACATCAACATCGCCAATACCTTACCAACACCAACAACATTACCCTACCAACATCAAATTTTTACCAACCAACAAATTACCTAACCACAACCAAATTGCCTGAATTCACCTCTCCCTGGTTCTAAGGGAGAACTACATCGGTCTTAGGCCCCTCCTTGCTTTGTGCCATGGGCTATGTAGGCAACACTTAGGAGACATGGGGTCTCCCAAGGTTAGCTCGACCATCCCCTACCATACCCTATCATGTGTTGTAAATATAAATATTTTTGGGTGTTTCTATTTTGACAACATTCATCTTTATCCTTTTTCAAAACAAACAAAAACAACATTCAAAACACAACCATTCTTATTATTATCATCACTCAAAACAACATACATATTTAGTTTTATCTTAGATGTTAAACAAATACATCTTCTCTATCATCGACTCACAGGTCGACATCCTTATTTATTCTTATACTACTATGAAATTCACTTAGACCCTTGCACCTCCTCCTAAATCAGGTGGTGACGGTGATCGTCAATGCCACTCACTTAGCCTCTCCATCCTCAAAGGTGCCACTGATATTGGTTCCTCCCACTAATCCACCAACATCTCCTATAACATACGAATACATCCTCTCGTGTGGAGGAATCTTGCCTCCAGTCTCTCCACTTGTAACTGTGAAACCTCTAACAATCTCGTTGTCTCATTCACCTGTGTTTAAAGCTGGTGAACCAAATCCTGCAGATGATCTCTCTCTGCTATAATCACAGCTATGTCAAGACACTCACGTGCACCTCGCAGCTCTGCTACCCACCATAATCAATAGGCCTCTATCGTTCCTACATCCATTACCCTACGATCAGTTGCTATCTCTTCTAGCCCTTCTGGCGGTGTCGGCCGGGGAGGTGAGAATGCTGCCTCGACGTTGATCCTCATGTATGGTCTATATGTCATAGGTATATCCTGCACAAATCCAAATTTTCACCGCACGCGATCTAGAGGAATCCTCTCGTATTCACCTGGCTTGTGCCCTGCGATCCACCTCAATCACTCTACACCCCTCAAATCCTCAGCTATGTTCTCTGTCACCATATAGTTCCTATAAGGTCTCCAACAAATATCCGCAATTGTCACCATCTCCCATACCTACCTATAATACTTGATGTCATCTATCACGGCCTGGGATCTCACCTCTTGTTATGTCTGGACCCATCGTCTGAATCCCAACCTCTACACTCCTATCTCTCCTGACTGGATGGGTCGGCCTATCTGTCACACACAAAAAATGTGCTCATAGGCCCAATAATGTAATAAGTATGAACAATCCAGTGTCATCCTGTGTTTTCACCTGCAAGCCCATAAACCCATGTATAACTCCGCCAGATATGTGGGTGCCCATGCAAAAGTCACGCTTCTTTCTATCATTTCCCAAATAACACTCATCAATGCTTTTGGAAATCTTCCCCCCTCCACCCTCGGTAATCCATAATACCCCACCGCTATCATTAATACCACTGCCAACCTTGTTTCCTCAGGGTGTGTTGCATACATTGTACCATAAGTGAATGTAAAACCTCGTTGTGTCAACTCCCGTGCAGCTACACCAAATACTATTGTTATCGCTCCCCGCCCCGCGCTAGGTAATTCCTGATACACTAGTCTTCCTGTAATTGGGAGCCTCAAAATTCTAAACACATCTTCCAACGTCGCTGTCATCTCCCCTGTTGGTAGGTAGAAGGTATTCTTTTCTGGGTTCCATCTCTCAATCAACGCCTGCAACATAGCATGATTGCGTGTGATTCGTGAATAATAGTAGATTCCACTTAGCCCCACATGGTTTATCAATGCCCATTCAGCTGGTGTTACATCCGCTCTGATTCTTGACAACATTGTTGGCACAGTATCATTCATCCTTAACTCTGCTTCCACTTGCATACATCAAAATGACACACAATTATTCAATAAATCAAATCCCCACGGGTTTTTTTTCCTCACATTCTGGAAATTCCTACAGTAACCGGTATCAATTATAGATAACTGATACCGGTTATCTCTAAACGATACCGGTCACTATCAAAAATATACAGCCTGCTTAAAAACATACACCTACGATAATTATTTTTCCCATTTACTCCTCTCTATACCTAAAAACATACGTGAACACCCTGCTTACCTACCCCATAACACTCACCCCATCTCAAACCCTTGCTTATCACCTTTTCTTTCTCATCTCTACCCTCTTACCTTCTCTCATCCTATTCATCAAAACATGTAAGAATTTAAATACAACCAAACAGTTTACCTCTCGGGATGCAGCAGCTTGGGGTGGAACTTGTCTTCCCTCTCGTCCCTACCTGTTGGATGCTTCTCCTCGTTCAGCCATGTTCACCACCCTCTTCCAATATAATTTGCCTTTCTAGCTTCTTAATCTCAGCCCACACTCACTTCACCTATCTCTTTCCTCCTTATCACTCAATTCTTTCATGCAATTACCTGTATCAGTCGTCAAACATCGTCACATTCGCGTATTTAACTTGTTGCATGACTCTAAAAATAAGAACTCTAAAAATAAGAACTTAAGTTGCCACCCAAGCTTTTCTATTTTTAGAAAATCTCGTTTTGAAATAACCGGTATCGGTTACATAACCGATATCGGTCACCAATCTACCGACGTCGGTTAGCTAACCGATATCAGTCACATGCCTCATATTTATTAAATTTGGGCCTTTTCTTTATTTTTTGCAAATTTTTGTGGTGCCCGCCTCTTTTTCTACATAACTACACTATTATCAATATTTTCCATCAACATCACATCAATATCTCATCACAATTTCATCAACATCATCTATCTATAATAAAATAGCCATCAACAAAATACATCAAAACTATCAATATATACACCATTTGGATCAAACTCATCATCTACATACATTCCATTTCAAAAACCATCAACAAAATACATAAAAAACACACCATATAGATCAAAATCATCATCTCTATATATATATATCAATGTTTCAAATATACAACTTGCCCTGCATAGGGGCCTCTGTGATCTGAAAATAATACAAAACCGGCATGCAGGTTGTAATAACTGTCAAAATCTTGACTCAGCTCACAGGACAGTCTCTCATATCAAAAATATACTCGGCTCGCAGGCCAGTATCAACTATACAACCCATACTCGGCTCGCAAGCCGGTATATACAACAAAGATGAATAAATGAATGAATCATATGTGGGCATGTAGGCCTCTATATACATAACTGGTTCGCAGACCAGTGCCTATATCCAATGTACAAGAAAAACACCTATCTCCACTCCAGGGATGTCTCAGCTCTCCCCACCACCCTCAACTCCTCTCCCTGCTAGTCCCTACACTGGCTCCTGCCTCCTCCCTGTCACAGACCCACCGGGTGTAGCTGCACCCCCTGGGATATCTGGCTCCGAGAGGTCTCAGCTCTGTGTGCCGCATATGGCTGATAGTCAACCCCGGTACCATCAAGGACATCCTGATAATACTGGACATCCGCTCTCGCCTCCATATAACGGGCCCGTGCCACCATGGCTATTGGGGCTGGTCCCTCGAATCCTAATAATAATGGCCCCTGTCCTACCGGTACACCCTGTGCCGATGCCTATGCCTGTGCCTGTGCCAGTGCCAGTGGTGGTGCCTGTGGCTATGCCTGTGGCTGTACCTGTGCCTGTACCTATACCTGTGCCTACACCTGTGCTTGGGCTAACTGCCCCTGTAATACCCTGATCTGTGCCTGTGCAGCAGCAAGCTGCCCCTGTAATAACTACACCTATCCTAGGAGGCAGTCCCTCTCTGCTGTAACAGCTGCCAAATCTGGTTGTGCGGGCTGTGTTATCCTCGATGCTCTTTGACCAGCCCACCAAACCAAAAATGAACCTGTACACCCGGTGTCATCCATTGTATCGTCAGCCAGCCTCTCTGCTACCCAATCTGGGTCAACGGGCTGCGGAGCCGGCAGTGGGGCCTCTACATCATCCCTCTGGTACTGTGGGAAGGGAGGTGGCTCATCCTGTCGCAGCCCCAACTACCATCGTACCCTCTCTAAGGGTATTCACTCATACTCTCCTAGCCTCCGTCCTGCTATCCAGAAAGTATACTGGATCCAGCGCATATGTGCTCGGGCTCCTCCTCGGGGCTGATGGCCTCTGTAAGGCCTCCATACAATATCTAATGTGGTCAAACCCTCTAGCATATGACGGTAGTAAGCTATATTCCGTCCTGCGAGCACCGCTCATGGCTGGCCCACGACCCCCAACCATCTCTGAAAGCCATACCTGTATATAACCTATGGCCCTGGCTGCTGGGGCAGCCCTACTAGTCGAATACATATGATATGCTCATATGCCTAGCAGTGTAACAAAAATGTGGAACAAATCCCAAATCACCTCATCCGGCGATAACCCCATAGCTCTCTGTATAGCTGCACCAGATATACTGGTGCCCAGGCATAGCACGTATGCTCCTCCACCATCTCGTGCAGCCCCCCCATCAAATCCCGTGAGAAGCGGCCTCCCTCTGAGTCTAGGAGGGTGAAGCATGTGATGCCTATCATCATCAACACGACCAGCCATGTCTCATGTCTATGGGCGCGATACATGTCCCCATAGGCAATGCTCGCGCTGTGATAAGTCAATAACGCGGCTGCATCCCCAAATACCTACAGAATGTTGTCCATAGCCATCTCTACATCTACCTGGATTACTGCCTCTCCTACGATCGGTAGTCTCAGGATGTGATATACATCCTCCAGGGTAATAGTCATCTCTCCAGTCGGGAGATGGAAAACATTGGTTTCTGGATCCCATCTCTCGATGAGGGCAACCATAAGGCTGTGGTCCCTCTCCACAGCCCTATACCACTAGACTCCGCCAAGTCCCACCTCGCGCATAATGGCCCAATGCGCTGCGGACACATGTGGTCGCATCCGTCTCAATAGCAGGGGCATCCGATCCTGCATCGTCAGCTGCTGACGTGCCTGCAAAACCAACCCACTGCATTAGACCTACCCTTTACAAAAACAACTACTTTAACCCTCTATACCCCCTTTTACCCACCTGACCACACCCCGACTCTATAACACACATCTACACCCACCTATCTTACCCTAAAAACATCTACGATATCCCCCTCCCTCTTCACCCCCAAAACACAACACCCAACAATAACACAAAACCCAAAACACATAACACCCAACAACAACAACAACAACAAACAAAACAAACACGAACAATGAAACAAAACCAAAATACACCTAACTACTGACCGGTACCGGTCACCTTTGACTGACACCGGTCCCCCTGCAACACATATATACACCGGCACCGATCGACATATGACCAACGCTGGTCCACAAACAACCCAACTTTCCCGAAAAATTCGTGACCGATGTCGGTCACCTAGTGACCAACATCGGTCACTATCCACGGCTGAAGCCAAACCTGACGCGGCCCCCAAAAACCCATTTTTGCCTATTACTACCCTTTTACCCACTGAAAAATCCTAAAAACCTACCCACCCTACCGCTTTAGCCTAACTAACACACCTACCTTCTCCATTTTTCCAAACAACTTCAATTTATTAATTATTTTATTAAAAACTTGGATTCCTACCCAAAACCTAAATCTAGCTTAACAACATTAAATTCGCATAATGAGAGGTTTCGAACCTACCGGTACGACGACACGTCGTCGTGGTGGGATAGGTGGTGGCAGTCCAGCTGGTCCAGCACCTCCTGCTCCTCCTAGCTGTGCCATGGCTCTAAATCTCCTCTGTTGGGTCCTCCACCAATCAAATTCTGCCTCCTACTCGCTAGGGCCTACCAACCACTCACTTCTCCACTCAAATAGTGCCACCTCAGCTGAAAAATTCAACAATCTCACTAAAACACCTCAGACAACTAAAATTGGTTTTCAAATTGACAATGTGACAATGACAGGCCGTATTTTTTCTTTTTATAGGTTTTTGACCTATAACCGATATCGGTTATATTATGCCCTAAAGAACCGGTATCGGTAATCTAACCTATACCAGTCATAGAGAATCGATATTGGTTTAATCCCAACTTTTCCCCAATTTCTGCCCTTATTCATTAGTCTCCCTTGCTCACCACATCGCCTATACCCTCCTTTGCTAAATAGCTTTTTTTTGACCTCATTGGCCCAATTCAAGGTCGCAACTAACCATTTGGGCCCGACCCAAGGCCATAACCAACCATTTGGCCCGACCCAAGGCCGCAACCAACCAATCAGGCCCGACCCAAGGCCATAACCAATCATTAGGCCCGACCCAAGGCCAGAACCAACCATTTGGCCCGACCCAAGGCCGCACCCAACCATTTGGCCCGACCCAAGGTCGCACCCAACCATTTGGCCTGACCCAAGGCCAAAACCAACCATTTGGCCCGACCCAAGGCCGCAACCAACCATTTGGCCCGACCCAAGGCCGCACCTAACCATTTAGGCCTGACCCAAGGCCGTAACCAACCATTTGGCCCGACCCAAGGCCACAACCAACAAATCAGGCCCGCCCAAGGCCACACCAATTAAATACCTCACCCAAAACCAACAAATTACAATTTTATCCACCCATCATGTAGCTTTTTGTTCAATCGAGCTCACCTGTTCATGTTTTAGCATGATTAGGGTACTTGACTTGATCAGTCGACCAACTTTGCCTAGACCAAGACCGTGACGTTTATCTCAACCAAACCAACCATTTGGTACTACCGAACATGCCTAAATGTTCCTGTACGTTACCCGTTATATCCCCTGGAGCTACTTCCTATGCCTTGGATACCAGGATATATCACCCTTGTTTGGATAAACTATCGACTTTCACCTATGAATTGTTTGTTTTCTCTTCAAAACATGTACCCTGGTCGCACTACTGCATTTCAACGTGCGTCTGCTTCCTTGGACTTACCCCACCATCTTAACATCATCTCAACACCATTTACCCTTTATCAACCCTATCCCTGATTTCACGCTACCTCAATCTGTGATAGATTTGAGGGGGATTACCTATACCCTTAATAGGCGTAACCACTTCTTATTATTGTCCGTGCAGCTTTACAAGACAAGCTACACGACAACAAGGGGCTAATGTAGACACCAAATTTGTGTCTTACGACCCCCTGTGCCCCGCATCTCATTCCGCAACCTAACCTCATCACCTAAACCTTACACAATTATTTATTAATTACCTTATAATTAATAAATCCACATCTCCATACCTATCACCTCATTTTGCCACCTCATCAAGACCTAGTCCTAACTCTAAACTAACCTAATTAAGACCTATAACTTGGTCTACATCCACACCCATGACTAATTACTCCTCACCCGCACCTAAAACCAACCTCATAATGACTTGACCAAGCCCACAACTAATCCCTCGGGAGAAAAGGAGGGAAAGTTGGCTATTTTACTAAAAATAGCCCACTTTGACCTGACCGATACCGGTTCCTATTCAACCGCCGTCAGTTACGTAACCACCATTGGTTCCCTGTAAATGACCTCTCCCAACCAAAAATAAGTGTAGGATTTTCATTGATCCGAATCAGAAGTCATTGGAAGAATCCAGAATTTACTTGGCCGAGCATAGACAAGTGAAGGAAAGAGGAGTTTGCAGAGAAGGACATCAAGCCCAAGACTGCAACTGAATAACCAGAGCCCAATGACACTCATCCAAGCCTTGGGAGAGAGGATACCTCATCTTGGATTATCAGATCATCCTACCTAAACCCTGCCTTCGTCATAACAGTCCTTGGACCTGTATCTTCATCAGGAACTAGTAAGTAGTATTTTATATGTTCTTTTAATAATATTTCTTGGACTTTTAAATCACAATAATTACAAGTCTATTCTTGGATCTATTACCCAGTAACACTCTCCATCTAACTTACATTCCTCTACCCCTACATTGCCCCAAGAACAGCCCCCATGCTCTCTGAATCTTCTCCATCACCTCATTACCTATCCCCAATCATTTTACCAGCCTTATAAACACCATAGCTATCATATAGCCATCTTATAGCCAACCTTCACCAAACCCCTTAAATCACTACCCCTACCGATATCGGTTATCCCCAACCGGTACCGGTGACACTGACCGGCATCGGTCACTTTGATTCAAAAACCAAGACCAGCCTTTTCTCTATTCTTCTAACAAGGTAAACAAATTGTAATTGGACAATAGATTATTTGTTGGAATGTGTGTTAATTCATATTAGCAGGGGAACTGACCACCTTCGAAAGTAAGTCTCATATTTCCTAGGCCCAAGGTAGTTCCCTCACTTATTATCTAATTAGAATCTGGTGGTCTTGTATTCTTACTTGCAGGTAGTCCTTCCCAGACAAAAAGGAGTTCTTTGCAATCGATCTGATCTCTCTCTATGGTACGCGCACACCCTCTCGACATTCAACATGTATTCCTCCTAGCCCTAACCCTTATCTGTTTCTCAAAGGAATGAAAGGAAATAAGCAACTCTATTCCATGAACGGAAGCATTTCTGTGTGAAACACATATGCATCCTCTAAATCAAAAATCCATCATTATTTGCATGAAGTGGAAAACATTTTTTGTAGTTGGGTATAGAGATAATTTTTTTGAATCATTTCCATTAGTAATTGTTATATATCTTGTCCTATAGTCAATGAGGACTACAGAAGTGGCTAACCATGGGCATGCTAGGATTGATGGATATCCAATTTCCTTGTTCTTCATTTTAATAACCATACATTCTACTGGATAACCCCATGCTTCAATTGTAATGGTTACATCCTTTGTGACTCCATTGGGTTTAACAATGGATTGGTCAACCATTTCTAAGACTACTGGAGTAAATTGTAGATCAGGAAGCAATAATGTGGAGAAATTATAATTATTCATTACATTGATTGCAATGGTTTGTTCCATTGATTTGGAAACCGTTGATGAGGATATGATAATGGTGTGTTCCATTTATTTGGAAACCATTCATTTTTTGGAGCATAATGTTGGTTTTTACTTGAAGAAAAAATGCCTCCTTACTTCTTAGATGTGTATTTAACCTCAAGATCACTTTATGTATTCTATTTTAAATGACTTTTTAGCAAGTTTATTAATCCAAATTGGTCAATTTCATGTTTCAAATCACAAACAAGGAAAACATTTGTTTTATCTAGCAGAAAATCATCAAGCCCATCCTTATCCCTGCATCTTGGAAAATATATGAACAATGGCACCGTGTTCTTAGATTTTTCCCTATCCACCATTGTGTTGAGGTGAAATAAGAGATCCATTACTGATTTTTCAATTTTTTCTCTTAGTTTAGACATGTCTTCTTTGATAATCTCGACTTTATTTTTATGAATATTTGAACGAGTTTTGGAATAATTTCTGCAAAGATCAACGATTTCTATGAGTTCTAGCTTGTTCATGTTTCCTTTTCCCATTAAATTGAAAGCATCCCAAGTGTCTTTATCCAATAATTTAATAAACATTATTTTTAAAAGGGTAATTTCAATCTCTGTACCACACATCCAATGAATAAAAACGAATTGATCTAAATAGTATTCTACACTCTCATCCTCTTTTTGGTGTATCCTTAAAAGTTATTCCCTACGGTCCTTAACACTATAATAATCTTATTACTTTTCAAGGAAGATGGTTTCCATCTCTTCCCATGTATGGATACTATTTTAGGTTAGGCCCACATACACTATCATGGCTATATATTTTAATTTTAAAGGAAACAACATCATCTTCTAAGTGTTAGAGGTATAATCATAGGTTTGTTATAATACTTTGAATTAAAACAAAAATTGAACAAGATCTTCCGAGATTAGTCATCTAAAATTTGTTAAAATTGAGGGGGGTATGTTATTCATAGGTTCTTGTTCGTTGGGATTCAATTATATGGGAAAATTAAACATCCTTCCCAATGATGGATTACCATTGTATTCCACATTAGGATTTTCCACTCCATCTGCCATCTTTCCTTATTGATCAAGTTGTTCCACGGGAAGATTTGAAGGGGGGTTATTCAAGTTTAGTCTTATAAACCTACCTCTATGATCTCTAGGTTTAAACATGAAATCCTATCATTCTTAATAATAATTCACCAACTATAAGATCTCAATTAATTACCACGTTCCACATACTCCAAAAGAACAAAAAAAACACTTGTTTTCACTACAAGAAATTTGATGTTTGAAAGAAAGAGTTTGTAAAAATAAATTGTAAATGGAAATTTGTCAGGTTATCAGAAAGCATGTAATTTAGTACCTTGATCTTTGATAACACCTTATAATCCTTGGAAACAGTGCTAAAAAGTGACAAGTGTTGTTGATACATGTACTTTAATCATTTAATAATTGTCAATCCCAGGGTAGTGTTCGAGGTTGTTTGCAACAAAGCATGGATGAAACTTTATTGAGCATGTTTTTAAATTAATTAAAATATTTAACCAACTAATACTCCTAATAACTTGTTCTATCTAAGAAAATCTTGATAAAATAAAATAGAGATCCCTAAATCTATGAATTTAAATAATTAAAGCATACTGAAACATAATGACAATTTTAAATGCTGGAAATATTGTAATACATGAAAGTTATCAACTAAGAAATAATTAAATTTTTTAACAAATATTCAATAATTCCCTTCATATTGGGGAACAGTGTCCCTTTCTCCTTCCCTCTGATCTGGTTTCAAACTTGAGATTACAACAACAAAATTAAACTTTGAATCATGTTCTTTATTAATAATTAATTTAACACAATACTTTCCTTTCCAAAATGATCACCCTTTAATCATAATATAAATGCCTTTTATAATAGGTGAAGTCCAATTTCTCTTCAAGAGGACTTTTTATTTTAATAATAATGAAAAATTTAGCTAATCAGTTAACTAATAATTCCATATGAGAACAACAACGTAAATGGGAGTTACAAGTTTGAAGTAAGAATTACATGTAGCTGTTTCACCTTTTTCTTATATTGTTTCTTAGAAGCGTTGACAAAATAGATAGGGTAACGGGTGTAGGAGGAATACCTATTCAAATGTTGGTTGATGGGTTGTTGCGTGTGTATGACTTTTGAATCCATAGCTAATCGTGAGAGCTTCCTTTTGGCTAGGAGGAACTACTTGTAATGAAAACAAGACCACCAGAAGGAATTAAACAATATGGGTAGTGAACTGCCTAGCGTAAGCTAGATCCGGGAAGTATGACACTTCTTAGATGGATTTCAGTCCACTATTTTAAACAATTCAATGTTGTAAACAAAGTAAATCCTATTGTTATTTTGAAATGATTTAGGTATCTCACTTAAAAACATAATAAGAAATAGATCTAATCTAACAGGCTAAGCTAGAATAGAATCCAAAGGTCAAATAATTGGTTTTGGGTCTCTGCAGGTCTGATAAAGGTCTCGGGTAGGTCACAAGTAGATTAGGGTGAGATAAAATTAGGTGGGTAGGTCTTTGTTCAGGGCAGTGTGGGAAAACACAGAGACCGATGTCGGTCAGGGGTGACCAACGACGATTCAGTATAATTGGTGTTGGTTACTGTGAGATTTAGAAATGTCACAGAATGAGCTTTTGGTTTCCTTTGTTATTACACAAATGAATTTGGTTGGTTGGGGCAAGGTATTGGGTGATTGGAGTAGGCTTTTGCGAGGTTTCAATGGTCTGTGGAGGTGAAAATATGGAGGAGGTCAATAAGGAGCAAGATAAAGGATGATAAAACGATGATGAAATGAAATAACCAAGAAAGTATGATGTTGTACTTACTTGGATTTCACTCCTGAAGGCCTGTGTGTGTGGGATGGAGGTGTAGATGATGGGTTTGAAGGTTCCAAGTGATCACCAACTGCGAAAAGATTTTGCATGGGTTGCATGTACACTCCTCTTTTCTTGGTTAGATCAGATCATGGCTGGGATGGCTGTGTAGGAGAAGATGCTCAATATCCTTCCTTAATGGAATTTTTCACTGGAATTTTCTCTCTGAAGATGCGTTATCTCTCTGAGATGTGTTCCTGCTCGTTAAATTTCTTGCTTCCAACTTCCAAATTTCAAGTTCCAAGTTCCAACCTTGAGAATAAGGTTGTTTTGGGTTAAAAGGGGTAACCGATGGTGGTCTGGCTTAACTAGCCACGGTTAGGGTTTAACCGACATCAGTCAAGGCAGGATTTCCTAGGTTTACTAAACTAGGGAGATCCTCCTAATTTCCTTGGATCTCGTGTGATTCTCCTACAGATTAGACTGGCAGATTCTTGCGAGCATGTGGGAATGTGGTTAGAGGGAATGTAGGCATTGATTTTTAGGGTTTGGGTAAGTCTTAGTTAGTTATGGGAACTTGCTAAGAATAGGTCTTAGGTTGAGTTGGCTTGGTGAGGTGTCTAAGTGAACTGTATGAGTAGATATTATTTAAATAATATATTTAAATAATAAATATAGTGAGGATAATGCATGAAATTAATTAAATTAATATTAGTGGGGTGAAGGGGGTCATGGCTAGGTAAATGTAATAAAGGGTGCTTATATGTCGAGGGACAAAAGGGGAGTGTGACCTAATTTTAGTGTCTACATTTTGCCCCTTTTGTTGCGTAGGTTGTATTGGTAAGCGATGTAAATAAAAATAAGGTGTGGTTACCCCATGTGAGGGTGAAGGTGATCCCCCTCAAACCAGGAACTGATAACGCAGCAGGCTAAAGTTATGAGTGGTTTGATAAAAGGTAAATGTGAGGAAAAGTTAAGTGGGTACAGGGGAAAAGGGGTGAAAGGTCCACTCAGGAAATCTAGGTAATGGGTTAGGGTCAAAGGTAGCAACAGTCAAATGCATGCACATGTATAAACTGCAACACACTACCAGGTTAAAGAGTAGGCAAACTCTACATCTTCTAAGGTCGATAGGTTTATCCAAACAAGGTTGAAGTGAATCCGGTATCCAAGGTATAGGATATGGTCAAGAAACACAACATAGGTTAGGAGTAGGAATGTTTAGGTATGTTCTGATACACCAAAGGTAGGGTCAGGATAAACGGTCATGACAATAGGCTAGGTAAGCTCATTAGGTCAATAAACATAGGTAACAGTGTTGTAAGGTATAGCGAACACATGAGGTAAAAGGTCACTAGCGATGGTCTAGGTTCAAATATCTAGGTCGCAGCATGGGTAAGACCAAGGTAGGGGTAAAATAATGAGTCCCCAACGGAGGAAAAATGGAGGTAGTAAAGGATGAGGTTAGGAAAGGTAAGGTTATGGGTTGGGTAAAGGGTGGATGGGGTAAAGGAGAAAGGTAAAGGGTCAGATAAAATAATGAGTCCCCAAAGGAGGACAAATGGAGGTTAGGTTGACTGATGGCGGTCATGGATAATCGACGTCGATATAGAAAAACTGACGATGGTGAGGTATGGCACGAGACCGATGCTGGTCTAGGGGAACCTGTTGGTGTAATTTCTGAGTTTTTACACTTTGCCCTATTTTTATATATCCATTTTTGCCCATTTTGTCAAGAAACGTCCATTTGCTCGAATGGTTGATCTGCAACTCATTTTTCTAGTCGAATGCCTTCAAAATGCCCTCAATGTTATTATTCTACCCCATTTTCAAACAAAATCCAAGTTTCCCCTTTATTGTGCCCTAATCTTTTTCATTTGCACGGGTTGTGTTATTTTTCCTTGGCCAAAGCGTAAAAGAAACCCGTGTTTGATCGACTTCCATTTTTGTGAAGGTGAAATCTCACTCCCCGGGTCTAAATTAATATAAAATCATGCTTCACTTGTTTAAACATTGAAAAATATACCTTCCTTGTGAAAAAGTTTAATTTCAGAGGCATCCCCTGAGTTTTTTACATTTTGACGGGCATACGGGCATGTTCTACTCATCAAATTTATCATTGCAATGTTTATGCTGACGTGGCAGGCTCTCATTGGCCAGGTGCGGTCGGAAAAAATGTTATAACTTGTCATTTTTGAGTTTTTTGTGAGGGGGAAAATTTTTGACCGCAGCCTCGCAGTGCTACAATGATGTGCCTATGTGGCACGATCTGACTGGTTGATGGATCGACGGGTGGCGGGCCGCACTTATGAAATTTTCTTCCATTATGGAAAATTTCTCAAAATCAAATTTTTGCCTGAAGGCCCACAACGAATGGCATGATGACACATGACACAGGAGGGCCAGGTGGATGGCGAAGGACTTGGGAAACTTTTAGTGTTTTTTGGCTCAGGGTGTTAGGGGAAAAATTTGTCCCGCGAGCCCACACCCAGTGGGAAGGCGACACATGTCCAGGATGGTCAAGCGGGTGGCGGGGGTCACTTAAACTTTTTCTTCATTTTTTGAAAATTTCTCAATGTCAATTTTTGGCCCACAAGCCTGCCTCCAATAAGAAATGGACACGTGTCTAGGAGATTCAGCATGGAGAGGTGAATTGTTGGAATTTTTTTGAAGTTTTTTGACTTCAAAATGCCAAATAAAAATTTCGATCTAGAAGCCCGCATCGAATAGGAAAGTGACATGTATGCAGGGGATGAAATGGAGGGGCAGAGGTTTGGAGAAATTTGAAGTTTTAAACTTCACAAGGTAAAAATAAAATTTTGGGGTCAAGGTCCCACCACCAATGAAGGGGGGACACATGTCCCAGATTTGGTGTAGATGTGGAGCGCGCGGAGAAAATGAAAAATTTTACAAAGTTTGGCTAGAAATCTCAAAACCAAAAATTTGTCCCTGGCCCCGAACAGGAAAAGTTGAAGGTGTCCCCCCGCATCCAATATGGGGGTGACACATGGCATATTTCAAAGGGAAAAAAGGGGAGCACAAGCCCACAAGAAGTTTTTGTGCTCGCGGAGGATTGAAGGCAATTTTGGAGGGTCGGTTCCGCATCCAATGGGACAGTGACATGTGGCAGGAGGATGGAGCAGGTCTTCGGACCCGCAGAGGTTTTGGAGAAAATTTTTCTTTTCTCAAAAAAGGAGAATAATTCATAAAGATGGCCTATGGTTCTTGGTGGGGCCCGTAGGAGGACATGTGGTGTGCCCAGGGGCTCGCAGGGAAAATGTTCAAATTTTCCAGAAGTCAAAAAAGTTTCAAATGCAATTTTAGAGGCGTGGGCTTGAGCCAATTGTCTTGCGACATGTTTCCACCCCTATCATGTTTCAAAAAGGTAATTTTTGCTTACGTGTGTGGAATCCCATTGGACACGTGGAGGTGTACCATTTTAAAGTTGATTTTAATCAACGACAACTATGTAATTTCATATTTTGGGCGCCATGGAAGCTCCAAAAAGTGTGGAATTGTCAATTTTGCACCAAATCACATCAAATTTTATACAATTCTGCATCCTTTCGGCCTTTTGAACACAATGGAATCATTCATTTGAGCTAATTCGGTGCCCTATGGTGTTTTTCATGAAAATTTTTCTCAGCCCGTGTAAAAACATGAAAGGTAAATAATGAAAAGTTGCAGAGTTAAAAATGATGAAGTAAAAGGTGAAAAATGATTGCAATTGCATGCTGGCATGGTGGAATGCCAAAAACGTGACCCTGGGATGGATAAGGATTTGAGTTCATGTAATATTTTAAAATATTTGTGCATCTCTGGCATTTGGGGAGCTTTTTTGCAGTTTTATATCATTTTTCATCAAATGGATAGGGTTTTGTAACAAATTTGATCCCTTGAGCACATTATTTGCTTGGGATGCAAGGATCCAAGCTGGAAGAGGGTATATGATGTAATTTGGAGGAATTTTGAAAGGTCTGTTGAGAATTTTGGAGAGAGAGAAAAGAATTTTCACAAGGAAAACTGGAAGAGGTCCATTTTCTTTTGGAGGAACTACCTGAGAGCCATTTTTTATTCTTGTTTGCATCAAATGTTCATCATGTTGAGTTGGTTTGAGCTGTAAAGCCATCAAAAAGCTTTGATATTTTCTAAATAACATTCCCTTGCTGATATATCTGATCAAATTCTTGGATTAATTGGTTTTATCTCTTGGAAAAGCTTGCATACACTTGTGCTTCAATATGTTTTCAATTTGTGTTTCATGCTCATGTTGCAATCTTGTGTTTGGTATCTTTATTCATCATACATGGTCTCATTTATTGTAGAGGGTTTGAAGGTATCTGTAATCTTCCATTCAAAAGAGCATTCATTTGAGTGAAGATAAACAAATTTAAATTCATCTTACCTTCCTTGTAAATTGAGTGTGTTTGTAAACCTTTGGGTGTACCTTAGGTCATGATCCAACAAGGGTTTCTAAATGCTTCATTGATATTTTGCTTCAAGCCTTTTTGGTAGGTTATAAAAGTTTGTATGGAATAGTGCAGATCTGGGCATCCATATGTGCACACATCCTGGTTGAAAGAGCACTTCAGATTCATTGAAACATATTTGTTGTTTAGGTGTTGTAATTCATTTGCAAAGTTTCCCAAAGAAGGTGATGAATCCTAACTAATCTTGTCCCAACATATCTCATCAGAATTTCATTTTAAACTAACTCATCCTACCTACAATACCCCTACATTTGCATTTTGTGTCCACAAAAGAATTCAATCCTTTCACTAAAATGCACAAAGTTGATTAGGGTTTTATCATGTCTTTCACAGCTCTAGCTTTGTTTTAAGAACATTTCCATCATTTAGTAGTGAAAAATCCTTTGATTTTGGATAATGGATACTTGATCATGTTTTCACAAAGCATCTTCCATATCATATGTAAAACACAAGGATATCTCCATCTCCTTACCATATAGGGGCTGCAATATAGGTTCTCTTGCCTTGGTTGATAGGCACAACCTAAAATAGTGAGGGTTGGATCAAAACCCTCTTGAAGGTGCTATCCACTCCCTCAGTTCCTAAATTCAAACAAGCAGATAGGTGTGTTTCCCCAGCTACAAACAACATACAAAACATCTAAACATCCTTGAGTGTCTTGTGCAAATTCATGATGTTGTTCAAGTTGTGAAGGAGATTAAATCTAGATACCAATAGAACCGGCGTCGGTTACGTTAGGTTTTGTATAAAAACAAATAATCCATACTTTTATTATTCATTTTTGAATTGCAAAGTGAAGAAACAACAAAAAGAGGGAAACGTTTTCGGAGCAAACAGGGCAATGAGCTGGCAGTGTGAGTTGATGGTGGTTGGGTTAGTGAGTAGTGGGTCCACGAGATCAGGGTGAGAGAGTTGATTGGTCGTAGGGGTGGGTAGATATTCGGGGATGGCAGAGGTAAGAGAGGGATTAGACAGACCACCAGCACAACATCTAGACATGCCACCGAGATGGCGGCAGCGCGACAAGGTAAGCACCTAACTTGATAGTGTGAATTAAATGAATTAGAAGTTGTGATAGTTGTTTGTTTTGGGTTTTGTGTGGTTTTGTGTATTTTAGGGGTGGTAAAAAGTTAAATCGGGTATGGAGTTAATAATGGGAAAAAAAGAGGGGGGGAGGGTAGTAAATTAGATAGGTGGGGTGGGTAGGGGTTTCTTGGGTAGTGTAGGTCATTGTAGGTGGGGTAGAAGGGATAGGTGGGAGGGTTTTAGAAAAAGGGGGGTTTGGGAAGTCGTGGATTTTTCCACAACAATGACCAGCGTCAGTCGAGTAGAATCAAGATTGATCACGTACCATGTGATTGATGTGGGCTATGTGGTAACCATGGTTGGTATAGTTGAACCAGTATCGGTCACCAAATAGGTGACCGATGTCAGTTTAAGGGTGACCGGAGTCGGTTAGGATGAACTAGCACTGGTCGGGATTTCATGCACAAGGGTCCAAAAAATAATGTAGGTTAGGTGGTTGAGATAGGTAGGGTAAAAAAGAGGGTGGTAGGTAATGATAAGTGATTAATATGGTTATGGTAAAGGTAGATTAATGTTGTGTTTTGGATTGGATGCAGGGGAGATCATAGTTACATATGCGGGATAGGATTCCACCGCTACTGGTGATATTATGCAACTTAGCGAGCCATTTGGAGCTATAGCACGTGGAGGCAGTGGGCTTGAGTGGTATTCGGTGCTACCAATGTACTGTTCGACAGCCTAGTTTGATGTTTGCACTCATCAATAGATGGGACTCCGCAACCAACACGTTCCACCTTCCGACCGGTGAGATGACTATCCCCCTGGAGGACGTGTTCCGTATTCTAAGGTTACCCATATTGGGGGCCCATGTGTATTCTATCTCCTATGAGGCCTCAGAGG
This sequence comes from Taxus chinensis, assembly GCA_019776745.2. Lineage (NCBI taxonomy): Eukaryota > Viridiplantae > Streptophyta > Pinopsida > Cupressales > Taxaceae > Taxus > Taxus chinensis. The sequence continues at coordinate 605,749,362 of CM034156.1, forward strand.
AGCTGATCGGGACAGTATTTGGCAAGGGGGTGGTGGAGTTGAGATTTCATAGCGCTAGTTTGAGCTATGGCGAGATGTACCTATCCCATCTGGATGAGATGAGGCTAGTATTTTTATTGATGGAGGTAGTGTACTACTATGTACTACCTGATGTAGAGGGTGGATGCTTTCCCTGATCATTGATGGGGGTGCTCCATGATATGATGGTGCATGAGACACGCTTTGCCTAGGCACCAGCATTCTTGGTGTAACTATACAGAGAGCTATGGGCGTATGGGCGGCTGTGCAGGTTTAGCCTATGATGTACATTTATATTGCACTTCCGGGCCTACAAGAACATAGTCTGTGTTCAACCTATAGGGATTCCCTGAGAAAATGCATTCCCAGAAAGATCTATGTGGTTGGGATATAGGAGATGGGTGTCAGTTGCAGGAGAGCAGAGGTCAGATAGGTCGACATATGATGTGGCCCATTTTTGGTAGTTGTTAGAGGGGTTGTCTAGAGTGGACATTATCTGGCTTCCATATGTGGGATTCCCCTCATATAAGCACATGCATGATGAGCTAGCTGAGCTCCAGCTAGAGAGGTGGATACAAGGTTACCATGCTGGGGAGGATGAGATGATCCCGATAGACAAGGTCCGACGGCAATTCAGGCTCATACAGGATATTCCTCCATCCTTCCCATAGTATCAGAGAGATGACATGGAGAGGCCTCTACCTCTACCACAGCCTACAGTGCCTACAGGAGAGGAGGAGTAGCCAGTGGATCGGTGGATTGATGACGTTGGATGCACAGATAGGTATAGGCAGTGGTGGGCGGCTCAGTTATGAGCCATACCACCTAAACCGGGGTAGCTAGACTTAGCTACTGTGACAGTGCAGAGAGATTCCCTACAGGGGCAGGTCACGACACTAATCACACATATAGGTATACTACATACATAGCTAGAGGGGTCAGAGGTAGAGGTGGCAGAGCTACGAGTACAGGTGGCCAGTCTACAGGCCCAGATGGCGGATGGAGGAGATGGAGGAGATGGAGATGGTCAGGTGGCAGCCCTGCAGGCTCAGGTGGTAGGTTTACAGGGCCAGTTGGTTATAGCTCAAATATAGATTAGGGCCTTATAGGTCTAGATACAGGAACAGGGACAGGGGGCACCATCACAGGGACAGGGACAAGGGGCACCACCACATGCGTAGGGAGCTGGTCCCAGTTCACAGGCTGGTGCAGGGTAGGTACAGGGGCCGAGACCTATAGGACCACCACAGACTGTGCCTATATCTAGGCTATGGGATGCCCTAGGTGAGGTACGATACGATCAGGACCAGCTCATGGTAGCTGGGATAGACTTCCTCTCTTATGGAGAGTAAAGGGCACAATAGGCATCTAGTGAGAGGACGTGATCCCGCACACATAGTGTGGAGAGCACAAGAGGTCAGTGAGCTTTGAGGCCTGATCAGGGAGAGGCCACCAGTGCACAACAACTAGAGTGAGGTGATGTGCCAGAAGGGGCACATGAGGCAGAGGGTGCATGGGACACAGAGATGGAGGACATCCAGCGAGATGTATGATATGCGGCCTCCTGATTTTTGATGTATACTAGTGATTATTTTTTATATATATGTCGGCCTATGTGTCGAATATAGTTGTATATATTTTTTTGATCACATACCGGCCTGCGTACCGATGATAGTGAGGATGCACGAGTAATTTTGTTGTATATTTTGAGTAGATACCGGCCTGCGTGCCAAAGATTGTTTGTATTCATTCATTCTTTCTTTTTGTATATATGAGACCAACCTATGTGCCGATGAAATTTTGTATTGTATATCAACATGCGTGCTGAAATTTTTGAAATGATGGCCATGATGATATATGCATGTATTTTGAGATACACATTTATTGATTTATATGATGAGATTCATGAGATTTTTTGATGCATTGATGTGTTTATGAGATATTGGTTTTATGGCTTGTGTTAGATGAGATATGGATTTGTTATTTTAATGTGGTTTGAAATTAGGTGAGTCAGGCATGATGGAGTTAGGTCAGTGTAGGTATGGATCGAGGTAGGTTATAGGCATGGATCGAGTCAGGTTATAGGCATGGATCAAGTCAAGTTATAGGCATGGATCGACTTAGGTTGGTAGGCATGGATCAAATCAGGTTATAGGCATGGTTGAGTTAGGTTGGTAGGGATGGATCGAGTCAGGTTATAGGCATGGATTGAGTTAGGTTGGTAGGTATGGTTGAGTTAGGTTGGTAGGCATGGATCGAGTTAGGTTATAGGCATGGTTGAGTTAGGTTATAGGCATGGTTGAGTCAGGTTATAGGCATGGATCGAATCAAGTTATAGGCATAGATCGAGTTAGGTTGGGCATGGTTGAGTCAGGTTGGTTTATGATTAATTATTGTTTGCAATGAATGATACTATGGGTCATATGTGAAATGTTGTATAATCTATGCATAATGATGATAGAGAGATGGTAAGTGTAAAAAAAGTATAAAATGGGAACCAACTTGTTATTTATGTGGCTTAATTTCCAATTTTGTTAGAAAATGGGAACTAAGTGAAATGTGATGTAAATGGTGAGTTAGGCATGGCTGATGAATTTTTTAGGGTAGAGAATGGTCAAGCTAACCTCCAAGGGCCCCATGCCCTCAGAGTGCTGCCTACATAGTCCTGGCAAAAAGGGACCTCAGGCCGATGTAGTTCTCCCATGAGCTAGGGAAGAATATGAGAATGAGTTGGTAGGTTTTTGGGCATGTAGTGGGTTTAGATTTAATAGGTGTGGGTAGATTATAGGTAAAATGATGTAGGTGAAGGCAATTATGGTGAAAGGGGAGGACTACCCCAAAGGTAAGTGTCAAGTACCAAGTCGTGTATAAGGTAATCAAAATGTAAATAAAGATGGTTAAAAGATAAGTGGGGTGCAATAAAGCCACCTGATTGGGTAGGATCATACCAAGTAGATCATACCTTGGAGGGGGTGATGAGCACAAGACCCAAAAGACATGGCACAATTAACGGTTCTACGGTGAAAGTAGTCATAGAATCACCAAATGTCAAAATTCAAAGATGTCCCTTGAGGTGATTTAGGAAATGAGAGTGGAAATGGTAAGGTGGGTGAAAGTTAGTTAATTGTACATGTTTTGAGTGACAGGGATTTTGGGCAAGAGGTTTGTGGGTCACAATGGGTAAGTCTATGACTAAAAAGTTTTTTTTTGTTGTGATAGACTAATCGATGTGGGAAGTCTATATGGGATAAATAATATGGTACTCCTTGAGGTCTTCGTGAAGCTGATAGATGCAGGAAGCTTTGGTTTCTCTCTTTTTTTTTCTTTTTTTTAGCTTCATATAGTTTTCCTTCAAGGGAGTAGTCTATTTATAGTAGCAATTTCGGTTGAGAGGAAGATGTCCTTTTGAGGGAGTCATCTTTTTTTTTTATTAGAAGTTTGAATCAAGGAGTTTAGTCCCATTGGAGGTCTTTGAGTTTATGGACAAGACCAAGCTGAAGGATAGGAATCTTGTTCAAAAGGCAAGGTGGAATGACCATAGGATCTCATCTAAAGATAGACAAAAAGTATCCATGAGAATCATCTTATGTGCAGTGTCATGATACACATATTCAAGAGAAGATAACAAGTGACGGGTACTCACATGATTCTTGTTTAATCGTTAGGTAGGTGTATGAAGTGGATAGTGCTTAAGGGACGAGCCTATAAAGATACAAAGGGTGAGGTAGGACAACAAGTCAATAATAGAATGGTCAAAGATGTAATGCGTTAAGGGGCTCAGGTTTGGGTTTACCCTCAAGTGAGGACAAATGATAGGTACCCAATCCATAGGTATGTGTTATGATGTATGGTCTAAGCCAATTAGGAGCAAATTTTCCACATTTACTTTTTTCTACTTTGGTTATGTGTTGATTTTAGTTTAAGACAAGGTCATCGACTTGGAAGGTTTTTTCATGAACATGTTTTTCATAAGCACGTTTGATACGTTTTTGGTAAACTTGAAGGTGATCCAGAGCATTAAGATGATGTTTGTCTAATAACTCTAGTTGTGCTAAACGGTCCTAACGAAAGTCATCATCAGTAAGCATATCATGGAGAGAAATGTGGAGTGAGGGGATCTAGACTTCGAGAGGTAGAACAGCCTCTGTACCATAGACCAGCGAAAAGGGTTTGGCCATAGTGGAAGTGCGAATACTAGTGTGGTATGCCCATAGGGCAAAAGGAATGTGCGTATGTCAATCCTTCCCAGTATCATCAACCACTTTCATGAGAATTTTGTTGAGGGTTTTGTTAGTGGATTCATCTTAGCCGTTGGTTTGTGGGTAATAAGGTGATGAGAAACTAAGTTGAATGCCGAAGGTTTCGTAAATTTTTTGCAATGTTTTGTTTTTGAGTTGTTTTCCATTTTCAGTGATGAGGCCATGAAGGATACCAATCAGAAAATGATGTGATGGTTAATGAACTCACATATTTTCTTGACTTTCATGGAGATGAGTGGTATGGCTTCCACCCATTTTTTGTAGTATTCAGTAGCAGTTATGATCCATTGATGGCATTGGGAAGAATGAGGATTGATTTCTCTGACAAGATCCAAACCCCATTGAGAGAAGGTCCAAAGGTCATGAGTGACTTGTAAGGCATGACTGGGTGTATGATGTAGGTTGGAATTTTGTAGGCATTTTACACAACTTTTGACATAGTCACAACAATCATGGTTAAGGGTTGGCCAGTAATATCCTAGGTGAATAATACGCTTAACAATAGCAAGGCCACTAAAGTGACCTCCACATATGCCATCATGAACCTCCTTAATGGTATAAGGAATTTCAGAACTTTTGAGGCATCGTAAGAGAATACCCTCAAATCACTTATAGAAGAGTCCCCCTAGAATGACAAAATGAGAGACCTTTTTAAGGAAGGCGCATTGTCCATTACGGGTGAGATCAGGTGGTAAGATGGAGAGGGAAAGGTAGTCAGAGTATTGTTTATACCAAAGGTCACTCGGGTCAGGGGTGTCATTTCTGATTGAGTAAACATCTTGAGGTAAACAAGAAGGAAAATGGAGGTGTTATACGGTGACAAATATTTTGGAATCAGAAGGGGAAGCAGGTATTTGGGAAGCTAAGCAGGCCATGGTATCTATAAATTTGTTGGTTGAACGTGGGATGGTTTGAAGGGTGTAATGATCAAAGGTGGTCAAAAGTATGTCTACATGATTTTTATACTTTTGAAGTATCTCGTTACAACATTAATACATACCATTTACTTGGTTTACGACCAATTATGAATCACCAAAGATGTGGATTGGTTTGACATTTAGGGCATAGGAGGCCTGGAGACCTAGTACGAGTGCTTCGTACTCGGCAATATTGTTTGAGCATTCAAAGTCTAGTTTGAAAGAAAAAGGCATGGGTTCTCCATCCATAGGAATGAGGATAACACTAGCCCTACCCCCACACTGACACTTGGGACCATCAAAGAACATTGTCATTTGGTAAGGGGGTTCTTCCAGGGAAAGAGTAGCAATTGACTCATCGAGAAAGTCAAAATTAGAGGGTTGGTCCCTGGAAATAGGTGCATCAGCCAGTTGGTTGGCAATAGCCTAGCCTTTGATGGACTTTTGGTTAATGAATTTGAGGTCAAGATAAGCTAAAAGCATAATCCATCACGTGGTGCACTGATTTTGATAAGGTTTGGCGTACATGAAGTGTAAGGGATCGGTGTTGGTCATGACATATGATTTTTGGTTTAGTAGGTAATGGAAGAGTTTGGTGGCAACAAAAACTAAGGCAAAATAAATCTTTTCGGATGGTTGTATCAAGTTTCATAGTCCAAAAGAGTATGGCTTATGTAATAAACTACCTACTCCCTATGTTGTTCATCGCGATGAGAGAGCATGGCTCCCAAGGAATGATCAGTAGCTGATATGTATAGGTAAAAAGGTTGATCATCTTTAGGTGGAATGAGTACGGGTGGTTGGAGAAGGTATTGTTTTAGGGCCTCAAAATATTTGTGATAGTCATCATCCCATTTAAAGGAGACATCCTTCCTAAGCAGATGATGAAATGGTTGACACCGATCAGATAGTTGTGAAATGAAATGGTGAATGGACTGCAATTTACCTTGTAAGCTACAGAGGTGTTTAAGGTTAGTGAGCGGAGGCATTTCTAGAATGGCCTTGACTTTAGCAGGGTCAACTTCTATACCATGGAGGGAAATAATAAATCCCAGGATTTTTCTTGAGAAAACCACGAAGACGCGCTTTTTAGGTTGAAGGCAGACGTAATATTTAATGAGGAGATCAAATATGGTTTTTAGGATGGTGAGGTGCTCGGAACGATGTTTAGATTTGGCCAAGAGATCATCTAGTAATCTTCCAATATGCGATGCATGATATCATGGAAGATGTAAGTCATATCACACTAATATGTAGCACCAGTGTTTTCAAGGCCAAAAGGCATGACTTGATAGCAAAAGGTTCCCCGAGGGGTAATGAATGCGGTCTTGTGTTGATCTTCTAGGGCAAGCAAAATTTGGTTATAACCCAAGAAGCCATCCATGAGTGAGAGCATCTCGTGATCAACGGCGAGTTTAACCAGTTGATTAATACTGGGCAAGGGAAAGTCATCTTTCGGGAAGGCTAGGTTGAGGTCACGGAAGTCCATGCAAATGTGGATTCCCCCTGTTGCTTTAGAAACAAGAACAATGTTAGAGATCCAATGAGGATAATAAATGGGTAATATGAAGGAAATGGAAAGAAGGTGCTAAATTTCTTCTTTGATGAGAAGAGCAATGCGAGGGTGCATTTTCCTTAGCTTTTGTTTGATAGGTTTGGCATCGGGAATGGTTACGATATTGTGGACCACTATGGTAGGGTTAATATTGGGCATGTCTGCATAAGACCAAGTGAAAGCGTGGTTATGATCTTTGAGAAAAGAAGTGATGGCTTCCTGTTCAGCAGCATCTAAAGATTATCTGATCTTTAGGATGTGTGGGTCGTTCTGAGTATGAATGTTGATCTTGATAGTTAATTCATTCAACATGGTTTTTGTCTCAGATGGTAATGACTGATGAATATATGAGTCTTCTGCACCAAGGTAGGTGAGTATAGATTAATCATCTTGACATTGAACGACATTAATTGTAGGTATTTCGTCATTGATCGTTTTAGGATACAAGAAATGGGGGAGTGGAAGGGGCCTTGCCTTCACGTTGATAAGTCAAAGGCCCCAAGGAAATGGTGTTTATGAAAAAAAAAATTAGGAGGGATAGATTCGGGATCCATCGATTCTGTCGGTGAGGGTGGTGATGAAGGTGGAGAAGGGCTAGGGTCCACAATGAGTTTAATGTGGGCCTGTTTGGTAGGAGGTTCGAGGAATCTGATAACACTATGGTCATTATGTTTGCGGGTGGTACATGGAATAATGGTATGGCAGCCTTGCTCATAAAAGAAAAAATCAAAACCCTTCCACACACAACAGTTTAGGAAGGTGTGGGCGAAACGGTAATTGGTAAGTGATTGGAAGTCAGTAGAAAATGGGTGGGGTTGTGATGGTGGTTCAGGTGTGTAAGTGGTAGTATCAAGTCCTCCATAGGTGAGACTAGTATGAAGATGAGGAGGACCATAAAGGATGTGTTCTCCTATACGGTGATCATAGTGAGAGTGTTGGTGAAGGCTTCCATACTCGTGTGGAGTAAGGAATGTGTTGACACTATATAGGCAGTACTCTCCCAGAGTGAGACATTGAAAAACACCTTCCAAGGGATCAGTGGTTGGTATGTGGGTAGTTGGTATGGATGATGTGTCAGAGGTCGATGCGGAGGTGGAGTTAATATATTGGGAAGCTAATGGCTCAGCCGTGGGGGTTATAGCAGTGGTAGAAATAGAGGAGGCATGTGTAGTGAAAACAGCAGCTATACTAGTAGGTGGAGGTGTAGGTGAGGTGGTATTAGTTGCGGAGGTAGATGGCTTGACAGGTATGAGAACATCATTGGGTCGGTAAAGCATGTTGCATGTTTTGAAAGGTGATGGGTTAGCTGGAATGGTATAAGTGTGTCCTTTGTGTTGAAACTTTACACAATGATGCAAAGTGGAAGGAACATAACCCATGACATGGATCCAGGGTCTACCAAGCAACAAGTTATATTGGAATTCCCCCTCCAAAACATAAAACAATTATGGAACAGTAAAGGGGCCCATGCGAACATGAAGGATGACAGTGCCTAGTGTGGAGGTGATAGTTTCGTTGAATGAACGCAACATGACCGGATGTTTATGTATGCAATTGTCAGGTATGTGCATTTGAGAAAATGCATGGGATGAAATGATTTTAATGTTAGTTCCTCCATCAATCATCACATGACATACCCGTATGTCATCAATGTGGAAAAAGATGAAGAGTTCTGGGTCTGGGTCATCATTTTGGTGTGGCGCAATCTCCTCCTCTGAGAAGCTAAAGGAGGCCACTTGGTGAACAAGGTGAGGTGAGGATGAAGGTGGTAATTTGGTGAGAGAGGCTACATGATGGGGTGTGATAATAGAGGCTATGGGTGTAGGGTCATTTGGTAAAACCTCAATAGATTGAAGAACCTCCATGAGATCTTCACGATGGGAGTTCGAGGTTTGGATGAGGTCATATAAGGACATTTTGAGGGGAGATTTGTGTAGTTGTTTGAGCATGGTGCGATGTGTGACACCATTAGAAATGGGGTATGTGGGGCCACAAATAGCTATTTTAGGTATGGGTGCAGATGGTATGTTGGGTATAGGATTGGTTGGTGGGTCAGTTGCCTTTTCTTTACCCTTCTATGCAATGGTAGTGACGTGTACCATGTTGATTTGAGGGAAGTTAGAAAATGGAGAAGGTGTAGGGTGAGTGGTATAACGACATGAAGGGAAAAAACCTACTGGAGGAGAAAAGCCTTGTGAGGTCAAGCTGGCGCAATGACATTTAGGTGGTGGCGTGGCAAGTTCTCTAATGTGAACCATGTTAATTTCAAACGTTGGGTGTGGCTCTAGGAGCTGTGAGGGTGGAGGTTGTGGTTGTTGAGTGGGTAGTATGGGAATGGGTGTTGGTGAAGCAGGATCCTCATCGATAAGGTCATTGTCGTCAAAAAAAAATTTTGTTGGACACAATTGGATGAGGACGGTTTTCAAGGTCTTGCAATTATCCACATCATTCCCTGGCACACGATGGTATGTGAAAATTTTAGTATCATCAAACCCTTTTAGCTTGGGTTTGAGGGGGTCGTAAGGTCGGAGTGGCGGTAATGTGATAATGGAAGTCTCGAGGAGGTTGGTTAAAATTTTGGCATAGGACCCTGCTAGTGGATCACAAAGGGAAGTGAACATGGGTTTGGGTGTAGGTATGGTTTATTGTCGAGGAATTGTTTTTAGAAGAGTAGGAACGGGTTGAGCTATGGGTTTAGGTTCTGGTGTGGTCTGAGGTATCAGTCGGGTTCGTTTAGGTAGGGGTATAGTAGATGGAAGGGTAGGAGGGTGTCGGGTTGTTTTGACTATCTTGTTATGGGGTAGTAGGGTTTTGTTTTTGGGTTGCACCTTCTTGGGTAAAGGTGATGTGGGTGTACGAGGTTTAGAAGGAAAAGTAGATGGAGGGAGAGTGCAAGTTACCCACGGGGATAATGGGGGTGCTGTGAAGGTAGATGAAGCAGGTCATACTTGGGGTGTGAGGGATAATGACTGAAGTGTAGTGGGTAGTGAAGCAATAGCTGAAGGTATTGGAGGTATTGGTGGTAAAGAGACTGTAGGTGTGGGTATAAGTCATGTTGTGTGCATGGGTAGGTTAGAGGTATGTGAGGAAGGAATGGGTTATTGTGTTATTGGTTTATGGATGGGTGAAGGGTGCTTGACCATGTTGGATAGCTGAGTTTTTAAGGTGGATGGGAAAACTGCGAGCATGATTGGTGTGGTAGGGGTATGAGGTCAAGGAGTTTGTTTCTTTGGTTTGGGTTTTGGAGTAGGTGTGGTTTTGATGTTGGAGGATGTAGCTAAATCCAGTTTAATTGGTGGATGAGTAAGGCTAGTGGTCGAGGTGACCCATAAAGTGGTAATAGGTTTAGTTGAGGAAAATGTTGTGGGTGTGGGTTTGGGTTTAGATGTAGGTCAGGTTATGGGTAAGGGTGTGGTGTGAGTGCTAATGGGTATCATGGAAGGGGTTGCGATAGCAGTGGTTGTATTTTGTTTGATGGGTGGAAATGCATTCGGGTAGATAGTGGAGGTGTTAGCGAGGGATCTCTACATCTGTGTCAAGATAAGAAGTAAGAGGTGCCCCCATAGTAAATCCCTATCCACATAATTTAAGTGATCAGCCAAACATGAGACTGGCATGTTTGTGGGTGGATTTGGTGAGTACCTTATAGGAATTCCCGTAAAATGCATCTTAGAGATGGGGAATTGGCCAGCTTCAGCTTTTGTGGGTAAGAGATCCGAAAGTAGGTATGTTGGATTCTAAGTAGCAGATGGAAAATGTTCGCCAAGAGGTAAAGGTATTTCAACCGGGTCTATGATGGGTGGAGGAGATGATAGGAGCTCCTTTATAAGTGAAGGAACAGATAAGTGCTCCTCTGTGGGTGGAGGAGGTAATGGGTGCTCCTCTGTGGGTGGAGGAGGTAGTGGGAGCTCCTCTGTGGGTGGAGGAGGTATGGTAGGTAAAGTTTCTCTAAGTGGAGAAGCTAGGGGTAAGATGGTCTCAATGTTAGAGGAAGACCTCTCCGTAGGTGATGGAGATGAAAGGTGCTTCTCTATTGGTGAAGGAACAGTGAAGGTTGGTTCCAATGTGGAAGGAGGATTTCGGGATAGGATTTCCTCTATGGAAGGGATGTGAGGTAATTGAGAGGTGACATGTACCTTGTTAAAGATAGCATGAACCTCAGGGGTATGGGTATCATGAGTGGATGTCTCACCAGTTTGATTGGATGAAGGGGCATGGTTGGGAAATGATTTTTTGAAGATTTGTAGATTTTGGTTGGGTGGCGTTGGGATTATCCACAGTTAACTCACCTTTCTCGAGAATTTCTTGGACAATATTCTTAAAATCGATGCAGTTTCCATCACTATGACCCTTTACTCGGTGATAGTTACAGAAATCATGCTCTTTATACCATGCGGGCATGGGGCGAGAAGGGTCAAAACTAGTGTGGAGTTTTATGGGTGGAAGGGTGATGGCTCTAGCTTTGATAAGCTTATCTTAAATAGAAGAGTAAGGTTCCCCAATTGGGGTATATTTTCTCTACTCTTGTCTAAATCGAAAAGCCTAGACAGGTGATAGATTAGATGAGGGTGTAGCCATATTTAATGGATGAGCTGGGCTAGCCTTGAGTACCACTGCATTAGCGGTGCCCTTAGTTTTGGAATAATTAGTTTTTGGTTTGGAAGAAGATGAGGTTTCATTCAACTTGAATGTCGAATTCTTATTTCGTAATTGGATTTTCTTCTCTTCGATGGCCCGAATCTCTAACTTTCGTGCCATAGTGAATGCCACATCAAATGTTTGGAAGGTTTGGACCTGCAAGGTTAGAGAGATATGTCTAGCACAAGCTTGTGTGAAGAGCTCAATGAGTTAATTTTGTGGCAGTTGGAAGGTAAGTTGATTGATCAGGCTACGCTAGTGAGTGACAAAATCTGTGATAGATTCATCCTCATACGGACGTGTGGAATATAGATCGGCCATGGTAACCTTCTTGACTATATTGATAGAGAAATGATCCAAGAAGGCTTGGGCTACCTGATTGAATGAGAATATAGAGTGTTTGGGTAACCCACTATACCAATCTAATGCAGGTCTAGTGAGGGACATGGGAAAAGTTCTCAAAAGCAAGGCATCATCATGAGAAATCAGATAACACCCATGTTTGAACAAGTAAAAATGTTGTTGTGGGTCTTCTTTGCTATTGAAGTGATTGAATTTAGGAATTTCCCAATGCTCATGGTATGAACAGATAGGAATGGATGGGTGAATAGGCTCGTTGCAAATCTCATCATAGGTGAGAGTGTTATGGGAGATAGAAACTGATGCCTCCAATGTCTGCATCTTTTCCAACATCAATTTAATTAGGTCATTGGTGGGTTGTGATGATTGGATGCTTCCTATAGCGTGAGGAGGTTGGTTTTGGGCATATAATGGGAGTGGCATTCTAGTGTATGGGGTTGCCATGTAAGGTGGTGGAGAAGAAGGCAGTGAAATAAGGGGTACGTACCTAGAATGAATAATAGATGAAACATGCGGTTATTGGTAGTATGTATATGGGGGTGGAAGGGTCGTGGTAACCCTAGTGGAAATAGAGGCTAATGATTGTGGAATGGAAAGAACTATGTTCTGAAATGGGGTAGGGGTCACCAACACTGGAGGTGGGAATGTAGCTACAGGTATGTATGAGACATTAGGGGTGGATGAGGTTATGTTTGGGGTAGTCGTCGGGGGTATGGTGGATGTGATGGGTACCACAGAGGTAACAGATGCGATAGTCATAGTGGGTATAGAACCTAACTGCGAAACGACTGGGGGTAAAGTGAATGTGGGAAGCATGGAGCTAGATGGGGCCGATGCGATAGTGGGTGTGAGAGTTGGGGGGTAGATACCAGCATGCCATATATCAAATGACCCGAGGCATCTCGAGTAGACAAGTGAGAAAGGTAAAACTGCAAGGCAGCAAGGTTTTGGTCAAGGATTCATGTGAACTCCTCATCTTCGGTAGCGATAGTAGTAGGTTGGATGGGATCCATGGCTAGTGATAAAATAGAAGGTGGTGAAGGACTAGGTGGGAGTGGTTGGCAACTGGCATGGAACACGAGGGTGCTTGCTTGTCTTCGAGTTAGCACCATGTGAACTAGTATTGATCAGGCATGGCTGCTTCTCTGTAAATGATACAGAGAACAACAAGAACAAATGAGTCTGGTGATAAAAATAGATGAAGTAACAAACGGTGGCTAGAATGTGAAAAAGGATAACCGATGCCGATTAGGGAAAACTAACATCGGTCAAGGGTAACCATTTCCGGTCACTGTAGAAAATGGACAGTAAGTAAACAGCGAGGCAAAAGGTAAAATCTAATAGGTATGCCAAATTTGAGGATGTTTAAAATGTCAATGGGAATAATGACAGTGATAAAGACTATGAAAAGTGAAAGAAAGTGGAGTAAAATGTCCTTTTCAGTAGGTTAGCAAAAGGACCTAGAACCGACGTCGGTTGTTTATAACCGATGGAGGTCAGAGGTAACCGACGACAGTTACTGTGAAATTGAAACAGTGATGAAAGAAAGTGGTTGTGAATTAAAATTTGATGTGGAATCAAACCCAGAATTCTGGGAATGATGATGATATGGCCTAGGCACACTCAGGTGAAGCCAAAATACACCAGCTATGATGACGAGCATGCAAGGATGAACAAAAAAATGTGATGAACATGATCTTTCACCTCAAAACGCAAGCCAAGCAAAAACACTAAGAAAATGGGATCCTAGGAGTGCCTTTTCTATTATGTTTGTATAGCTTATGCTATTTAGGGACTGACACATGAATTGTGAATTAGAGTTTTTGGTGAGGATGGCTTCCTACAAAGAAGGAGATCTAAAAGGCGAGGTTTCAGGTATGTTATGGTGGGGGCAAGCTTCACTCTGAAGTATGACTCGATAGAGTAGCAAGTTGGGTTCCCACTATGTCGTGATCGTGTGATCACCTACAGCTTCTTCCAGGTAAGATGTTGTTTAAGAATTTATGTATTTTGAATTTTTGTGTGGTTTGGCAAGACTCAGAGAAAGAGAAAAGTATAGAAGTGCTTTTCTACGATTCGTTTGTCAACCATCAGCTAGTCATGACTTCCAGTGTATAGGTTGCCCTCAATTAATGTGAGATAATGCAATAATGTAAAATGGAATGCAATTGTTTTTAAACCCAAATCGAAAATGTGGAATTGGATGACACAATAAGATGAAGAGGAAGAGGGATGCTCTTTCACTACAATGTAGAAAACATGAAGAAATGGTTCTTTTTAACTACACCAAAAGAAAAGATTCCTTTAGAGCAAATAAAAAGGAGAAGTGGATTACCAGGGAAGAAAATTAGTGTGTACATTTTTTTTAGAATAGAAAAAAACACACGATTTTTTCCTAGGAATGAACGAAATGCAAGGAACCCCAGATGGGTCCCACCGGGTGTGCCAAAATGTTTCACCTTTTTCTTAGATTGTTTCTTAGAAGCATTGACGAAATAAATAGGGTAACGGGCGTAGGAGGAATACCTGTTCAAATGTCGGTTGATGGGTTATTGCGTGCGTATGACTTCCGAATCCACAGCTTATGGGTAGTGAACTACCTAGCGTAAGCTAGATCTGGGAAGTATAACACTTCTTAGATGGCTTTCAGTCCACTATTTTAAACAATTCAATGTTGTAAACAAAGTAAATCTTATTGTTATTTTGAAATGATTTAGGTATCTCACTTAAAAACATAATAAGAAATAGATCTAATCTAACAAGCTAAGCTAGATGTTTCACATAGAATGTTTCCGTTCTTAGAATAGAGTTGCTTCTATCCTTTCATTCCCTTGAGAAACAGATAAAGGTTAGGGCTAGGAGGAATACATGTTGGGTGTTGGGAGGGTGTGCACGTACCGTAGAGAGAGATCAGATCGATTGCGAAGAACTCCTTTTTATCTGGGAAGGACTACCTATGAATAAGAATGCAAGACCACTAGATTATAGTTAGACAATAAATGAGGGAACTGCCTTGGGCCCAGGAAATATTAGACTTCCTTTCGAAGGTGGTCAGTTCCCCTTTTAATACGAATTAACACAAATGCTAACAAAGAAGTTATTGCGAAATCACAATTTAGTTACCTCGTTAAAAGGCAATTGAGGAAAGGTTGGTTTTGGTTTGAGTCACAGTGACCGATGTCAATCAATGTATAACCGGTACCAGTTGCTAATAACCGATATCGGTAGGAGCAGTGATTTAGGGGCTTTTAATGAAGGTTGGCTGTAAGGCGGTTATGGTGTTTATAAGATTGGTAAAAGATTAGGGGTAGGCAATAGGGTGATGGAGAAGACTCAGAGAGTGTGGGAGTTGTTCTTGGGGAAATGTTAGGGTAGAGGAATGAAAGTTAGATGTAGGGTGCTATCAGGTAGTAGATCTAGGAGTGAGCTTATAATTACTATGAATCAGAAGTTCAAGAAATGGTATTTAAAAACGTACAAGACACCACTTACTAGTTCCTGATGAAGATATAGGTTCAAGGACTATGATGAAGAAGGCAAGGCTCAGGTGGGATGATCCGATAATCAAAAGTGAGCTATCCTCTCTCTCAATGCTTGGACGAGTGTCCCTGTGCTCTAGTTATTCAGTTGCAGTCTTGGGCTCGATGTCCTTCTCTACAAACTCTTCTCTTTCCTTCACTTGTCTCTGCTCTGCCAAGTGAATTCCGGACCTTTCAAATGAATTCAGAATCCTTTGTTTTTGGTTGGGGGAGGTCATTTATAGGGAACCGATGGCGGTTACGTAACCGATGGTGGTCAAGTAGGAACCGATGTCGGTTAAGTCAAAGTGGGCTATTTTTAGTAAAATAGCCAATTTTCCCTCATTTTCTCCCGAGGATTAGTTGTGGGCTTGGTAAAGTCATTATTAGGTTGGTTTTGGTGCGGGTGAGGAGTAATTAGTCATGGGTGTGGATGTAGACCAAGTTATAGGTCTTAATTAGGTTAGTTTAGGGTTAGGGCTAGGTCATGATTCTAGAGATTTGGACAGCCGATGGCAAACACAAAGTAATAATACTCACTGTATATTATATTTTATGTCCCCAATATCTTGTGCAATACATTAGGCTATTATATAGCCATCATAATAGAAAACCAGTACCCTATAAAATAGGAACCCATACAAACAAATAACCCATTAATAGATTTATGGGTACAACAATAATAATATGATCTAAGTATGTAATATTGTTTATAACAATATTACTAACCACCCAAACTATAATGTAAACATTAATAATTAATTTCCTAACATTCCCCCCCTTAATGCTTACATGGTACAACATATCTCGTTCACTAATTGTAGCATGCCACCTCTGTGTGCTCATGATCAACTCCGCAAATGTGCAGCATTGGGCTTGCACAAAACTTGAACATGTGCCAATGCACATTTCTTCCACTGATGGTTTTCTCTGGCTTCTACCAACAACCTTACCAATTGGTTTTGCAGGTGTACCAATAACCTTTCACACTTGGTTTTGCAGGATTACCAAAAACCTTACACAATTGGTTTTTACAGGTTTACCAAAAACCTTACACAATTGGTTTTTACAGGTTTACCAAAAACCTTACATCATGATTACTACAATACTTTTGATCAATATTATACAATGTCACTACAAAAGGGAATCATGTAGGAAATATTGCTACCAAAACTGAACAATAAAACATAATGGAAATGGAATAATGAGACCATGTTCCCCCCCTCATTGTGAACATTTCACTTATTCAATCCAAAACAGGAACTCTGAACTCATATTGCACACAACAAACTACAATTCAGAAATGAAATAAAACTCACACACACACAGTCACCACAACTTCATGTGGCCCCGTCATTGGCGACTGACGAGAGGTCGCTGAATGACCTCCATCCTCCTGTGCCTCCATCCTCTAGTATCATTCTGCTAACTCAACAAGATGTGAACATGAAGTGCATTTTTTTCCACATTGACCTTATTCTTTTCTTCCCTCCTGCAATGTGAAACATGTATTATTCCGAACGTCGGGTAACACCGAAAATGCATTCGTGTGAAAAAAATATTTTTATTTTTCAAAATTTTGACACTGACACGAATATCCTAAATCACCTATTTGATTGACAATGACTTACAACTCACAATGACTATTAACATTAATGACATAACAATGATATTTGACATTTCTACAAAATGACCAAGACACTTGACACATAATAACATTGGAATTCACAATTATTTTACTATATACATTTCAAACATGACACATGGAAATGACTATTTGTTTTGAGAATATACCATGTTAAACAACAAACGGATGATGAACTATGGACCCTTAAAAGAGATTATAATTCTCATGATGCAACTTTAATTGACTAATAAACATGACTTTATAAGTCAACTTAACACCAACAAAATGACTACTTTAACATATAAGAAATAAAATACTAAATCTTTCTTTTGACCCTTATCAAAAAACTATGCAAACAAAACCTAAATAAGACTCAAAATATTTCTACCAGCCATGGTACAAAGACAATTTGTATGCAAAATCATATGTGGCATTTGAAGAGTTGATAGTTGTCTAAATAATGCACTGCATGCATCCAGATCAGGTCTTGCAGTTAATGTGTCAGCTCCTTTTTTGAATTGTAACCGTTTTCTCTTGATAGATCTGCGAGAAGACTAATACCAAAAATGATTGCTTTTGATGTATCATTCGCTACCAACCATACATTCGTTGCAACTGGAATGGAGAGCAAGTTGTGTAGAGAAAATCTCGAGCCAGATACAATAATAATTTTCCTATTGATAAGGACAAATTAACATTCACAGCTCAGTAGATATCACTGCGACTGCCATGCATTCTTCTTAGCAATATTTGAAGGACATGTCAGATCTATCACTGCAAAACTTAATCGATTCAGCTCTCAGCATGAAAAGGTTCACTGTCGATATAAACTACATCGACTCCATACGCATTGCATTCAATCTTCGAATCAGCCAATATAATTTCCAATGCAATTATGTCGATTTCAAATGCAAGATCAGATATAAGATCAGACAGACAAATAAGATCAGATAGACGATAGCCATATCAGTACTAAGCTAACGTGTATTCTAATATTTGATATCTTGTCCACATGAAGAATCAAAACTGAGTGCCCAAAAAGATCCGGTCAGGCTCAAGCTTATGTATGCATAGACGCCAATGCATGCATTGCATTTTTATAGTTGCGAGACTCCAAAAATATCACAACCATAACAGATTATTGACGCATTTCATTGCAATCAATGACGCTGGTAGAGAATTGTGTAGACAGTTAACCAGGAACGTCAGTGTGTGGTGAACGAATTATTACCAACTCTGGCTTTCCAATGAAGACCGAAGTCAATGGTTGTGAGGCCCAAAGCTACAAGACATCTGTAAGCTTCAATACCATGTTGTCTATCAGTGCTGCACATAGACATCTTCACATAGATATAGGACTGCGCGAAAACTCTTTGCCCTGATTGTCATACACAGAAATATATTGTGCAGCATTGGATTTGGCAGGCTACAACGCCAAATAACAGTAGCAGATCAAGAAATGGTAGGTAGGTAGCTTATTATTCACATCTCAGATATTACACCAGCTCTGATACCAAATCTAGAGATTTGGACAGCTGATGGCAAACACAAAGTAATAATACTCACTGTATATTATATTTTCTATCCCCAATATCTTGTGCAATACATTAGGCTATTATATAGCCATCATAATAGAAAACCAGTACCCTATAAAATAAGAACCCATACAAACAAATAACCTGTTAATAGATTTACGGGTACAACAATAATAATATGATCTAAGTATGTAATATTGTTTATAACAATATTACTAACCACCCAAACTATAATGTAAACATTAATAATTAATTTCCTAACAATGATGAGGTGGAAAAATGAGGTGACAGGTTTGGAGATGTGGATTTATTAATTATAAGGTAATTAATAAATAATTTTGTAAGGTTTAGGTGGTGAGGTTAGGTTGTGAATATGATATGTGGGGCACAGGGTGTCGTAAGACACAAATTTTGTGTCTACATTAGCCCCTTGTTGTCATGTAGCTTATCTTGTAAAGCTGCACTGACAATAATAAGAAGTGGTTACTCCCGTTAAGGGTATAGGTAATCCCCCTAAAATCTATCATAGATTGAGGCGACATGAAATCAGGGATAGGGTTGATAAGGGGTGAATAGTGTTGAGATGATGGTAAGATGGTGGGGTAAGTTCAAGGAAGTAGACGCACATTGAAATGCAGTAGTGCGACCAGGGTACATGATTTGAAGAGAAAACAAGCAATTCATAGGCAAAGGTCAATAGTTTATCCAAACAAGGGTGATATAATCCTGGTATCCAAGGCACAGGAAGTAGCTCCAGGGGATATAACGGGTAAGGTACATGAACGTTTGGGCATGTTCGGTAGTACCAAATGGTTGGTTTGGTTGAGATAAACGTCACGGTCTCGGTCTAGGAAAAGTTGGTCGGATGATCAATTCAAGTATCCTAATCATACTAAAAACATGAACAGGTGAGCGCGATTGAACAAAAAGCTACATGATGGGTGGATAAAATTGTAATTTGCGGGTCTTGGTCGAGGTACTTAATTGGTGCGGCCTTGGGTCGGGCTGAATGATTTGTGAGGGCCTTGGGTGGGGCCTGATTGGTTGGGTGTGGCCTTGGGTCGGGCCGATTGATTAGGTGCGGCCTTGAGTCGGGCCTGGTTGGTGGGTTGTAGCCTTGGGTCGCGCCTGATTAGTTGGTTGTGGCCGTGGGTCGGGTCTGATTGGTTGGTTACGGCCATGGGTCGGGCCTGATTGGTTGGTTGCGGCCTTGAGTCGGGTTGGGTTAGTTGGTTACGGCCTTGGGTCAGGCCTGATTGGTTGGTTGCGGCCGTGGGTCGGGCCTGATTGGTTGGTTGTAGCTTTGGGTTGGGCCAATTGGTTGGTTACAGCTTTGGGTCAGGCCGATTGGTTGGTTGCGGCCTTGGGTCATGCCGATTGGTTGGTTACGGCTTTGGGTCGGGCCGATTGGTTGGTTGCGGCCTTGGGTCGTGCTAATTGGTTGGTTGTGGCCTTGGGTCAGGCCGATTGAAGTCAAAATAATGATAGTCAGCAAAGCCGGGGGTAGGTGATGTGGGAAAAAGTGGAGATTTGAGGGGTGTAGAGCGATTAAGGTGGATCATGGGACATAGGCCAGGTGAGTACGAGAGGATTCCTCTAGATCACGTGCGGTGACAATTTGGATTTGTTCAGGATATACCCATGGCTTATAGACCATACATGAGGATCGACTCCGAGGCATCATTCTCACCTCCCCGGCCGACACTTCCAAAAGGACCAGAGGAGACAGCAGCCGATCACAGGGTAATGGATGCAGGAGTAATAGAGTCTTATAGATTATGGTGGGTAGCAGAGCTGCGAGGTACACGTGAGAGGGCTGATCATCCTGACATAGCTATGATTATAGCGGAGAGAAACCACCTGCAGGGTTTATTTCACCAGCTTCAAACACAGGTGAATGAGACAATGGGATTGTTAGAGGTTTCGCAGTCACGAGTGGAGAGGCTAGAGGCAAGATTCCTCCACACGAGAGGGCATATTCGTATGTTATAGGAGAGATTGGCAGATCGGTGGGAGGATCTAATAGTAGTGGCCCCTTTGAGGGTGGAGAAGCAAGGAGGGGCCTTAGACCGATGTAGTTCTCCCTTAGGACCAGGGAGAAGTGAATTCAGGCAATTTGGTTGTGGTTAGGCAATTTGTTGGTTGGTAGAAATATTGATATTGGTAGGGTAATGTTGTTGGTGTTGGTAAGGTATTGGCGGTATTCGTGTAGGTATAGGTGAAGTGAAGGTTAGCTTACCCAAGTATTAGGGAACCGTGTCCTGATTAAGGTCAACACATAATCCTAGATTCAGGTAAAAGAGGCAAAAGTGTCCCGTAGTTGAAAAGAGCTAAACAAACCACATATTAACATAGGATGAGCTTGAATCCCTAGGTACCTTGCATATGCGAGAAGTCGATAGGTGAAAAGAGTTGTATCATCACAATATATCGGATATACGTCACGTCCCTTGAGTTTTGTTGCTTTGTCGAATGGTGAGGTGAGGTGGCTGGTAGAGCTGGGGCGCAGAGAACTTGTTATAAAGTGATTATTTTGATGAAAGAGAACCAAACCAACAATTCCATGACTCAAAAGTGCTTTTGGATACTGCTTTTATTTTTCTGGATATAGACTGATTGATGCGGGAAGTCCATATGGGATATGCATTTTGTTGTTCTTGAGCTCTTCACGAAGCTAATCAATGTGAGAAGCTTCTGATAAAGGATGACTTTGTATAGTTGTCCTTCAAGGGAGCAGTCTATTTATAGTAGCAGATGTAGCTTTTGTGTATAGTTGTCCGTCGGGGGAGCAGTCTATTTATAATAGCAGATGTGGCTTTGCACATAGCTGTCCTTCGAGGGAGCAGTCTATGTATAACTTTGAGGTCTAGATGTCCGTTTGGCATGAAGCATCTAGTTTTGTAGGAATTTTGACTCAAGAATATCCCATAATTGTATAATTGAGAACGTGTTATTTTTATACTTTTAAGTCATGGACCAGACTAAAAGGGGGAGGCCTCTTTAAGAGGAGGTGATGACCAAACTACGTGAGCTTGATTCTATTTTGAGATGTATGAAACAAAGTGTATGAGGTGGTAAATGAGCTCAAGGGACGAGCGCAAGGTAGATAAAAAGTGAGATAACACTAAATTCAATAGTAGAATGGTCGGAGATGCAAGGCATTAAGGGGTTCAGGCTCAGGCTTACCATTGAGTGAAGCTAAATGGTAAGTTCCTGATCCGTAAGTGTGAGTGATAATGTAAGGCCCAATCCAATTTGGAGCAAATTTTCCACGTTTGCTTTTTTCTAGTTTGGTTACATGTTGATTCTCTTTGAGGACAAGATCACCAACCTTAAAGGTATGCTCATGAAGTCACTTATCATAAGCACACTTGATGCACTTTTGATAGATTTGAAGGTGGTCAAGAGTGGTAAGATGACGCTCGTCAAGAAGCTCCAATTGGGCTAACCACTCTTGGCAGAAATCATCATTGGTGAGAATATCCTGGAGAGATATTCATACGGAGGGTATTTATATTTCAAGAGGGAAGACAGCCTCAGTACCATATACCAAAGAAAATGGTGTGGCATTAGTGGAAGTATGAATGCTGGTACGATAAGCCCAAAGGGCAAAGGGGATGTGATCAGGCCAATTGCTTCCAGAATCGTTAACGAATTTCATGAGAATTTTGGTTATGGTTTTGTTAGAAGATTCAGCTTGACCATTTTCTTGTGGATAGTAAGGTGATGAGAAACTAAGTTTGATACCAAAGTTGTCACAAAGGTCTTGTAACAACTTATTTTTGAAATATTTTCCATTATCTGTGATCAGGCGATGAGGAACACCAAAACGACAGACAATGTGATGGTTAATGAATTCTACGATTTTTTATTTTTTGGTTGAAATGAGTGGAATGGCCTCCACCCATTTAGTGTAATATTCGGTTGCTGTGATTATCCAACGGTGACGTTGTGAAGAGGGTGGGTGAATCTCACCAATAAGGTCTAAACCCCATTGTGAGAAAGGCCAAAGATCTCGTGCGACCTGTAGCGGATGGCCAGGGGTATGTTGAAGGTTGGCATGTTGTTGACACATAATACAACACTTAACATATTCGTAGCAGTCGTTATTAAGAGTAGGCCAATAATAGCCTAGGCGAAGGATCTGTTTGGCCACAGCAAGGCCACTAAAATGTCCACCACAAATGTCGTCATGGACTTGTTGGATGGTATAGGTGACCTCTGCGTTGGTTATGCATCGAAGGAGGATGCCATCAAAGCCACGTTTATAGAGGAGTCCCCCCATGACGACCTAACGAGAAGCAATTTTAAGAAAAGCATGTTTTCCATTACTAGTAAGGTCAGGTGGGAGAACAGAGGTTGTAAGGTAGTAGTAAAATTGGTGACACCAGGTATCCTGCGAATTAGCAGATACATTATTTACCATACAAACATCCGGGACTGAGTAAGATGGGGCAAAGATTTGTTGGACCAAGACAAATATATCAGAGTCAGTTGGTGAGGCAGGAATTTGCGAGGCCAAGCAAGCCATAGTATCTGTAAATTTATTAGTTGAGCGAGGAATGGTTTGGATAGAATAATGAGTAAATAAGGTCAAAAGTGACTCCACGTAATGTTTTTAATTTTGAAGTTCCTCATTTTTACATTGATAGATGCTCGTAACTTGATTGACTACCAGTTGAGAGTCACTGAAAATGTTAATAGATTGTACTCCTAAGTGTAACGCAACCAGGAGACCCAAAACAAGAGCCTCGTATTCCGCTGTATTATTAGTGCAGGGGAAATCGAGCCGAAATGAAAGAGGCATAGGTTCAGCATCCAGAGGAATGAGAATAACACCGGCCCCTCTGCCGTGCTGGCATTTGGCTCCATCGAAGAAGAGGTTCATTGGATACAACTCCTCACTAAGTGAAAGAGTGGCGATGAGTTCATCAGGGAAAGTAAAATTGGTAAATTGTTCACCAAGTAAAGGGGCTTTCACGAGTTGGTCTATGATAGTTTTTCCTTTGATTGATTTCTGGTGTACAAACTCAAGGTTGAGGTCGGCGAGGAGCATAAGCCATCGGGTGATGCGTTGATTTACATGAGGTTTGGCATACATATAATGGATGGGGTCTGCATTAGTGATGAAAAAAGTTTTGTGATTCAGGAGGTAGTGTCGGAGTTTGGTGGCCATGAATGATAGGGCTAGGCACAACTTTTCTACATGTGTATACCTAGTCTCATAATCCACAAGAGTATGACTTAATGTTTCACGTGGAATGTTTCGGCTCTGCAGAATAGACTTGCTTATATCCTATCATTCCTTTGAGAAACAGATAAGGGTTAGGGCTAGGAGGAATACCTGTTGAATGTTGAGATGGTGTGTGCGTACCGTAGAGAAAGATCAGATCGACTGCGAAGAACTCCTTTTTGTCTTGGAAGGACTACCTGCAAGTAAGAATACAAGACCACTAGATTTGAGTTAGACAATAAATGAGGGATCTGCCTTAGGCCCAGGAAATGTAAAAACTTCCTTTCGAAGGTGGTCAGTTCCCCTTTTAATACGATTTAACACAAATGATAATAAAGAAAGCTATTGCAAAATCACGATTTAGGTATCTCGTTACAAAGCAATAGAAACTAAACTATCAATAATAAAGCGTCACGTTGTTTGTTCGGTTACTGGTCGTTGATACATTCAGGTTGAGTTATAGGGATAAACCAGGCTGGATTTGGGGTTGTTAGGTGGCAAATAGGCGAGCAAAAGGGTTTTGGGGTATAAGTCACAGTGACCGACGGCGGTCACTAGGTAACCAACCACGGTTAGAGAACCGCTGCCGGTATAGGATAATCGACACCGGTAGGGTCAGTAATCTAGGTGCTTCTGGGTAGAGATTGGTTGCAAGGTGATTGTGGGGTTATTTAGATTGGGGGATGGCTGAGGGGAATGATGGGAGGATAGGGAAGACTCAGAGTGTGGTAAAATGGCCTTCTGGGCAATATCAGGGTGTGTGAGTGAAGGTTAAGTGCAGTAGTCGCTGGTAGTAGATCTAGGAATAAACTTATGATTACTAATAATCAACAGGCTCAAGAAAATGGTGCTTAGAAACATATAAAATACTACTTACTTGCCCCTGATGCAGATGCAAGTTTCAGGACTGTGATGATGAAGACAGGACCTAAGTTGGATGCAGTTTCCTCTTCTGATGCTCGAATGAGTGTTACTGGGCTCTGGTTATTCAGTTGCAGTCTTGTGCTTGATGTCCTTCTCTGCAATCTCTTCTTGTTTCTTCACTTGTCTCTGCTCGGCCAAGCAAAATCTGGATTCTCTCAATGATTTCTCCTTCTCCCGATCAAAAATGAAATTCCGATCCTTGTTTTTGGTTGGAAGTGGTCATTTATAGGGAACCGATGGCGGTTATGCAACCGACGGCGGTCGAGTAGGAACCGGTATCGGTTAGGTCAAAGCAGGCTATTTTTGGTAAAATAGCCAGCTTTCCCTCCTTTTCTTCCGAGGGATTGGTAGTGGGCTTGGTCAAGTCATTATGAAGTTGGTTTTAGGTGCGGATGAGGAGTAATTAGTCATAGGTGTCGAATTGGACCAAGTTATAGGTCTTAATTAGGTTAGTTTAGGGTTAAGACTAGGTCATGATGAGGTGGCGACATGAGGTGGCAGGTATGGTGATGTGGATTTATTAATTATAAGGTAATTAATAAATAATTGTGTAAGGTTTAGGTGATGAGGTTAGGTTGCGAAATGAGATGCGGGGCACAGGGGGTCGTAAGACACAAATTTGGTGTCTACATTAGCCCCTTATTGTCGTGTAGTTTGTTTTGTAAAGCTGCACGGACAATAATAAGAAGTGGTTACCCCTGTTAAGGGTATAGGTAATCCCCCTCAAATCTATCACAGATTGAGGTAGCGTGAAATCAGGGATAGGGTTGATAAAGGGTAAATGGTGTGGAGATAATGGTGAGGTGGTGAGGTAGGTCCAAAGAAGCAGACGCACGTTGAAATGCCGTAGTGCGACCAGGGTATATGATTTGAAGAGCAAACAAGCAATGCATAGGCAAAGGTCGATAGTTTATCCAAACAAGGGTGATATAATCCTGGTATCCAAGGCATAGGAAGTAGCTCCAGGGTATATAACAGGTAAGGTATAGGAACGTTTAGGCATGTTCGGCAGTACCAAATGGTTGGTTTGGTTGAGATAAACGTCACGGTCTAGGTCTAGGAAAAGTTGGTCGACAGATCAAGTCAAGGACCCTAATCATGCTAAAACATGAACAGGTGCACTGGATTGAACAAAAGGCTACTGGGTGGATGGATAAAATAAAACGTTGATGGTGGGTATGGTATTTAATTGGTGTGGCCGTAGGTCAGGCTAAATGGTTAGGTGCGGCCTTGGGTTGGGCCAAATGGGTTGGTTGCGGCCGTGGGTCGGGCCAAATGGTAGGTTACAGCCTTGGGTCGGGCCAAATAGGTTGGTTACGGCCTTGGGTCGGGCCAAATAGGTTGGTTGCGGCCGTGGGTCGGGCCAAATAGGTTGGTTGCGGCCTTGGGTCGGACCGAATAGGTTGGTTTCGGCCTTGGGTCGGACCGAATAGGTTGGTTGCGGCCTTGGGTCGGGTCAAATAGGTTGGTTGTGGCCGTGGGTTGGGCCAAATAGGTTGGTTGCGGCCTTGGGTCAGATCGAATAGGTTGGTTTCAGCCTTGAGTTGGACCAAATAGGTTGGTTGTGGCCTTGGGTCGGGCCAAATAGATTGGTTGCGGCCTTGGGTCGGACCGAATAGGTTGGTTTCGGCCTTGGGTTGGACCGAATAGGTTGGTTACGGCCTTGGGTCGGGCCAAATAGGTTGGTTGTGGCCATGGGTCGGGCCAAATAGGTTGGTTGCGGCCTTGTGTCGGACCGAATAGGTTGGTTTCGGCCTTGGGTCGGGCCGAATAGGTTGGTTGCGGCCTTGGGTCGGGCCAATGAAGTTAACAAGGGGTTGTCAACGAAGGTGGATATAGGCGATGTTGGTAGAAAGGTCTATTAGTAAATAAGGGCCGAAATTGGGGGTAGAGGTGAGATAAAACCGATGTCAATTATCTATGACCGATATCGGTTAGGGGACCGATACCGGTTTCTTAGGGCACAATATAACCGATATCGGTTATAGGTCAAAAACCTATAAAAAGAAAAATACGGCCTGTCATTGTCACATTTGCAATTTGAAAACCGATTTGGGTTGTCTGAGGTGGAATATTGATATTGGTGCATTTTTTGGCTGAGGTGGCACGATTTGAGTGGAGAAGTGAGTGATTGGTGGGCCCGAGCGAGGAGGAGGCAGCAGTTGATTGGTGGAGGACCCAGCAGAGGAGAGGTGTAGCTATGGCACAGCCAGGAGGAGCAGGAGGGGTTGGACCACCTGGACCACCACCACCCATCCCACCACCACGACGTGTCGTCATATGAGTAGGTTCGAAACCCCTCATTGTGTGCATTTTATTGCATTATGCTATATTTGGGATTTTGGGTAGGAATGTACATTTTGGAGAAAATAATTAAGAAATGGAAATGGTTTGAAAAAGGGAGAGGGTAGATGGGTTAAATAGGTCAAGGCAGTAGGGTGGGTAGGTTTTAAGGGTATTTGGGTGGGTAAATTGGCAGAAATAGGAAAAAATGTAGTCGGGGGGGAGCGCGCGAGGTTCGGCTCCGGAAATTTACAGCAACCGATGCCGGTCGCTAAATAGGTCAAGGCGGTAGGGTGGGTAGGTTTTTAGGGTATTTGGGTGGGTAAATTGGCAGAAATAGGAAAAAATGTAGTCGGAGGGAGTGCGCGAGGTTCGGCTCCGGAAATTTATAGCGACCGATGTCGGTCGCTAAGCAACCGGCATCGGTTGCTTTTTTTTTGGAAAAGGCGGGCGTTGTGGGTGGCCGGTGTCGGTCGGTCGTGGACCGGCGTCGGTGGGAAGCGGACCGCGGTCGGTTATGGGTGACCGGTACCGGTCCTTAGTGATTTTTAGCTATTTTTGTTGGTTGAGGTTATGTTGTTGTTTTTGAGTTTTTGGTGGTGATTTGGGTATGGTTTGGGTTGGGGTGGGAGTGTTGTGGTATTGTTTGGGTGTTTCAGTATAGGTGCGGTCCTGACTTAGGTTTATTTCAATTTGTTGGTGTGGGTTGTGATTTTGTTTTGAGTTTTTGGATGTGGTTTGGGTATTTGGGCATGGTGTAGGTTGTTTGAGTATGGTTTGGGTTGTGTGGTTGTTTTAAGTTTTTAGATGTGGTTAGGGTATTTGGGCATGGTGTAGGTTGTTTGAGTATGGTTTGGGTTGTGTTGTTTGGGTGTGAAGAGGGAGGGGGATAGCGTAGAAGTTTTTAGCGGAAGATAGATGGGCGTAGACGTGTGGTATGGAGTCGGGTTGTGGTTAGGTGGATAAGAAAGGAGATATAGAGAGGTAAAGTAGATGTTGGGATAAAGAGTAGGGCTAATGTAGTGGGGTGGTTTTTGCAGGCACGTCAGTAGCTGACGATGCGGGATAGGATGCCCCCACTGTTGAGCCGGATGCGGCCACACGTGTCTGCAGCACACTAGGGTATCATGCGCGAGGTGGGACTCGGTGGAGTCCAGCGGTACAGAGCGATCAACAGGGATCATAGTTTGATGGTCACTCTCATCGAGAGATGGGATCCGGTGACCAATGTGTTCCATCTCGCAACTGGGGAGAGGACTATCACCTTGGAGGATGTGTATCGCATCCTTCGATCACCGATTGAGGGAGAGGCAGTCTTTCAGGTGGACACAGAGACTGCCATGGACAGCATCCTACAGGTTTTTGGGGATGCAGCCGCGCTACTGACCTATCACAGCGCGAGCATCGCGTACGGGGATATGTACCGTGCCCACCGCCATGAGACACGGCTTGCCGTGCTGATGATGATCGGGATCACCTGCTTCGCCCTCCCGAACTCAGAGGGAGGCCGCTTTCCACGGGCCTTGATGGGGGTGCTGCATGAGATGGTGGAGGAGCATACATGTTATGCTTGGGCACCTGTATACCTGGTGCAGTTATACAGGGAGCTGTGGGGCTATTGCCGGATGAGGCGATTCGGGATCTGCTCGACGTTTTTGCTACATTGTTGGGCATATGAGCATATCATATGCATTAGACCAGTAGGGCGACCTCAGCAGCCAGGGCCACAGGTCATCTATAGATACGGCTTTCAGAGGTGGTTGGGGGTCGTGGGTTAGCCACTAGCAGTGCTTCTAGGGCGAGACGTTACTTATTACCGGCATTTATTAGAGGGCCTGACAGCGGCAGATATTGTATGGAGACCGTATAGAGGTCATCACCCTCACGGAGGAGCCCGATGACAGTTGCAGTGGATCCAGTACACATTCTGGATAGCAGGACGGAGGCCGGGAGAGTATGAGAGGATATCCCTGGAGAGGGTATGCAGGCAGATGGGGCTACGACAGGATGAGCCTGCTCACTTCCCTTAGTACCAGAGGGATGATGTAGAGGCCCCACTGCTTGCACCACAGCCTATGGATCCAGATTGGGTTGCTGAGAGGCCTGCCGATGACACTGTAGATGATGCTGGGTGCACAGGCGCATTTTTGGTTTGGTGGGCCGGAGAGAGAGCTGCGAGGATAACACAGCCCGCACAGCCAGACTTAGCGGCTGTTAGAGCAGAGAGGGACCAGCTCAGAGGGCAGGTACAGTTATTACAGGGGCAGCTTGCTGCTGCACAGGCACAGATAGGTGTCTTACAGGGGCAGCTAGCCCAGGCTCAGGTACAGGTACCAGCACAGGCACAGGTATAGACACAGGCAGCAACACCACCAGCGGCACCGGCACAGCCGCAGGTACAGGTACCAGCACAGCCACAGGCACCACCAGTGACACTAGTATAGGCACAGGGGGCACTGGTAGTAGGATTCAGTGGACCAGCCCCAGCACCTACGGTGGCTCGAGATCGTTATATGGAGGCTAGAGCGGAGGCCCGGTACTATCAGGATGTTCTTGATGGTACCAGGGCTGATTATCAGCCATATGCGGCACATAGAGCAGAGACCTCTCGGAGCCAGAGATCTCAGGGAGGTGCAGCCATAGCCAGTGGGTCTGTGATAGGCAGGAGGCGAGAGGCAGCACAGGGACCAGCAGGCAGACAGGTAGAGG
Organism: Taxus chinensis; assembly: GCA_019776745.2. NCBI lineage: Eukaryota > Viridiplantae > Streptophyta > Pinopsida > Cupressales > Taxaceae > Taxus > Taxus chinensis. Next base: position 605,778,938 of record CM034156.1, read on the forward strand.
GTGGTGGAGAGAGCTGAGGGGTCCCTGTAGATTTTGTATTTGTATATGGGACATGGGCACCGGTCTGCGAACCGGTTGTGTTTATAGAGGCCTGCGTGCCTAGATATTATGGATTCAGTTATTCATTCATTCATTTATTGTATATACCGGCCTGCGAGCTGAGTACGGGTTGTACAGTGGACACCGGCCTGCGAGGCGAGTATGTTTTTGATATGAGAGACCGGCCTGCGAGCCGAGTCGAGATTATTGACAGTTATTGCGGCCTGTGTGCCGGCTTTGTTGTATTATGATATCACAGAGGCCCCGATGCAGGGCACATTGTATATTTGAAACTTTGTATATATATAGATATGATGATTTGACCCACATGCTGTGCGTAAAATGCGTTAAATGTTTTGTCGATGGTTTGTGATATGTGATGTATGATGAGTTTGATTGACATGGTGTTATATATTAATGATGTTGATGTCTTTTGTTGATGGGATGTATATAGATATAAATGATGAGTTTAATTGACATGTTATATTATGAAATGTTGTATGTTTGGTCGCTGGTGTGTGAATATTAAATGGTTGTAGCTGTTGATTTGGATCCAAATGGTGTATAGATTAATGGTTTTTGATATTGGTTATTGATGGCTTGTTTGGTTTGTAATATAGAGAAATGATGTTAATGAAATTGTAATGAGATGTGGATTTAATGAAAAATATGGATAATGGTGTTGTTCATGCAGGAAAAAGGGACGGGCGCCACAAAAATTTCCAAAAATGAAGAGACGACTTAGGTTTAAGCACCAAGGGGTAACTTGACCGACCGGTATCGGTTATGTAACCGATGTCGGTAGATATATGACCGGTATCGGTTATGTAACCGATATCGGTTATGCAAGAATTGTTTTCCTAAAAATAGAACTGCTGGGTTGGTAACTTAAGTTCTTATTTTTAGCATTCTTATTTTTAGAGTCATGAAACACGTTAAATATGCGAATGCGACACTGTTTGACAACTGCTACAGGTAATTACATGAAAGAATTTGAGTGATAAGGAGGAAAGAGACAGGTGAAGTGAACGTGGGCTGAGATCCAGAAGGCAGAAAGATAAGTTATATTTGAAGAGGGTGGTGAACATGGCTGAACGAGGAGGAAGACATGTTCCGCCCCAAGCTGCTGCATCCAGAGAGGTAAAGTGTTTGGTTGTAATTGGATTCTTGCATGTGTTTGTAAATAGCATGAAAGAAGTGTAAGTGGGTAAAGATCAGAAAAAAAGGTGATAGGCAAGGGTTGGGGATGGTATGAGTGCTATGGGGCAGGTAAACAGGGTGGGCCTGTATGTTTTTAGGTAGAAATAGGAGTAAACGGGCTTCATAAGTATCGAAGGTGTATGTGTGAAGAAGGGTAGGTATATTTTGACAGTGACCGGTATCATTTATAAGTAACCGGTATCGGTTAGCAAACCAGTATCGGTTATGCCTAACCGCTATCAGTTACTGTAAGGGTTTCCAGATTTTGAAAAAAAAACCGTAGAGATTTGTTCTTTTGAAAAATTATGTGTCGTTTTGATGTATGCAGGCAGAAGCAAGGTTAAGGATGAATGATACTGTGCCAGCGTTGTTGTCACGAATCCGAGCGGATGTAACACCAGTTGAATGGGCATTGATAAATCAGTTGGGGTTAAGTGGAATCCACTATTATTCAAGAATCGCGCGTAACCATGTTATGTTGCAGGCGTTGATTGAGAGATGGAATCCAGAAAATAATACCTTCTATCTACCAACAGGGGAGATGACAGTGACTTTGGAAGATGTGTTCCGTATTTTGAGACTCCCAATGATAGGAAAAACAGTGTATCAGGCATTGCCCAGCGCGGGGCGAGCAGCGATAACAGCAGTATTTGGGGACGCTGCACGAGATTTGACACAGCGAGGTTTATCATTTACGTATGGTACAATGTATGCAACACACCTTGAGGAAACAAGGTTGGTCGTGCTATTAATGATAGCGGTGGGGGTATTATGCATTGCCGATGGCGGAAGGTGGAAGATTTCCCAAAGCATTGATGAGTGTTATTTGGGAAATGATAGAAATGAGCGTGACATTCGCATGGGAACCCGCATATCTGGCAGAGTTATATAGGGGTTTATGGGCATGCAAGCGAAAACACAGGACGACATTGGATTGTTCGTACTTATTACATTGTTGGGCCTATGAGCATATTGTTTGTGTACATCCAATATGCCGACCCATTGAGTCAGGAGAGACAGGAGTGCAAAGGTTGGGATTCAGACGATGGGTCCAGACAGAACAAGAAGCGAGATCCCAGGCCGTGATAGATGACATCGAGTATTATAGACAGGTATGGGAGATGGTGACAGTTGCGGATATTTGTTGGAGGCCGTACGGGAACTATATGGTGACAGAGCACATAGCTGAGGAGTTGAGGGGTGTAGAGTGATTGAGGTGGATCGCAGGGCATAGGCCGGGGTGAGTACGAGAGGATTCCTCTAGATCACGTGCGGCGACAATTTGGGTTCGTTCAGGATATTCCTATGACATATAGACCATACATGAGGATCGACGCCGAGGCAGCATTCTCACCTCCCCGGCCTACACCTCCAGAAGGGCCAGAAGAGATAGCAGCCGATCGTAGGGTTATGGATGCGGGGAACGACGGAGGCCTATAGAGTATGGTGGGTAGCAGAGCTGCGAGGTGCACGTGAGTGCCCTGACATAGCTGTGATTACAGCGGAGAGAGATCGTCTGCAGGATTTGGCTCGCCAGCTTCAAACACAGGTGAATGAGACAATGGGAATGTTAGAGGCTTCACAGTTATGAGTGGAGAGACTGGAGGCAAGATTCCTTCATGCGAGAGGACGTATTCGTATGTTACAGGAGATGTTGGCGGATCAATGGGAGGAACCAATGGCAGTGGCACCTTTGAGGATGGAGAGGCCAGCTGAGAGGCATCGACGATCACGATCACCACCTGATTCGGGAGGAGGTGCAAGGGTCTAAGTGGATTTTATAGGAATATAAGAATAAATAAGGATGCCGACCTGCGAGTCGATGATAGAGAAGATGTATTTGGTTAACATCTAAAATAAAACTAAAGATGTATGTTCTTTTGAGTGATGATAATAATAAGAATGGTTGTGTTTTGGATGTTGTTTTTGTTTGTTTTGAAAAAAAGGATAAAGAGGAACGTTGGCAAATAGAAATACACAAAAAATATTTATATTTACAACACATGATAGGGTATGGTAGGGGATGGTCGAGCTAACCTTGGGAGACCCCATGTCTCCTAAGTGCTGCCTACATAGCCCATTGCACAAAGCAAGGAAGGGCCTCAGACCGATGTAGTTCTCCCTTAGGATCAGGGAGAGGTGAATTCAGGCAATTTGGTTGTGGTTAGGCAATTTTGTTGGTTGGTAAAAATTTGATGTTGGTAGGGTAATGTTGTTGGTGTTGGTAAGGTAAAGCGAAATGTTAGCATACCCAAGTAGTAGGGAATCGTGTCTTGATTAAGGTCAACACACAATCCTAGAGTCGAGAAAAAGAGGCAAGAGTGTCCCATAGTTGAGAAGAGCTAAACAAACCACATATTAATGTAGGATGAGCTTGAATCCCTAGGTACCTTGCATAGACGAGAAGTCAATAGGTGAAAAGAGTGGTATAATCACAATATATATCGGATATACGTCACGTCCCTTGAGTTTTGGTGCTTTGACAAATGGTGAGGTGAGGTGGTTGATGTGGGCGAGGGTGCAGGTGAGTTTATTCTAAGATGATTATTCTGACAAAAGAAAACCAAACCTAAATGGACAAGTCCATGACTCAGAAGTGTTTTGAATTACTACTTGTATTTTTATTTGATTTTGTTGGATATAGACTGATCGATGTGGGAAGTCTACATGGCATATGTATTTTATTGTTCTTGAGGTCTTCATGAAGCTGATCAATGCGAGAAGCTTCTGATAAAGGCTGACTGTGTATAGCTGTCCTTCAAGGGAGAAGTCTATTTATAGTAGCAGATGCGGTGCTTATGTATAGTTGTCCTTCGGGGGGAGCAGTCTATCTATAATAGGAGCAATATTTTTGCATATAGTTGTCCTTCAAGGGAGCAGTCTATTGTATAATGTAGAGGTCTAGATGTCCGTTGAGCATAAAGCATCTAGTTTTTTGTAAGAAGTTTTGACTCAAGAAAATCCCATAAGTGTGTAATTAAGAATGTGTCATTTTGATACTTTGAAGTCATGGACTAGACTAAAAAAGGGAAAGACATATTTTAAGGGGAGGTGATAATCAAACCATGTGAGCTGGATTTGATTCTAAGATGGAAGAAACAAAGTGTATGCAGTGGTAAATGAGCTCAAGGGACGAGCATAAGGTAGATAAGAAGTGATATAACACTAATTTCAACAGTAGAATGGTTCGAAGATGCAAGGCATTAAGGGGCTCAGGCTTAGGTTTATCATTAAGCGAAGCTAAACAATAAGTTCCTGATCCATAAGTGTGAGTGATAATGTAAGGCCCAATCCAATTAGGAGCAAATTTTCCACGTTTGCTCTTTTCTAGTTTGGTTACATGTTGATTCTCTTTGAGGACAAGATCGCCAACCTTAAAAGTACGCTCATGAAGCCATTTATCATAAGCACGCTTGATGCATTTTTTTTAGATTTGAAGGTGATCAAGAGCCGTAAGACGACGCTCGTCAAGAAGCTCTAATTGGGCTAATCACTCTTGGCGGAAATCATCATTGGTAAGAATATCTTGAATAGATATTCTGAGGGAGGGTATTTGTATTTCGAGAGGCAAGACAGCCTCGGTACCATATACCAACGAAAATGGTGTGGCATTAGTGGAGGTACGAATGCTAGTACGATAAGCCCAAAGGGCAAAGGGAATGTGATCATGTCAGTTTCTTCCGGATTCATTGACAAATTTCATGAAGATTTTGGTTAGGGTTTTATTAGAAGATTCAGCCTGACCATTGGCCTGCGGATAGTAAGTTGATGAGAAACTAAGTTTGATACCAAATTTTTCACAACAGGTCTTGTAACAACTTATTTTTAAAATATTTACCATTATCTATTATTAGGTGATAACGAATACCAAAACGACAAATAATGTGATGGTTAACGAATTAGACAATTTTTTATTTTTTGATTGAAATGAGTGGAATGGACTCCACCCATTTTGTGTAATATTCGGTTGCTGTGATTATCCAATCGGTGACGTTGCAAAGAAGGACGGGGATGAATCTCACCAATAAGGTCTAAACCCCATTGTGAGAAAGGCCAAAGATCTCGGGTGACCTGTAGCGGGTGGCTTGGAGTATGTTGAAGGTTGGCATGTTGTTGACACATAACACAACGCTTAACATATTCGTAACAATCGTTATTAAGAGTAGGCCAATAATAGCCTAGGCGAAGGATTCATTTGGCCCATGGCAAGGCCACTAAAATGGCCACCACAAATGCCGTCATGGACTTGTTGGATGGTATAGGTGACCTCCGCGCCGGTTATACAGCGAAGGAGGATGCCATCAAAGCCACGTTTATAGAGGAGCCCACCCATGACGACATAACGAGAAATACTTTTAAAAAAAGAACATTTGCCGTTACTAGTAAGGTCAGGTGGGAGAATAGAGGTTGTAAGGTAGTCGTGAAATTGGTTGGTACCAGGTATCCTACAAATTAGTAGACACATTACTTATCATACAAACGACCGGGGCTGAGTAAGATGGGGAAAAAAGTTGTTGGACCAAGACGAATATGTCAGATTCTGTTGGTGAGGCAAGAATTTGCAAGGCTAAGCAAGCCATAGTATCCACAAATTTGTTAGTGGAGCGGGGAATGGTCTAGATAGAATAACGAGTAAATGAGGTCAAAAGTGAATCCACGTAATGTTTGTACTTTTGAAGTTCCTCATTCTTACATTGGTAGATACCCATAACTTGATTGAATACCAATTGAGAGTTGCCAAAAATATTAATGGATTTGACACCTAAGTGTAACGCAACTTGGAGACCCAAAACAAGGGCCTCGTATTCCGCTGTATTATTAGTGTAGGGGAAATCAATCCGGAATGAAAGAGGCATAGGTTCAGCGTTAAGAGGGATGAGAACAACGCCGGCTCCTCCACTGCGCTGGCATTTGGATCCATCAAAGAAGAGGGGTCATTTGATACGACTCTTCCCTGAGTGAAAGAGTGACGATGAGTTCGTCGGGGGAAATTAAAATTGGTGAATTGTTCCCCAGGTAAAGGGGGCCTCCGCAAGTTGGTCCGCAATAGTTTGTCCTTTGATTGACTTCTGTTGTACAAACTCAAGGTCGAGGTCAGTGAGGAGCATAAGCCATTGGGCGATGCGTTGGTTTAGATGAGTGGTTTGGCATACATATAATGAATGGGGTCCGTGTTGGTGATGACAAAAATTTTGTGATTCAGGAGATAATGTCGAAGTTTGATGGCTACGAATGATAGGGCCAGGCACAATTTTTCTACATGTGTATACCTAGTCTCGTAATCCATGAGAGTACGACTTATATAATAAACAGCTTGTTCTCGACATGCCGAGTCCCGATGTGCGAGCATGGCTCCTATAGCATGGTCAGTGGCAGAAAGGTAAAGGTAGAAAGGGCAATCATCCTGAGGTGGAATAAGCACGGGTGGCTGCAAGAGATAGGATTTGAGAGCTTCAAAGGCTTGGTGACACTCTTCACTCTATTGAAAGGCAATGTCCTTTTTAAGAAGGTGATGGAAAGGTTGACATCGATCTGAGAGTTGGGAGATGAAACACCGGATGGATTGAAGTTTACCCTACAAACTACGCAATTGTTTGAGGTTTTTTGGGTGGGGGGCATATCTAGGATAGATTTTACTTTAGATGGATTGACCTCAATACCACGCAAAGAGACAATAAAGCCAAGAAGTTTTCCCGAAAGAACACCAAAGACACATTTCTTTGGTTGAAGCCGAACTGAATATTGCAACAGGCGATCAAAAATAATGGTTAAAACATCGAGATGTTCACTGCGATGTTTAGATTTTCCAAGAAGATCATCGACATAATCCTTAAGGATAGTGTGCATAATGTCATGAAAAATGTAAGTCATAGCCCGCTAATAGGTAGCACCAACATTTTTAAGGCCAAATGGCATGAAACGATAACATAAGGTTCCCCAAGGAGTTATGAAGGCAGTTTTATGTTGATCGGCCAGGGCTACCAAAATTTGGTTATATCCTAAAAATCCATCTATGAGACAAAGCATTTCATGGCCTGCAGTGAGATCAACAAGTTGATCAATACTTGGGAGGGGGAAGTCATCCTTAGGGCAAGCGAGGTTAAGGTATCAGAAATCCGTGCATATCCGAAGTCCCCCCGTCGCTTTAGTGATATGTATGATGTTAGAAATCCATTGAGGATAGTCAATAGGCAAGATGAAGGAAACGGAAAGAAGTCGTTGAAGCTCTTCTTTGACCAAGAGGGCAATGCATGGATGCATTTTTCTCAGTTTTTGTTTGACTGGTTTGGAATCGGCGTTTAGGGTGATGTTATGGACGGTAATGGTAGGATAAATTCCTGGCATGTCAGCGTAGGACCAAGCAAAAGCTTGGTTGTGGGTACAGAGAAAGGTAGTAAAGGCGGCTTGTTCTGATGTGTTAAGGGATTGTCCGATCTTCACAATGTGAGGATCCTCCTCTGTGTGGATGTTGATTTCTATAGTCAACTCATTCAACATGGTTTTTGTTTCAGATGGTAAGGCGCGTTGAATATAGGAGTCGTCTGCCCCAAGGTAAGTGAGGATGGAGTCGTCATCCTGGCACTCAACAACATTAATCAAAGGCGAATCCTCTTCGATCATGTCTGGATACAGAAGGGGAAGAGAAGATGGGTCCTCATTATCGCGTTGATAAGTGAGAGGACCTATGAAGATAGCATTTATGAAAAAAATAAGTTAGGAGGGATAGATTCAGGGTCTATCGACTCTGTGGGTGATGATGGCAAAGTGGGTGATGATGGTTTGGTAGGGGTGACATCGTCTTCTTCCAGGATACAACTGACATGAGGTATCTCCTGTGTAGGTGTGTCAGGAAAACCGAGACCACTGCGATCATTGTGTTTGCGTGTAGTCACGGGAATGAGTGTATGTTGGCCTTGTTCATAAAGACCAAAACCAAAGCCTTTCCAAGCACAGCGAGTTAAGAAGGTGAGGGCGAAATGACGATTTGTCAAGTATTGAAAATTGGATTGGAAGGGAACCACACCAAGAGGAGGTTCAGGGGTAATGGAGGATGCGTCAACACCCCCATACATTAGGTTGGTGCGGCAATGGGGTGGTCCGTAAGAGATTACCTCCCCCACGCGACGGTCGTAGGTGGGATGTGCATGTAATTGTCCGTACTCCTGCGGGGTATGGAAAGAACTAACGTTATATAGGTGGTACTCCCCCAGCGTAAGGCGTTGAAAAACATCTACTAAGGGGTCGAAGGTTGGGATGTTATCTGCGGGAAAGGAAGTAATATTTGTAACAACGGTTTCATTGGTTGAAGGTGTAGGTGTGTCAGAAGTAGATGGTTGGGTTGGATGAACGGGTGTCTTGACTGGTACAAGTACATCATTAGGGCGATACAACATATTGCAAGTTTTGAAGGGGGGAGGATCAACTTTTAGGGTGTAGGACTTCCCCTCATACTCAAATTTTATGCATCTATGTAAGGTGGAGGGAACGCATCCCATAGCCCGGATCCAAGGGCGGCCTAACAACATATTGTATTGGAACTCTCCCTCAAGGACATAGAAGAGTTCGGGTAAAGTACATGGTCCTACACGAATGTTAAGGATCACGGTGCCTAAAGTAGAAGTAATAGCATCATTGAATGATCGCAACATGATGGGGTTGGCACACATGCAACTAGAAGGGATATTCATTTGTTGGAAGGCTTTTGAAGAGATGATGTTTAGGCTAGCACCCCCGTCAATCATAACACAACGTACCCGAATATCTCGGACATAAGCTGAGATGAAAAGAGCAGGGTCAGGATCTTCGGCACCAAAGTCGATAATTTCGTCTTCGGAGAAACTGATAGCAGCGGCTTGCTATACAGAGACAGAAGTGGTTGGGGAGATAGATTGTTTAGTGAGTGAAGCAACGTGATTGGGTGTTAGAATAGAGGTAACAGGAAATGTTTCATTAGGTAAAACCTCTATCCCTTGAAGGATTTCAACGAGATCTTGTCGATGAGATTCAGAAGTCTGAATGAGATCATACAGTGTCATTTTTACGGGCGATTGGTGAAGCTGTTTGATCATAGTTCGGTGGGCAATGCCATTAGAGACGGGATAGGCGGGTCCACGAATAACCACTTTAGGTGGTGATGTAATCGGGATGGTTGACGGAGAAAGAGATGCCGCAGGTGTGTTTTCTTTCGCTTTCCCATTGTTTTTCTGCCCTCGAGTAGCAACACTAATCATATTGATCTCGTGAATACGAGAGGAGGAAGATGGTAGGGATAGGTATTGGTTTTCGAGAGGTGGGGCTGTAATGATGATAGATCTTGGTGAGGCGGGGACAGGTGGTATAGGAGAGGGAATTGAAGCTAAAGGTCTCTCTCCTCGTAAGTTGTCTTTCTTAACTTTTCTGTCTGAGAGAGGTGACGGACGAAGTATGGCTTTCAACGCTTTGCATCCCTCTACGTCATGTCCTGGTGTGCAGTGGTAAGTGCAAAATTTTAGACTCATTGTAACCTATAGGTTGAGGTTTAGATGGATCATAAGGTCTAAGTGGGGGTAGGGAAATGGTCGCATTCTCCACCAACATAGCAAGGATTTTGGCGTAAGACCCTTTGAGTGGGTCAAAGTCAGAGGAAAATGAGGCTATTGACTGGGTCGATTCTAGTGATGACGTGGTGTGGTTGGTTTATATGGGGGGTGGTTTAGCCAAGGAGTTTTGATAATGGGTTTTACCTAACCGTGGTTTCTTTGACGTAGAAGCTATGTTGGATGATGAGGCCATAGATGATGTGGTATCATAAAACAACCACGGGGAAATAGGAGTGACCGAAAACAAATCTTTTCATGATGGAATTTGTTTAGGGTTGATAGGTGGACAGGATACGCGGGGTGACGGTGTTGTTATACCCTTGTATTTCTGTATGGGTGCAGAAGGTGTAGGTCGCTTTAAAGAAAACGCAGGAGGTATGATTTATTGATGTAAGGTAGAGGGATGGGGTCCTAATATGGAAGGTAGGTGTGACGATGATGGTTTTAGTCGTGATAGAGGCATAGGTTGAGGAGATTGAGTCTGTCTCCTAATGGGATGGATGGCTTTATTTTTAGATAAATCAAGCCGCTTAGGTGGGTGTGTTAGACTAGGTATGGGTGAGGTCCCAAGCGTAGAGGAAGATTTGGCTAAGTTAATAGAAGTGGACGAGGTATTTGGTAGAGATGAGGGGGGTGAAGATGAGAATATGGGCATTTTAAGCTTCTGTAAACACTTCGGGTATATGGTGGAGGCATCAGGACCGGTCATTTGCATTTGAGTAGAATATGGCGTACTCAAACGTTCCCATAGGACCTGTCTATCTTCTGTGGAATGACAATCCTCACATGTGAATAGGAACTTTTGTATGGAAGAAAGGTGGGTTGTGATTCCGGTCCACTGTGGGTGTGATACAAGGGGTATATGAGGCGCTGTATCAATGGGCGTTAAGAGGTCAACTGGTTGCTGAAAAGATTTAGGTGATGAAGGACTAATAGGTAGGAGGGCATGTTTGAGAGGATCTGTCATGTTTAAAGAATGTGGTGGTGTCGGTTCAAGGGGTTTCCTGTCTAAGGATGACAAAAGAAGTGGTGAGCCTTCCTCTTGTACAACAAGAATGGTAGAAGGAGACGTTTGGGAAATAGATAAATTAGATAACATCCGCTCACAGTCTTGCAAGGACGTGGTGTAAGAAGGCTCATTTGTGGGAAGGGAACTTTGGGCAGTTAATTCCTTGATGGGTAAAGGAATAGCAAAGATTTCAGTTTGTCTTGATGGTGAGGAAGGGGGTTCGGTTTCCTGTGTTAGTGAAGAGGTTTGATTCAGAATTTTTTTGATAGAGGTCTTTGGCTGGGAATCGAAGACTGCATGGATCTCATGAACACTCTCCTCAGCTAAGCTATCTTCGTTTAGTTTACTGTTAGAAGAATGATTCGGGAATGGTTTGTTGAATATTTTCAAATTTCGGTTAGCAGGGGCGTTAGGATTATCGAGGGCTATATCCCCCGCATCAACCATTTCCTGCACTATGTTTTTCAACATCTTGCAGTTCTCATGACTGTGTCCCTTCACGCGGTGGAAGTTACAGAAGTCATTTTCTTTGTACCAGGAAGGTATGGCGCGAGTGGAATCAAACCCGGAATGAGGTTTAACAGGAGGTAAGGTAATGGCTCTTGCTTTGAGCAATTTTTCCAATATCACACCATATGTTTCTCCCAAGGGAGTGTAGTTGATGGGCTCTGCTTTATACTTATAGGTGGTTTTTGGCGGGGTATTAGATGGTGGTTGGGATTTGACCATCACCGCGTGCACGGCCCCTTTTGATTTCGAAGCAGTCGATGGGTGAGGATTGGTGGCGTTAGGTTTGTTGGTGGAATCTTGGGTTCGGAAAGTGGGGTTTTTGTTGTGCAACCACAATTTCTCTTCCTCTAAGGCTCAAATCTCTAGTTTTCGAGCCATAGTAAAGGCCTCGTCAAATGTACGGAAAGTTTGAATTTGGAGGGTAGGGGAGATGTGCTTAGTGCAGGCCCACGTAAACAGTTCGATAAGTTTGGTTTAAGGCAAGGCATACGTAAGTTGGTTGATAAGGCCCCACCATTGTCCAACGAAATCTGCGATAGATTCATCCTCAAATTGTCGGATGGCATAGAGGTCGGTGATAGATACTTTCTTGGAAATGTTAATGGAGAAATGATCCAAGAAAGATTGAGCTAGCTGGTTAAAAGAGAATATTGAGTGTTGGGTTAAAGCACTGTACCACTCCAAGGCGGGTCCTGATAAGGACATGGGAAAGGTGCGGAGTAGTAAAGCATCGTCGTGAGCAATCAGATAGCAGGCATGTCTAAATAATTGCAAGTGTTGTTGAGGGTCCTCCTTACTGTTAAAACGGGTAAATTTTGGTAATTCCCATTGAGGAGGATATGAATGAAGGGGAACTGAAGGGTGGATAGGCTCCTGACAAACTTGCTCGTATGTCAAGGTGTTACGACTTCCTGAAACAGAAGCCTCCAGGTTTTGTATTTTGTCCATCATTTGTTTAATTAAATCAGTAGTTGGATGAGATGATGGTGTGGTTGTGGTAAACGGAGGCAAATTGGGCCAAGGGCCACCGCTAGACAATGGTGGGGTTGAATGTTGATAAGGTATGGAGGACAACTATGTTGAGGCAACCGAATAGGGATGTCCTATATAAGCTGTAGAGGTTACCGGATATGTGTGTGGAAATGAAAAGGTGGGCGGAGCTTGAGAAGGAAATCTCGTGTGGATAGGTGGCAGAGAGCAAGTCATGAATGGAGCAGTCTACAAGAGAGACGAGGTAGGAGCAGTCAGCAGTAATGACATGTTGGGCCCCAGATTAACCAAAGGAAAGCCAATCTGTGCCGTATGGACCCCTGAAGCTGCTGAGGTGGGCGACGGGACTAAGGATGCAGAAGGTAAAGCAGAGTTATCAGGTGGGGAAGGGGCTAAATGAGCAGTTATACTGATAGGCATGCCAACAAGGAGTTGACCGTCGGGTGTACGGTCAAGGGCATGAGACAAATAGTATTGTACAACGCTAGGATTAGCATCCAAAAATTTGGCAAATTCTTTATCCCCCACAGGAATTTTAGGAACCTTGCTGGTGTCCGTAGGATTCCCCACAGAATGTGAAGGGGGTGATTCAGGCAAAGGCACAGAGCAAGCATGTGAAACCATGGCGGCGGCTTGCTTTCAAGTGATAAAAACCATGGACAGGAGTACACAGTAGGGTTTCAATCTATAAGGAATAGAAACAGACGCAAAATGGTGAAATTGGTAGGTTGCTGGTTTGTCAGGAACTGTAAAAGACAGTAACCGATGTCGGTCTAGTAACTGATGTCGGTTAGACTATAGCCGACGTCGGTCAGTTAACTGATGTCAGTGTAATAAGACTGGTATAAGAAAATATAAGAAGCTACTGATTTGATTGTTAACAACTCTCAGTACATTTATCAAATTGTTCCAAGGTAATCACAGAAGACAGTGTATAACAGAGAAAACAGAACTGAAAACAAACAAGATGCACACGCAAATCCAAAGATTAACCCTAGGGTTAATTTTAATTATTGTGGGCTTAAGCCTTTAGATGCGGAATAATGTCAATCCTAAACAAAAGACTTAGGGGAAATGTCAAGTTTGTTTTGGCTTATAAGGTTACCTCAATCGGGCGGAGGAATACCGCAGAAAAGGGGGGATGTTTTGAGCTGTTGTGTTAATTGTGAAGTGATTCGGTATGTGTTGTGCAGTGAAAGTAAGATTAATTTCCTGTCAATACTGTGGAAATCACCCCCACGTGTACGACCTGTTACTTAGTCTATGTTCACTAGAATTGAAAACAGCAAGCAGGAATGTAATGCACGTGTTTTAAACCCAAATCAAAAATGATATTCGATGAAGCAATTAAGATGACTTTCACTAATGTGAAACTAGGAAAGCAAGAAAAATTATTCACTAAATATAACAAAAACAGCGACAGCAAGTATGCTTCCTAAAATGAAAGCAAGCGAGAGAAACAGAAACCTGAAATGGGTCCCACCGGGCGTGCCAAAATGTTTCGCACGGAATGTTTCGGCTCTGCAGAATATACTTGCTTCTATCCTATCACTCCTTTGAGAAACAGATAAGGGTTAGGGCTAGGAGGAATACCTGTTGAATGTTGAGATGGTGTGCGCGTACCATAGAGAAAGATCAGATCGACTGCGAAGAACTCCTTTTTGTCTTGGAAGGACTACCTGCAAGTAAGAATACAAGACCACCAGATTTGAGTTAGACAATAAATGAGGGATCTGCCTTAGGCCCAGGAAATGTAAAAACTTCCTTTCGAAGGTGGTCAGTTCCCCTTTTAATACGATTTAACACAAATGATAATAAAGAAAGCTATTGCAAAATCACGATTTAGGTATCTCGTTACAAAGCAATAGAAACTAAACTATTAATAATAAAGCGTCACGTTGTTTGTTCGGTTACTGGTCGTTGATACGTTCAGGTTGAGTTATAGGGATAAACCAGGCTGGATTTGGGGTTGTTAGGTGGCAAATAGGAGAGCAAAAGGGTTTTGGGGTATAAGTCACAGTGACCGACGGCGGTCACTGGGTAACTGACCACGGTTAGAGAACCGCTGCCAGTATAGGATAATCGACACCGGTAGGGTTAGTAATCTAGGTGCTTCTAGGTAGAGATTGGTTGCAAGGTGATTGTGGGGTTATTGAGATTGGGGGATGGCTGAGGGGAATGATGGTAGGATAGGGAAGGCTCAGAGTGTGGTAAAATGGCCTTCTGGGCAATATCAAGGTGTGTGGGTGAAGGTTAAGTGTAGTAGTGGCTGGTAGTAGATCTAGGAATAAACTTATGATTACTATTAATCAACAGGCTCAAGAAAATGGTGCTTAGAAACATATAACATACTACTTACTTGCCCCTAATGCAGATGCAAGTTTCAGGACTGTGATGATGAAGACAGGACCCAAGTTGGATGCAGTTTCCTCTTCTAATGCTCGGATGAGTGTTACTGGGCTCTGGTTATTCAGTTACAATCTTGGGCTTGATGTCCTTCTCTACAATCTCTTCTTGTTTCTTCACTTGTCTCTGCTCGGCCAAGCAAAATCTGGATTCTCTCGATGATTTCTCCTTCTCCCGATCAAAATGAAAATCTGATCCTTGTTTTTGGTTGGAAGTGGTCATTTACGGGGAACCGATGGCGGTTACGCAACCGACGGCGGTCGAGTAGGAACCGGTATCGGTCCGGTCAAAGCGGGCTATTTTTGGCAAAATAGCCAGCTTTCCCTCCTTTTCTTCCGAGGGATTGGTAGCGGGCTTGTTCAAGTCATTATGAAGTTGGTTTTAGGTGCGGATGAGGATTAATTAGTCATAGGTGTGGAATTGGACCAAGTTATAGGTCTTAATTAGGTTAGTTTAGGGTTAAGACTAGGTCATGATGAGGTGGCGACATGAGGTGGCAGGTATGGTGATGTGGATTTATTAATTATAAGGTAATTAATAAATAATTGTGTAAGGTTTAGGTGGTGAGGTTAGGTTGCGAAATGCGATGCGGGTCACAAGGGGTCGTAAGACACAAATTTGGTGTCTACACTTATGTAATAAACGGCTTGTTCTCGATGCTCGGAGTCACGATGTGCGAGCATGGCTCCTACAGCATGGTCGGTGGCGGAAAGGTAAAGGTAGAAAGGGCGATCATCCTGAGGTGGGATAAGCATGGGTGGCTGTAAGAGATAGGCTTTAAGAGCCTCAAAGGCTTGGTGGCACTCTTCACTCCATTGAAAGACAATGTCCTTTTTAAGGAGATGATGGAAAGGTTGACATTGATCTGAGAGTTGTGAGATGAAACGCTGGATAGATTGGAGTTTGCTTGCAAACTACGCAATTGTTTGAGGTTAGTGGGTGGGGGCATTTCTAGGATAGCTTTGACTTTAGCTAGATCAACCTCGATGCCATGCAAAGAGATAATAAAACCAAGGAGTTTTCCTGAAAGGACACCAAAGACACATTTATTTGGTTGAAGACGAACACAGTATTGTAACAGGCGATCGAAAATAATGGTTAAAACATCGAGATGTTGACTCCGATGTTTAGATTTGCCAAGAAGATCATCGACATAATCCTCAAGGATAGTGTGCATGATGTCATGAAAAATGTAATTCATAGCCCGCTGATAGGTCACACCAGCATTCTTAAGGCCAAACAACATGACACGATAGTAGAAGGTTCCCTAAGGAGTTATGAAGGTGGTTTTATGTTGATCGGCCGGGGCTACCAAAATTTGAATGTATCTCGAGAAGCCATCCATGAGAGAAAGCATCTCATGGCCTGTAGTGAGATCAACAAGTTGATCAATACTTGGTAGGGGGAAGTCATCCTTTGGGTAAGCGAAGTTAAGGTCCCGGAAATCCGTACATATCCGAAGTCCCCCCGTTGCTTTAGTAACAGGTACGATGTTAGAAATCCATTGAGGATAGTCAATAGGTAAGATGAAGGAAACAAAAAGGAGTCGTTGAAGCTCTTCTTTAACCAAGAGGGAAATGCGTGGATGAATTTTTCTCAGTTTCTGTTTAATTGGTTTTGAGTCAGGTTTTAGAGTAATGTTATGGATAGCAATGTCAGGATCGATTCCTGGCATGTTAGCGTAGGACCAAGTGAAAGCTTGGTTACGGGCACAGAGGAAGGTAGTGAAGGCAGTTTGTTCTGATGCGTTAAGAGATTGTCCAATCTTCACAATGTGAGGATTGTCCTCTGTGTGGATGTTGATTTCTATAGTCGACTCATTCAACACGGTTTGAGTGTCAGATGGTAAGGCGTGTTGAATATAAGAGTTGTCCGCACCAAGGTAAGTGAGGATGGAGTCGTCATCATGGCACTCAACAACATTAATTAAAGGCGAGTCTTCTTCGATCATGTATGGATACAGAAGGGGAAGAGAAGAAGGGTCTTCATTATTGCGTTGATAAGTGAGAGGACCCAGGAAGATAGCATTTACAAAAAAAAAATGTTAGGAGGGATAGATTCCAGGTCTATCAACTCTATGGGCGACGATGGAAAAATGGGTGTAGGTGGTTTAGAGAATCCAAGACCACAATGATCTTTGTGTTTGCGTGTAGTCACGGGAATGATCGTATGTTGGCCTTGTTCATAAAGACCGAAACCGAAGCCCTTCCAAGCACATCACGTTAGGAAGGTGAGGGCGAAATGATGATTAGTTAGATAGTGAAAATCAGATTGGAAGGGAACCACACAAAGGGGAGGTTCAGGGGTGACAGAGGATGTATCGACACCCCCATATGTTAGGTTGGTGCAGCAATTAGGTGGTCTGTAGGAGATTACTTCCCCCACATGACGGTCGTAGGTAGGATGTGCATGTAATTTTCCATACTCCTGTGGGGTATGGAAAGTGCTAATGTTATATGGGCGATACTCCCCCAGCGTAAGGCATTGAAAAACATCTACCAAAGGATCTGAGGTTGGGATGTTGTTCGCGGGGAAGGAAGTGGTATTTGCGGCGGCGGTTTCATTGGTTGAAGGTGTAGGTGCGGTTCAGGTGGATGGTTGAGGTGTGGTCGAAGTAGATGGTTGGGGTATGGTCGAAGTAGATGGTGGGGTTGGATGAATGGGTGTCTTGACTGGTACAACCACATCATTACGGCGATATAACATATTACAGGTTTTGAAGGGGGGAGCGTCAGCTTTTACGGTGTAGGACTTCCCCTCATACTCGAATTTTATGCATCTATGTAAGGTGGAGGGAACGCATCCCAAAGCCCAGATCCAAGGGTGGCCTAACAACATGTTGTATTAGAATTCTCCCTCAAGGACATAGAAGAGTTCAGGTAAAGTACATGGCCCTACATGAATGTTAAGGATCATGGTGCCTAAGGTATAAGTAATAGCATCATTGAATGAACACAACATGGTTGGGTTGGCACACATGCAGCTAGAAGGGATATTCATTTATTGGAAGGCTTTGGAAGATATGATGTTTAAGCTAACACCCCCTTCGATCATAACACGACGTACTCGGATGTCTCGGATGTAAGCCGAGATGAAAAGAGTGGGGTTAGGATCTTCTACACCAAAGTCGACAATTTTGTCTTCAGAGAAACTAACAACAGTAGCTTGCTGTATAGGGATGGAAGTGGTAGTTTGTTTGGTGAGAGAAGCAACGTGGTTGGGTGTTAAGATGGAGGCAACGGGCAAGGTTTCTTTAGGTAAGACCTCTATCCCTTAAAGGATTTCAACGAGAGCTTGTCGATGAGATTCAGAGGTTTGAGTGAGATCATACAGTGTCATTTTTATAGGTGATTGGTGAAGCTGTTTGATTATGGTACACTGGGCAACTCCATCAGAGACGGAGTAGGCAATGTCCACAAATAACCAATTTAGGTGGTGGTGTGATCAGGATGGCGAATGGAGGAAGAGAGGGCCGCAGAGTTGTGATTTCTTTAGCTTTCCTGTTGTTTTTCTACCCTCGAGTAGCAATACTAATCATGTTGATCTCGTGAACACGAGAGGAGGAATATGGTAGGGATAATTCATTGTCTTCGAGAGGTGGGGTTGCAATAATGATAGATTTTGGTGAGGTGGGGACAGGTGGTATAGGAGAGGGGAGTGAAGCTAAAGGTTTTTCCCCTTCGTAAGTTGTTGTTCTTAACCTTTCTATCTAAGAGAGGTGACTGACGAAGGATGGATTTTAAAGCTTTGCATCCCTCTACATCATGTCTTGATGTGTGGTGGTAAGCGCATATTTTAGACTCATCATAATCTATAGGTTGAGGTTTAGATGGATCATAGGGTCTAAGTGGGGGTAGGGAAATGATTGCATTCTCTACCAACATATCAAGGATCTTGGCGTAATATCCTTTGAGCGGGTCAAAGTTAGAGGACGATGAGGCTATTGATTAGGTGGGTTTTGGTAATGGTTGGGTATGGTTGGTTTGTATGGGTGGTGGTTTAGACAAGGGGTTTTGATAATTAGGATTTAACTAAACGTGGCTTCTTCGGCACAGAAGTCATGTTTAGCTGGTTAGATGATGAGGCCACAGATGGCGTGGTGGTAGGAAAAAACCACGGGGAAAGAGAAGTGACTGTAAACAAATCCTTTGATGATCAATTTTGTTTAAAGTTGGTAGGTGGACTGGCTATTTGGGGTGACGGTGTTGATACACCCATGGATCTCTATATGGGTGCGGAAGGTGCAGGTCATTTTAAATAAAATGCATGAGGTATGATGTATTGAGGCAAGGTGGAGGGGTGAGGTCCCAATATAGAAGGTAGGTGTGACAGCGATGGTTTTAGTAGTGACAGAGGCATAGATTGGAGTTGAGGAGATTGGGTCTATCTCCTAGGTGATTTGACGGCTTTATTTTTGGATAAATCTAACCGTTTAGGTGGGTGTGTCAGGCTGGGTATTGGTGAGGTCCAAAGTGTAGGGGAAGGTTTAGTTAGGTTAAAAGAGGTGGATGAGGTATTTGGTAGAGATGAGGGGGGTGAAGATGAGGACATAAGAATTTTGTGATTTTGTAAACACCTCAGGTATATGGTAGAGGTGTCTGGATCGGTCATCTGCATTTGAGTATAGCATGGTGTACTCAAACACTCCCATAGGACTCGTCCATCTTCTGAGGGACGACAATCTTCACGTGCGAATAGGAAATTTGATATGAAAAGAGAGGTGGTTTGTGATTTCAGTCCACTGTGGGTGTGATACAGGGGGTAAATAAGTCACTGTATCAATGGGTGTTAAGAGGTCAACTGGTCACTGAAAAGATTTAAGTGATGAAGAACTAATAGATAGGAGAGCATTTTTGAGGGGATTCGTCATGATTAAGGAGTTTGGAGGTGTTGGTTTGAGAAGTTTCTCTTCTAAGGATGACAGAAACAGTGGCAAGCCTTCTTCTTTTACAACAAGAGTGATGGAAGGAGATGTTTGGGAAATAGATAAGTTGGATAACATCCACTCACAATCTTGCAGGGATATGGTGTAAGAAGACTCATTCATGAGAAGAGAACTCTGGGCAGTTAATTCCCTTATCGGTAAAGGAATGGCAAGATTATCGTTTTGTCTTAATGGTGGTGAAGGGGGTGTGACTCCCTGCATTAGTGACAAGGCTTGATTCAGAATTTCCTCGATAGAAGCTTTTGGTTGGGAGTCAAAAACTGCATGGATTTCATGAACACTCTCCTTGGCTAAGATATCTTGGTTTATGTTACCGTTAGATGAGTGGTTTGGGAATGCTTTTTTGAAGATTTTCAAATTTTGGTTAGCAGGGGCATTAGGATTATCAAGGGTTATATCCCCTATCATCAACCATTTCCTGCACTATATTTTTCAAAATCTTGCAATTTTTCGTGACTGTGTCCCTTCACGCAGTGGAAGTTACAGAAGTCATTTTCTTTATACAAAGAAGGTATAGCGTGGGTGGAATCAAACCTGGAGTGAGGTTTAATAAGAGGAAAGGTGATAGCTCCTGTTTTGAGAAATTTTTCTAAGACCACACCATAAGTTTCTCCTAAGGCGAGTGTAATTGATGGACTCGGCTTTATACTTATAGGTGGTTTTTGGTGGGGTACTAGAAAGTGCTTGAGATTTGAACATCACCGCATGTACAGATCGTTTTGATTTCGAATCAGTCGATGCATGAGAATTGGTGGTGTTGGGTTTGTTGGTGGACTCTTGGGTTCAGAAATTAGGGTTTTTGTTGCGCAACCACAATTTCTCTTCCTCTAAGGTTCAAATCTCTAGTTTCCGAGCCATAGTAAAGGCCTCATCAAAGGTGTGGAAAGTTTGAATTTGGAGGGTGGGAGAAATGTCCTTAGCGCAGGACATGCATAAAGAGTTCAATGAGTTCGGTCTGAGGTAAGGCATAAGTGAGTTGGTTGATGAGGCCCCTGCCATAGCCCAATGAAATCTGCAATAGATTCATCTTCAAATTGTTGGATGGTATAGAGGTCGGTGATGGATACTTTCTTTGCAATATTAATGGAGAAATGATCTAAGAAAGATTGGGATAATTGGTTAAAAGAGAATATTGAGTACTGGGTTAAAGTACTGTACCACTCCAAGGTGGGTCCTGATAAGGACATGTGAAAGGTGCAAAGTAGTAAGGCATCATCATGAGCAATCAGATAGCAGGCATGTCTAAATGATTGCAAGTGTTGTTGAGGATCCTCCTTACTATTAAAACGAGTAATTTTTGGTAATTTCCATTAAGGAGGATATGAATGAAGGGGTACAGAAGGATGAATAGGCTCCCAATAAACTTGCTCATATGTCAAGGTGTTCCCGCTTCTTGAAACAGAAGCCTCCAGATTTTGCATCTTGTCCATCATTTGTTTGATTAAATCAGTGGTTAGGTAAGATGATGGTGCGGTTGTTGTAAACAGAGGAGGATTGGGCCAAGAGCCACTACTAGACAATGGTGGGGCTAAATGTTGATAAGGTATTGATGACAAATATGTTGAGGCAACCGAATAGAGATGTTCTATATAAGATGTTGAAGCCATCGGATAAGTGTGTGGAAATGAAAAGGTGGGCGGAGATTGAGAAGGAAAGCTCGTGTGGATAGGTGGCAAAGAGAAAGTTATGAACGGGGTAGTCTGCAAGAGAGATGAGGTAGGAGAAGTTAGCAGTAATGATATGTGGGGCCCCATATTAACCAAAGGAAAGCCAATCTGTTCTGTATGAACCCCTCAAAGCCACTGAGTTAGGATACGGGGCTAAGGATGAAGAAGGCAAGGTGTAGTTATCTGGTGGGGAAGGAGCTAGGTGAGCAGCTATACTAATAGGCATACCAACAAGGAGTTGACCATCAGTTGTACAGTTAGGGGTATGAAATAAATAGTACTATTCGGCACTAGGATTAGCATCCAAAAATTTCACAAAGTCCTTATCTTCTACAAGGGATCGTGGGAACATCACTGGTGTCCGTAGGATTCCCCATAGGATGTGAAGGGGGTGATTCAGGTAAAGGCATGGTACAGACATGTGAAACCATGGCTGCAGCTTGTTTCTAAGTGATAAAAACCATGGAAAAGAGTACACAACATAGGGATTCAATCTATCAGGAACAAGAAACAACAACAAAAATGTTGGAAATTGGTAGGTTGCTGGTTTGTCAGGAATTGTGAAAGACAGTAACTGATATCGGTCGGATAACCAATGTCGGTTAGAATGTAGCCGACGTCGGTCAATTAACTGATGTCGGTAGATTAGGACCGATGTCAGTCACTGTGAAAGCAAAGAGAAGATGTAAGAAGCCGTTGGTTTGTGATTTAACAATGATTAGTATACCCACCAAATTATTCTGAAGTGATCATTGAAACAATGTATGATAGAGAAACAAAATTAAGAACTAAAAACAAGCAAGATGCACAAGCAAATCGAGAGACTGACCCTAGGATTAGTTTTAATTATTTTGGGCTTATGCCTTAGATGTAAGATGATGTCAATCCTAAAAAAAATACCTAAGGGAGATGTCAAGTTTTTTTTGGCTTATAAGGTTACCCTCAATCAGGCGGAGGAATACCATGGAAAAGGGGGGATGTTTGAGCTGTTGTGTTGATTATGATGTGATTTAGTATGTGTTGTGTAGTGAAAGTAAGATTAATTTCTTATCAATACCATGGATATCACCCCCACATGTATGACCTGTTACTTAATCTACGTTCACTAGAATTAAAAACAGAAAGCAAGAATGTGATGCACTTGTTTTAAACCGAAATCGAAAATGATATTCGATGAAGCAAAGGAGATGACTTTCACTAAAGCAAAGATGGGGAAGAACAACAAAATTCTTTTACCAAAATAACAAAATATCTTGTGAATATTTAGAAGAAGAAAATAGCAAGTGTGATCCCTATATTAAAGTAAGCAAGAATGAGGAACAAACCTGAGAAGGGTCCCACCAGGCATGCCAATATGTTTCACACAAAATGTTTTGATTCTTAGAATAGATTTGCTTCTATCCTTTCATTCTTTTGAGAAACAAATAAGGGTTAGGGCTAGGAGGAATACCCATTGAGTGTTGGGAGGGTGTGTGCGTACCATAGAGAGAGATCAGATTGATTACGAAGAACTCCTTTTTGTCTGGAAAGGACTACCTGTGAATAAGAATGCAAGACCACCAGATTATAGTTAGATAATAAATGAGGGAACTGCCTTAGGCCCAGGAAATATTAGACTTCCTTTCGAAGGTGGTCAGTTCCCCTTGTAATATGAATTAACAAAAATTCTAACAAAGAAGTTATTACGAAATTACAATTTAGTTACCTCATTAAAAGGAAATTGAGGAAAGACTGGTTTTGGTTTGAGTCATAGTGACCGATGCCGGTCAATGTATAACTGGTACCCGGTTGTTGATAACCGATATCGGTTGGGGCAGTGATTTAGGGACTTTCAATGAAGGTTGGCTGTAAGGCAGTTATGGTGTTTATAAGGTTGGTAAATGATTAGGGGTAGGCAATAGGGTGATGGAGAAGACTCACAGAGTGTGGGAGTTATTCTTGGGGCAATGTAAGGGTAGGGGAATGAAGGTTAGATGTAGGGTGCTATCGGGTAGTAGATCTAGGAGTGAGATTATAATTACTATGAATCAGAAGTTCAAGAAAATGGTATTTAGACACGTACAAGACACCACTTACTAGTTCTTGATGAAGATACAGGTTTAAGGACTATGATGACGAAGGCAAGGCTCAGGTGGGATGATCCGACAATCAAAAGTGAGCTATCTTCTCTCCCAATTCTTGGACGAGTGTCATTATGCTCTATTTACTCAGTTGTAGTCTTGGGCTCGATGTCCTTCTTTGTAAAATCTTCTCTTTACTTCACTTGTCTCTGCTCTGCCAAGTGAATTCCAGATCTTTCAAATGAATTCGGGGGTGTTCCCTTATTTTTGGTTGGGGGAGGTCATTTACAGGGAACCAATGGCGGTTACGTAATCAACGAAATGGTCAAGTAGGAACCAATGTCAGCTAAGTCCAAAGTGGGATATTTTTAGTAAAATATCCAACTTTCCCTCCTTTTATCCCGAGGGATTAGTTATGGGCTTGGTCAAATCATTATTAGGTTGGTTTTGGTGCAGGTGAGGAGTAATTAGTCATGGGTGTGGATGTAGACCAAGTTATAGGTCTTAATTAGGTTAATTTAGGGTTAGGGCTAGGTCATGATGAGGTGGTGAAATGAGGTGGGCAGGTTTGGAGATGTGGATTTATTAATTATAAGGTAATTAATAAATAATTGTGTAAGGTTTAGGTGGTGAGGTTAGGTTGCGAAATGAGATGCGGGACACAGGGTGTCGTAAGACACAAATTTGGTGTCTACACTAGAATAGAATCCAAAGGTCAAATAATTGGTTCTGGGTCTCTGCAGGTCTGATAAAGGTCTCAGGTAGGTCACAAGTGGATGAGGGTGAGATAAAATTAGGTGGGTAGGTCTCTATTCAGGGTTGTGTGGGAAAACACAGAGACTGGTGTCGGTCAGGGGTGACTAACAGTGGTTAGGTATAACCGATGTCAGTTACTGTGAGATTTGGAAATGTCACAAAACGGGCTTTTGGTCTCCTTTATGATTGCACAAAGGACTTTGGTTGGTCGGGGCGAGGTATTGGGTGACTAGAATAGGCTTTTACGAGGTTTCAATGGTCTATGGAGGTGAAAATATGGAGGTTAATAGGGAGAAAGATAAACAATGGATGATAAAACGATTATGAAATGAAATAACCAGAAAAGTATGATGTTGTACTTACTTAGATTCCATTCCTGAACACCTGTGTGTGAGGGATGGAGGTGCAGATGATGGGTTTGAAGGTTGCAAGTGATCATCAACTGGGAAAATCTTCTTCATGGGCTACATGTACACTCCTCTTTGCTTGGTTAGATCAGATCATGGTCGGGATGGCTGTGCAAGAGAAAATGCTCAATCTCCTTCCTTGGATGAAATATTTTTCTAGAATTTTCTCTCTGAATCTGCGTTATCTCTCTGAGATGTGTTCCTTCTCGTCAAATTTATTTCCTCCAACTTCCAACTTTCAAGTTCCAAGTTCCAACCTTGAGAATAAGGTTTTTTTGGGTTAAAAGGGGTAACCGACGGTAGTCCGTTTTAACTGGCCATGGTTAGGGGTAACCGACGTTGGTCAAGGTAGGATTTCCTAATTTTACTAAACTAAGGAGATCCTCCTGATTTCCTTGGATCTCATGTTGTTGTCCCGCGGATTAGACTGGGAGCTTCTTGCGAGCATGTGGGAATGTGGTTAGAGGGAATGTAGGCATTGATTTTTAGGGTTTAGGTAAGTCTTAGTTACTTATGGGAACTTGCTAAGAATAGGTCTTAGGAAGAGTTGGCTTGGTGAGGTGTCTAAGTGAACTGTATGTGTAGATATTATTTAAATAATAAATATAGTGAGGATAATGCATTAATTTAATTAAATTAATATTAGTGGGGTGAAGGGGGTCATGGCTAGGTAAATGTAATAAAGGGTGCTTATATGTCGAGGGACAAAAGGGGAGTGTGACCTAATTTTAGTGTCTACAATAGCATATTGATAAGATTTATTCCATTAAATTGTGAGTGGAGTCCTTGTTATCAACGCCCAAATAAAACATTAGAGATTGGTAGAGTTGAAAAAAAATAAGTCCTTGAGTTATTTGCATAGCAGTGACTATAATTTTACTCTTATTTAATCTATTTGTTTGTAAATACAATTTCCATCCACATAATATGAGTTTCCAAATTAACTAATTCTAATTATGAGTTCCACTAATCATGTAGTGCATGCGCTAACTGGACGATGATACAAATTAGATGCTCCTTGAATTACACAACTCATATGCTGATTGGATGAGTTCCTTATTTTGTTTTACTAGTCCTGCAATCCATTGTGCAAGTCCTTTTCTCCATAATACAATTCATACACTCCATTGTGATTCATTTGCTCTATGTCGCGAGTTTGGCGCTAAGCTTATCTAATTCTTATGCTAAGCTCTATGTGAGTCTTGTGCTAGGCTTATAAAATGTCTATCATTCACATTTTTTAGAACAAAACTAAATTTATAGCAACCCATTCAAAGAAACATGTGCAAGATGAAAATGAACAAGATTTATGGACAAATATTCCTTTTAAATATATAAGAGTATTATTTACAAAAATGCTAACATTAGTTTAATAAAAAGTGATCATACAAAACAGGGTTTGGAATGATAATTGTTAAATATCATTAGGAAAAAAAATTCTACCACCACACATCTCTAGAGTGTTACCATGGAAATGAAACCCAACCTTTATTTTCAAGAAAACTACTTTGGAAGCTATTTTTGCAAATGTTTTTTTCTAGGCCATTGGTCCTACAGAAAAGATGAACTAGTGTATATACCATTATCAACTCTTGAAAGGTAGGTGTATATTTTACCATGGTTTCCAAAAATGAGTTATGTTAAATATGAGGGTTTATCTATATATGTGGTAATATATAAGAACTAACAAAATGTGTGTATGTGTCTTGGACATTGGTTGCAAACATAGTTTCGTAGCCATTATGACTAAATTGGTAACTTTTTTAGACTTGCAACAATAACTAGAAAACTATTGTGGGACCTTATTTAAGCTTAATATCTATCGGGATACCTTAAGAAATCTTCATTAGACTACATGAAACCTCTATTAGTCACTTGCTTAATGAAATTTTCTTCTGGATAATATTGTGTTTTTTCCTCTCTCGAAAGTTGAAAATGTATTTTAACTGAATATTTATTTATTACCCTCTCCAACTACAAGTAATATTTTTGATGTTTTTCGGAATGGAAAATATGCATACATGAAATGTGTTAGATCGTAGGATATTTCTATGCCAACAGTTTAGGCTAATAATGTTGTTAGTTACATGTACCCTGGACAAAAGGATTTAGTAGTATTATTATGTTGTCTTTCAGTAGCATGTACATTTTGAAATATATGTAGTTATTATTGAAATTGGGGCCTCATCTAGGTAATGATTAATGGAAATATCATTGTTGCATTATTTCAAGTGAGAACCACAATTTATTTTGTAAGAAAACAATAATGGTATTGTATTTGTAATTCAGTTGACATAAATGCTTGTATGATTAGAAATATGTTTTCTAAAGGAATAATAGATAGTCATGGAAAGTAAAAAGGTGCCAATCTGATCATAAGAGAATAATAAGATAACCTAAATAAAATAAAAGAAAAATAAATGTCACATTAAATTGTGAAAGAATAATACTTTGATCTAATGATGTTTGTGTAAAATTGATATTATAGCATATAAAAGGATGATATAGTCTCAGAACTAGACTTTGATATAACCTTTGCTAGTTCATGTAATATCCTTTAATATTAATGATTGTATGTAATGTATAGTGTGTAGTGAATTTTTTACAATTAAATAAATCAACCCATGTACCTAATTGTGAACATAGTGTCAACAGAGTTTGTATTTATTTGAGTTGTGCACCATCTTAATGGAGTTTTCATGTACCAAACATATGGAGGGTTATGCTTATTTAGGATGTGTAACTTAAGCTTCCTTGTAAATTAATATCTAAGAGAGATTAGTTAACCAAAGGAGATACAACTAAGTAGGTCACATGAATATTTTATACCTTGTTAAAAGACCTAATCAATTATCATGATAATCATGCACGACCCCCTCTTCTTGTGTATCTTTTAAAAACTAAATAGTAGGTGTTTGGTTGCATTTAAGTACGATTATCATAATGGATAATTAGTATCATGCTCATCTATAGTTAACTAAAAACTAATGAAAGGATATAATTTAATGCTTATCATAGGAATATATATATAATAATGTATAATGGTAATCCTACTATAAGAGTTTTGATTGTTAGGGAATAAGGGATAAAATATGCGGAATAATCCCTCACATAATTGCAACAATAGAAAATAATATGTAGAAAATATTATAGATCTCAAAAAGTGTAGAATAAAATAACACAACACAAAGAGATAGTATTTAACGTGGTTCACCCAATTTGGGCTACGTCCACTAAGAATCACTTGCTCAAATTTTATTACAAGTCATCGCTCTCTCAATATAATACCTAGATCTGTTTGGAGCTATGCTCAACAAAATCTATAGAATTCACACCCAAATTCAAAGCACATCTGCAATGTTTTTCATCCTTTTATCATATGCATAAAACCATATAAATAGACAACTGCTTAAGTAGTTTTACAAAACCGTGGGTATCAAAACCATGGGCAAAAACCATCCCATAAACCTATGGGTCAAAATCCCACCCATATGAGAAAATCACGTTTCTTGATATATTGGGCACGTTTCAAGGGCCAAAAAATAAATCAGGGGGCTATGCCCCCGAACCCTGGTGAGGATACATGAAAAGTGTATAGTACTCTTAGTGTACAGTCTTCAACACTTTCACACATGAAAACAGGCTCCACAACCTAACATTGATGACATGTGAAAATAAGGTGGAACATTTTTGTGGAAGTAAAAATGGTCATCCCTTTTTTTTTTATCAAAGTAAAATCTCAAGTCATATGATGTGAGAGAAATCACTAGGTTGTGTTTTTTATTACACACAAACTAATGTAATATTTCCAAGATATTTTACATCATTCCCAATAGGAAGTGATAAAACAAGGTAAATATTATTAGTTTTAACCTTATCGTGAGACGATTTCACTATATGACAAGGATGGACACTTTTATGGTCCTAAGTAGGGAGTTAGTCTCTCATGCTAGCAACATGTGGTAATAAATTGGTGGGAGTTATCTTGAGAAAAATGTTGTCACACCCACTTCTCAAATAAAACCATATTCCTATGTTAATATGCGAGCATTGTTTCCCATTTTGTATCTTTAAATGACATAGAGAAATATGTGAAAGACAACTAGAGCCAATCTAGTTAATTCCATGAAAGGACTTCCTTAGGACTCATAGTATCTTCATCAGTGATCTTCTTATTAGCCCTTGTTTGTGTGATAGGCTTGAGTGAGGGCCTCATACATTGGCTATTAATGATCTTCCTAAAAATTGTGGTTGTGAGAGAACATCATGTTTAGTGTTCAGTCTTTGGTTGTTGTAGCATGGGGAAACATAGTTATTTCATAGTAGCACTCTCATGTTGACATGATCATCTCCATCTTACCAAATTAAGAGAATCATTAATCATGTTTGAACTTACTTAATGTTTCTAAAAACCACCTTAGTAGGAGGAACATGGGACCACATGAAAGGTGCTTCAATTTATACTCTTCACCTCAGGTAGCGTGGGATTGCGTGTATCATAGATTCTATAGAAGGATGGTGGTCAAGAAACATGTTATGAAAACTAACTCATGATTGAATCTAGGAATGAAATGAACCTTGTCAACAATGTGGTATTGTATGACATAATGACTTTAATTATGCTTTCGTAAATGAAATACTCCTTAAGTAACAAAATGTAATGCATACAAAAGAAAATTGTAAACCATGTGTTCATTGGATTAGTGCAACTATAATTATTAGTGTTATGTGAGCCTAATGCTATGTGTCATGTGATAATTACAAGTGTAGTAAGTGATGTGTCAAACAATAACAAAAAATGTAAACTTTAACTATGACATTTTGGTTGGTGAAACTATGTGATGTTACACCAAACAACAATATGTAGACTTAAGTACGCATTGGCATACGATTTTGTTTCTAGTTCATATAATGCAAGGTTTTTCCCATGATCAACCTAAGGAGAGAGAAGGGATGGGGAGATGTTAGGACTTAATAGTGTTTACATGAATATTAGTGATTAATTATACTATGAGTGAGGTTGATGTAAACAACCCACATAAATATTTATTAATAAGTTACGAGTTGTTAAAACAAGTCGTCTTTTATTGTTCGAGTGGTTACACTTGCTTCCTATGTTATAGGAGTAACAATAACACACACAGATATGTATATGTGTGTGTGTGTGTGTGTGTGTGTGTGTGTGTGTGTGTGTCTACATATGTATACGTATATCATACACACACACACACACACACACACACACACACACACACACACACACACAATCTTGTAATATCCAATATTATGAAGGAATATTATCATAACAAATAAGTTTTATTGTTAGATTCGTCATATTTTCTTTACTTAATTTCACAAAAGGAACAGATCATCAACTTTTAGATAGTTTCATTAGTGAAATCTATCCAAGATCACAAATCTGTCAAGGATAAAGTTGGAATTAAATCTAAAATAAGAGGTAGTTTATAAATAAGCTAAAGATGTACTTTGTAGAATGTGCAATGATTCCTAAAGTGCTACTTTGTAGAAGTGGCTCTATTATGACATAAAAGACTTAAGCCATAAATTGGTCTATAAATAAGTAAATAAAATAATATATAAAGAAATACCCGAATATGGGTATTGCAGGTATAAAATAATAATTTGCAATCATATTTTTCATTTTCATATTAATTATTGTAAAACAAATCTATGGGATATTCTATAAGTACTTCTAAGTCTTCTTGATGCTAGAGATGGTGATATTAAATCTAAATTCCCGGAATGCATCATTGAGTGCTATATTGTCAAACGAGATTAAATATTGTGCATACTTGTTTTTCATGATTTATCTTTTTCCCTCAAAAGAATTCGTTACACTTATGAGTGGAACTATTCTAAAATTAAAAAATATAGAAGGGAATGAATGCACTAATCACACTTTTCCTATCGGTGCAATAGGCTATTTTTTAAAAGATTGTGAAGAATTCAATTATTAGTTAATACTATTTTTAATGGAATTGTGAACTTGCTATTAGCTACTGAATTTTTTACAAAAAGTATTGATTTGGACATTTCAGAGACAATGAAATATCAATGATTTTTTAATCGTTTGTATATAAATAATTTTAGAAAACAATTCAATAGTGTTTACTACTTAATTTAAATAATATTTGATTTGGATATTTTAGGATAATAAAATATCGATGATTTTTTGGTTGTTTAGATATAAAATATTTAAACAAATAAAATTTAGGGAGTGTATTTTATGTAATTCTCATATGTGGTCTATTATTTTTTCCATCTATAAAGAATATTTTGTTAATATTTTGTTTTTTGTTTTAATTAAATATTTGATTATTCATTTACAGAAGTCTATAATTGTTGAATTACATTTTGAAAATAAAATTACTTGAACATTCTTCTCCATATTACATAAAAGTCTAGATTGTTTAATTACACTTGGAAAATAAAATTATCTGAACATCTTTATTCCAATAAAGAACCAAAGATATGGGTTGGTGGTGGAAAAAGGATTGCACTCATTTTTCAAAACATAAATTAATCTTTTAAGTACTAGAATGGTAAACAAGTACATTTTCTTAATGGAAAAAAAGATTTCATATTGTAATGATTTAAGTCATGTATGTTACGATGAAGAAAAAGAGAATTCAATAATTATTGTTTTCTGAATCAAATTAAAGTATAATGGTAAATTTAAATTATTATTTCTAGTCGTTGTGTAATGAAGTGCTGAATTAGATATGCTACATGATGAATACAAATTATCATTCACTCACTCCAACTTGATGGTAGTTGATTGTGAAATTAAATTTAAAACTAGTTTATGTTATCTATTAAACATCACATTTGTGATGACTAAATAAAGAAATTGTAGCATGAATGTTAGATTACATGTGATGTCCTTATGGATTGGTAGAGCAATTGTATCACCTAAAGATTCAAGCTCAATTATGAGCATATGAATAACACAAATACATACCTCATATTTATCAAAGGTGATATCATTGCTGTGACCAAACAATTTTCCAAATCCATTAAACCTCTTAATAATTTTAGAATAGGATTTATCATGTCATCAATAAGAGTCATACTAACTCATAAGACATCCTTTAAAAGTCCTACATTTCTCATATTAGTGGTGTTTTTGTTAAACTAATTTTCTCTTTGGAGATATAGATGTGCCCTTTGAGATACCTTGTGTCTATTAAACATATCTATATCAAGAAATAGTTCAATTTAGTCTTTTAAAGATTAAAACTCATCTCCAAAAAATATATGCAAGTGTCGTCAAACTATATATCTCTAATTTATAAGCATTTTCCATATAATAATTCTACTTGAAGAACCACATCTAGGTAGCCATCTTACTATGATTGCATTGCCTTCGCACGTTTGGAAATATATATCCCTAATTGATATTGTGTGATTTGGTTTTTGTTTTTGTCGAGACCCACGACATTATAAAATATGAGGATTTTAAAATTAACACCATACATGTATCTCACAAGTTGTTTGTGTCAAACTTTATCTGTATGTCCAATATCAGAAAAATTCATCTTCCTTTTGTCACTAAGTAGAAAAGTGTTTTGTAGCTATGTGATGGTCAAACTAAAGTCATTGATGCTAAGCACAATCAAATCTTGGAGTTCGTAGGATGGACTTTCGTTTTGGATATCATTATTACTACGGTTAAGTTTTAATGACCATATTAATATTATCTAGCTAGATAATTAGGGTTATACTCAATGTAGTTTCACACCATTTGCACTATAGGTCTCTCAATGTTGTAAGAAACTCACTAAATTAAACAATGCACATCACGTACTGATGAGACATTAGTGTAATTCTATATGAATGTTTTGAAAGGATATTAGTAAATTTGTTGGGCAGTTGGAGATTGACTTTTCCAACCTTAAAATACATTAGCTTACTCTTTTCAAGAAAGAAAAATGTTAGTGTCTCATGATTTGTGATCCGTAATCCATAATCCCATAACATGTGAAATATGTTAGAGCATCATTAAATTACACATAGTCATTAAATGTTGACTCAAATAATGTATATCTCATTGATCAAGACATACATAATGATTTTGTCTTAATTATTCATATACATGATTTATATTTTTCCTTAACAAAATTATACCAGATGATCTTGTTAAGTAGTGTTTCATAATTTAACATTTGTCGATGTTCCATTAACTTAAAGAACGTATCATGGATTGACACAACGTTTTAAACTAATTCACTGTTCAAAACTCCACACCGCTAAATATTTGCTAATCCCTTTGAATTACTAAAATAAAATAAATAAAAAAAATCTTAAACTATTATTTCTCTCTTTGAAACTCATTGATATTGTGTGACATTTACTATTCCTATATAAATTTTTACAATTTTGTAAAAACAATGATGGCTCCACCAACCGTTGACTGTTTTTCTCTTCTTATTTTTCTTTTTCCAATTAACATTTTAGTGTACATCCCATTGACTTTAATCCTTGAATGTTGCATGCTCGCGTTTATTACTATAATTGACCCACATTATAATATATGAAACATTAATGTCTAAGGTTATATTGGACTTGTCGGCAAGGAGGAAGAAGCCTTAAAATATTCAGAATCATAATGTCTATTTCTTTTCCAAATTAGTGACTTGTAATTTATATGAAATGTGGCATTTGTCGGCAGCTTTACCACTATTGCCAAGGCACGGTTTGCATCCCTTATATGTGGCAGATCTTTCATTTTCAATCTACTTAAGTGTAGCACTATCAAGTTTATTTATGATCAAATATATTATGTATTTCTGAATTTTCCACTTAAAATGCACGATGATAGGAGTGGGTCAAAATATATGATCAACTGTCACACTTCCAAATTAAAAACAATATTGAGCTAAAGTCAGAGGCCTTCGGTTGCCGACACTTTATCTCTTTTGCACGAGCAGAGGGCATTTTTAATGGGGGCCGGTGGTTAGGAATGAGAAAGGGAAGGGTTGACTTACAAACAACATTATTATAAAACCAATTTGACTCTTTTGGTCTTAAAAAATATGTTTTCATTCGCTTTTTCAAATATATTTTCCAATGTT
Organism: Taxus chinensis; assembly: GCA_019776745.2. Taxonomy (NCBI): domain Eukaryota; kingdom Viridiplantae; phylum Streptophyta; class Pinopsida; order Cupressales; family Taxaceae; genus Taxus; species Taxus chinensis. The sequence continues at coordinate 605,812,601 of CM034156.1, forward strand.
GCAATTATTATTTTTTTGCTTTTGAATAGGAAGCTTGTATTTTTGCATGGATTAGGTGTTTACAATTTGTGGGGTTTTATTGTCATGCACTGAGAGGTATCCATTATATTGAATTCATCTAGAGTATTATTTCACTCTCATTTTTTATTGTTGGTATCTCTTGGGATTTATATGTTGATAGATACCAACATAATACCTTTTACACCATCATACACACTATTGGACTACAAACCTTATGATGTTCACTATAACATTCAAAATTATATTATTGAAATTAGTGTAATTATATATTAGAATTATAACTACAATACTCTTGTTTTGAATTTTTTCCCTATGACTTTTATGCCGATATGCATTCTACAATGGTAGGAAGGGGTGGAATGTGATGGTGTGACCATGTAAGGTTTTGTTTTCTATATTCATTTTGACAACTAGATGACCATCATAAAATAATTTTGAACATAAATTTTATAGCTACTTGAATGTCACTTAAAAGCTTTTTATTTTTTTAACTTTGAAAAATCAATCAAAAGTTAGTAATATGTTGGTCATATCATAGAGTTTGAGGCCTTTTTTCTCTAAAAAATTATATTCATCAATCTATGGGAATTATGAAAATAAGGTAATAGAATTATTAATAAATGTAACATATGTAAAAATACAATAAAAAATCCTTGAAATTAATATCCATCAATATTTTTCAAATAAATATATTTGAGATATTTTTACTAGTTTTACCCATTAGAAAGTTAAAAACACCCGTTTATAATTGATTTGGGTCTTTTTGTAGAGGTAGCAAATTTCTATCTCTTTGGTCTAATAAGAATGTTTGGGGTTATAACATGTTTATGATCTTTACAAATTGTTCACTTCTTTGTGTTTATCTAATTTCACAAAAATGATTTAAGTTCTTAAAGTCAGTAAGAAAATTAATACTTTTAACTCTTTTACACCATCATTATGTCTTCATATTCTCAAATTTTACTCTTAATGCCTTATATACATAATTTTACACATTATCAAACTATTCAAGGTTTGAAAACTCTCGTCCACATCCTTTTCCTTATTATATAAAGATTTATTCAAAAACTCTTGACATTTGATGAAGTCTTAAACCCCTCATCAAACTATTTGAAGTCAATATTGAAAGTACATCCTTACTGGTTTTCTTTTCCAAATATCCTTGTTTTAAATCTAAAATGATTAAGTGTCATACTCACCTTATCAAATTTTCATAAGATTCTTACATCTAATGTATCCTCGCCACTATTCACAATTAAGAATATTCCAAATATCCTTGAATGTTGTCCAAAATGGCTAAGTGTTTAGACTCACCTTATCAAAAAATTAGGAAATTATTGTATCTAATGCATCCTTGACATAGATTTAATTTAAATTGAATTAAATCTTATTTTAGAGTAACTATTGTAATGAATAAAGTACAAGTGATAAAATATAGTAAGATGCAAGGAAATAAGCATATACAATATGAAACCCTAAGCAATGGAGAGAGAGAGAAAGGGCGACTTAGCTGATTTTGTGTAACTTGGAGATGACATCGACAAGAAAACAACTAAAAAACATGAAAGTAGTGTTGGTATGACTCACTGGAGGTTTTGGAACTTATAAATATGCAGGGGAAGAAGCACCCACAGGGAGGGCAGGAGCTCCCAGATGCTAGTGACTCATCCAGGCACTAGTGTCCAATGTAGACACCTAAATTTCACTTTCGCAGTCTTATGGCTAAACGCACAATATTTACTCTCATTCTTACCATTTCTATTATAATTATTGACTTTCGCTAACTAAATAAAGTTTCACTCTATTGTGCTTAATTAACGACACTTTGTTGATTAACTAACCTAGATATCACATTCTAGATGCCAATTGACAACACGTCATTAGTTATTATCCTCTTCCAAACAAGCAATTAGCAATTATTAGCTAATTAAGGCCTATTTACCCTATTATTGGCTAAAACCCCTCTTCCAACCATTCAAAATCACCCCATTTCCCTCCAAGACATCTCAAAAGGCTTCAAAAGGTTATCATAGCCTCTTAATTGACCCTAAGTGGTTAATTATGGCTCCTCACATGCTAATCACTTGTTAATTCACTAATCATGATTAACAAGCCTTAATCTAATTTATCCTTTTTAGTCCCACATGCACCAAGATGCAAATTTTCCTCAAATAGAAAACTATAAAAAGAACTAAGCACCTACCTTCATACTTTATACCATACTTTGATAATTATATCATATAAGAAATATGATTAAGAGCCTTACTTCCTTCTAGGATTAGCTTGCTCAATCTTTGCATCCAATCTTCATGTTGGTTAGTAGAGGTATATCTAATATGGCCTTATAGCCATTGTTAGAGACATCCTCTCACCATTTGTTGAGTAGCAACAACCATAATTTGATTGCCCTTAGATCTATTTAGGTCTTTTTTAATTAGTAATCATCTCACATAATAAGGATGCTTGCAGATTATATGTTTAATTTTATTTAGTATCAATTGATGCATACTTTTAATATTTTCTCATGATGTTTCATTCTTAAGCTTGAGCTTGGCTCTAGGCTATTATTGTGTTAGCCTTTACTAGTTAGTCATTTTGCAAAAGTTTAGGGTGTTACCATTTGGCACGCCTGGTGGTCAAGAGAATTCTCCTCGTGTGAACGTTTAGCTTCATCTCACCCACATTGATGATTATTTATTCCAAAACAAACATGAGGTCCTAATGTGTGTCGTAGAGCTATGATCAAGGTTAGCCTCTACGGTTGACCCTTCTCTCATTGCCAGTATGGTTTTGTGGAGAAGAAGAAGTAAAACATCCTTCTCAAAATATTAATGAAATCTTAAACCCAAGTCATGCCTCTATTTCTGGACAACATAATGATGAGGAGATGCCTTTCAAAAATTATGGAGACTACTGTATACCTACTATTAGAGTTCATTTTGAGGACCATGAAGAACATGTTCATCATGAGAAACCTCCTCCTTATAAAAATTGTAAATAAATACCCACTCAAGAAGTAACTGTAGAGAAACAAGTGCAAGCTCTCACTCACCATTTGGAAAGTTTGGATTTGCATGTAAACAAGGAATAAGTAAAACCTTTAAAACAAGCTATACCAAAATCTTCATACCACGAGTTCCAGACAAATACTCCTTGTCGAGAGGCAAGTAAAGAACCTTATGAGGACTTTTATGTGGAAAAAAAAGGTGGGGATACAACTAGATTTAATCATTTGTATAGGCCCACACCACCCACACAAGACCAAACTCTTCAATCAAGAGTGGTCAACCATGAAAAATGCCCTTATAACTTTACAAGAAGGAAAAACAATCAATAGCAAAAAGTACCAATTCGATGAGTTATACCCATATCCCTTTTATAGAGCCATGTTGTAAGTACCTTTCCTATGTCATTTTGATTGTCCAAAGTTCAAAAAATACAAGGGAAAAGGTGACCCTTGAGACCATATTAAGGAATTTTATATGGCGTGTTAAGAGGTCAAGTGTGTTAAGGAATTTGATAACTATCTCATTAGAATCTTCCCACAAAGTTTAGGAGGTCAAGCATTGGAATGGTGTTTACACATCCCTAAGGGATCTATATCTACATGGGCAGGAACTAGCCAAACACTTTGTACATCACTCCTCATTTAATATATAGAATGATGTCACCGTGTTATATTTATGTAATGAAAAAAAACAAAATAACGAGAACTTCGCTAGTTTCCTACAACGATGGGTAGGCAGATAGCTAGCCTGCTTCCCTTGTTCTATCCCCAGAGAAATAGCTAATCAGTTATATTTGTACCCAACCTCCACCCTGAAATTACATTCCACTTGGAAATGCATTGTGCTAACACATTTTAAGAGGTGATAAAAAAGGGTAGTCAAATAGAGAAAAGTTTGTTAACTAGAGAGAACTTAAAATCATTTTCATGTGATCATAAGATTCCAAAACCTAGTGAAAAAACAATGTTTGTTACCAATAAGAAAAAAAATGTCATAGGTAATGGAATAATAGACTCTAAATGAGTACAAGAAGTTCAAAACCATGCTCCATTGAAACTTGCAAAGTGAACTCTGCTTATGAAGTACAAACGTTGTGACTTCACCCCTCTATCTGAGTCAATGTCATCAATATTAAAACAGTTAGAGGAAATTAACAAGATTTGATACCCTGAAACTACTCCTTATAAGAATGACACACCTAAGCCATCATGGTTTAGAGAAAATGAATATTTTGGATTTCATTGTGTCAAAGGTCATAAGATCGGTAAGTGTCTAAAATTAAAGCACTATATTCAGGACTTAATCGATAACGACGATGTGGAAATAGATTTTGTTGCCCCTACCAAATCTCCTAACGTAAACATGGGGATCTTCAAATAACATTTTCTTAGCATAATAAAGGAAGGGAAAATTTGGATCAGGGATAGTCATCTCAAACCAAAAATGCTAATTATGTTTCAAGGACAGACCATTTTGACAATTTTGATGGCCCTAATAGGTTTGTGTCGATCCACCTGTTGATAATATCAACATGATTAAGATTAAATCAAGGGAGTGTGCCATGAAAATGCAACGAGCTCACCTTATTATTTCATAACCTTTTCTCCTACTCCTCAAGATAGTCATTATGACGTGCTAGAAAAATTAGAGAAAAACATGGCTAAGATTTCGATCTTTGACCTTCTTAAAATTTCTAACATTCATAAAGACATCCTTTGTAAGACATTACAAGGATCAAGAGTTTTCGATTGATATCAACCCAATATGCCTCCAAGAAATGGTAGCGTAGATTGATCCTATAGAGCATAGGACATTTAGTCCAACAAGAATCCCATAAGAAAATCCCTCTTATAACCTACCCTTATATATTGAAGTCATAATCAAATGTAAGAAGGTAAAAAGAGTTCTTGTGGATGGTGGATTGGGTTTAAAAATTTATACTCTAAAGCTAGTTCAGTAAGTAGGAGTGTACTGAAGCTGATTCAGAAACAAAGGTCATCACCATAAAGGCATATGATAACGAAAAATGACAATCAACCGGTGATGATCAATTTATCACTAGAAGTAGGGTCTTATTAGTCAAGATAGGAAGTTCCATGTCTTGGATTTGGAGCTCCGATACAACATATTGCCCATCCACCCATAGATTCAAGTCATGTAATCCATACCTTCAACGTATCATCAATGCTTAAAGTTACATCATGAAGGATAGAAGATCACTATTCAGGGAGACCCCCAATCCTTTTCTCATTACAGAGCAATTTCAGGCTATTTCCCCACCATTTATGAATGTACTTCTACAAATATAGTTATTCTAGTTCAATCAAAGCACCTCACTTCATGAGTGGATCCTAATACCTTGTCTCCCATTGAAAATGGTGCTTCTACATCAGAGTTTCCTTTTTCTATGTGGGAGATGAAGGTTAGAGAAAATGGTTTGCAAAGAATATGATCTTCAACAAGCCCTTCTACTTCATAACCTTCCCCTATTAGCCAAAGTAAATGGTAGGCCATGTTACAAGTGTCAAAGATCTAGGGGTAAATTTCCCTTTCAATGCTTTCACTCCTGGTGGATTATTAGAAGAGGAAAAGCTACTAAAAGATATCGTATTTGGTCCTGAAGATGATGAAATGGCTCTATGTTACCAATCGTCTAAGTATGTTATCCCCAATCGAATGATACATATTATGGCATAAAAAATATGTGGTTGTGGCCACAATGAACAAGGTATAATCAAAGATCTTCCAATACCTCATTGAAGTGTGGGGTAAATATGGTATTTGGCATTCAACCGTATGGTTTTCAACCCACAAAAGTCAAGGATTCATCTTCTGAGCAAGAAGATAGTTCATCCGAATATGAAAGTGAAATAGATTCCCAATGTAGTCTCTATGAAGACCTTCCCCCATGAACCTATTTTCTTACATAGCCATCCTAACTATAACCCTTGCTATATCCCTTACCACTAAAACACTGGACCTTATTTACCTATCACTCGTGAATTGGGACCAATAACAACATGTTATCATCAATGTATTTCAGAACAATGAAGTTATTGGTGAGTTCATTAGTATTCGTAACAATATTCTAGTAGGTGAACTCAAGAAAGGCTTCTCCATTCAGCTCAACGTGATGCGCGTACTTTGGGGAGGAGGCTGGGTTGTGTGGTCATTTAAGAAAAAAATAAGAAAGGGAAAAATTTCTATAGAAAATTCTTGCGAAAATTCCAAGTCCTATAGTGAAAAGCTCTTTGAGACACTTGCAGAAAAACAAAAATAACAATCAACAGAAAAAATAGTGGACCCACTTGAAGGTGAAAATCTCTTTAAGCCACTTTTGGCAGAAGAAGATCTTAATCTCCCCCTTGATCCTACATGCATAGAAGACGATTCTAAGCTGCTAGTGGAGGAGATAATAGATGTCAATATTGGCATGGAGAAATTGTCTAGAATATTCAAGTTGGGAGCTTCACTCTCAACTCAAGAGTAGAAAATGTTTTTGTTACTTCTAAGAGATTTTGTAGATATATTTGTTTGGTCTTATGCATACATGCCTGGAATTGATCCAACATTAGTGGTACACAATCTCGTTGTACACCCCAACGTAAGGCCCATAAAATAAAATATCCTAAAGATGTATCATCCTGTCACATTATTGGTCAAAGCAGAGATAGACATATTATTGGCAGTAGGCTTCATCAGGCCTATTGATTATTGAGAGTGGATTTCCAATGTAGTCCCAGTGTAGAAGAAACCTGACAGTATTAGATTTTGTACTAATTTTCGATGACATCAATAAAGCTTTTCCTAAGGATGACTTCCCTCTTCCTAACATCAACATGATTGTCGATTATAAAACTGGTTAAGAGATGCTATCACTAATGGATGGATTTTCAGGATATAATCAGATAAAAATTTCCGAGGAAGACCAACATAAGAAAAATTTTACCACCCTATGGTGGACATTATATTATCAATTCATACCCTTTAGCCTCAAGAATGCAAGTGTAACCTATCAATGGGAAATCAATGTTACCTTTTGATGGGCCCTAGAATATTGGCCAAGTACAAGAAGGTGTGTGGGCATGTGGGGACTAGTATGGATAAGGGTGCGTAGGTTGAAGGTGCGCAGGGAAAGGTTCTAGCAAGGTTTTGCAGAACACATGGTGCGTTGCGCGTAAGGAAGGACATGTTTTACACTTAGCCATATTCGGTGTCCTAGGAAGCACATGAGAAAAGTGTGACCCTTCTAGCATATGGAGCTGATAAGGTGCCATCCTAGTGACTGTAGGATCAAAAAGGAAATATTCCATGCATGTGATGGAAAGTTCTAGAAGAACATCATTGCACAAAGTGGAGAGCTCGGATCAAAGGAGGCATGCTCCATTGGAGAACCACTTGGACACTTAGTAGCCAATCATTTACCTTAGAAGGAATGGTGATGAAGGTAAGAAAGTTGTATATAGAGATGCTGCGGACAACAAAAAAGACACAGAAGATAGAGAGTGATTATTTTGGTAGAATGGTGGAAGAGAGGTGAAGCTCTACAGAAATATAATGGAGAATTATATGGGCTATGATTAGAGAAAATATAGGAGTGATGGCATATTTAGAGGGCTGGTTTTGCATTCTTCTTTGTAATGTGAAGGACATAGGGTAGTTTTGATGCATGACTTTCCTCTGCATTATCATATGGGTCAGTTATGACCTCAAGGAATGTAATGTGGATTATTGAACATGTTAATATAAATGGAAGGTTCTGTTCTAAGGAATATGTGTGTCCATAGCATAGTCCTTATTTATTTCCTTTATTAATGAATCAATTATATATGTTACTTGTTACTTCTCTTTTCTGGATGTAATGAGATGAAAACTCATCCTAGGTTCTCAGAATGTTGCATTGTTATTTTCTATTCTTTTACACTTGAATACATGCCATAAGATGATGTATTCTCACAAGACTCACATAAAGAATAGACTCGGTGCCCATGCATGCCTCGGGTGAGAATCTAATTCCTGTTGGGTGATAGGACGATGCACATGGGATTTTACTATTAATTTAAGGGTATAAAAATGACTACATCTTGGTTTCATTGTCGGGACATATTTTATAAGTTATTATGAGAAATGGCATACATATTTATCCCTATGATGCATGATAACAGAACATATGACCTTGGAAAGTATTGAAGGATGGTTCAAGAGAATGGAGGACGAGTTTTCTCAAAGATTCAACACTGGAGCTAAGTTCAATGTGTGTAGATGGGTAGAAGAGAACCTATACCATGAGTTGTATGAGACATTCTTATGTTGTTTTCTAGTATAAATATATGAATGGACATCACCAAGGCCGCCCTATTAAGCGTGAGAAATTATAAATGATATAATAAAATAATATGGTAAGCCACAAGTCGGCTACTCATATCCTAATTTAAGCAATAGGTTAAGGGTGTAGCATCCCCTTCCCCTTCAAACCAAAATTTCCCTCAACATTGAATAATCTTGGATGTTGCTGCAGAAAAACTTCATCCTCTCAGGTTGCATCTTCTATGCTCAGATTCTTCCACTTGATTAGATATTCCTTAATGTCTCTGGTTCTCATCATATTAGTACGTGTTTACAGAATCTTCTCTGGCTCAGAAATGATTCTTCCTTCCTCGTAAAGTTCTGGTAACTCTATCTAGGATTCAAATTTCCATCCAATAACCTTCTTAAGGCATGAAACATGGAATACTGGGTGTATGTGTGAAGATGGAGGCAACTCTAGTTTATAAGCAACACTACCAATTTTCTGTAAAACTTGATAAGGGCCATAATATTTAGGAGCAAGTTTTTTTTCCTTTTTCTATTGCTTTAGGGACATCTGTTTGTAAGGCTCGAGACGTACAAAAACCCAGTCACCAATTTCAAAATGTATTTCACTACGGTGTTGATCTACTTGTTGTTTCATCCTGTTTTGTGCTAATGCTAAATTCTCCTTAAAACTAGCCAAAACCTGTTGTTGATGTTGAATGTGTTCCTCAACATCTCTGACCTTAATTTGCACCCTCAAAGAGGAAGTGATAGAAGGTGGATTGTAACCATATAATGCTAAAAAATGGGGTCATTTGAGAAGAGGTATGAAAAGATGTGTTATACCACCATTCTGTCAATTGGTAGCCATTTAATTCACCTTGTCTTGTTTATCTGATACAAAACAACGTAAATACCCCTATAAGTATTTGTTGACCACTTCTGTTTGCCCATCAGTTTGAGGATGATAAGATGAACTATGAGCTAGCTGAGTACCCAAACATGAAAATAATTCCATCCAAAAATTACTTGTGAAAATAGGATCACGATCACTTACAATTATCTTTAGGGTTCCATGTAGCCTTTGAACTATCTCCAAAAAAATATTTGCGACTGTACTGGTTGTAAATGGATGTGATAGGGCACAAAAAGGGGCATATTTTGTGAGCCTATCCATAATCACAAAAATAACATTCTTACCCTCTGAACAAGGCAATCTGGTGATGAAATCCATGGAGACCTCGTCCCATCTTTGGATAGGAATTGGTAAGGGTTGCAACAAACCCGGTGTCTTAATTGTTTCCCCTTTACTCTATTGGCACACTAAACAATTTGATACAAACTTTTGTACATCCCCCTTGAGTCCTTCCCAAAATAATTCTCTTTTTATTCTATGATATGTCTTCAAAAACCCAAAGTTTCCTCCAACAGGCAAGGCATGTAGCTCTGCAAGAATCTTATGCTTTAACTCATAACATTTACTCAAGTATAACCTATCCTTATACCATAGGGCATTACTTTTCCACTCAAATTTTTTAGATGTCATAGATCCTTGCTTGATATTCGGTATTAGAGATTATGTATCCTTGTCTTGATCCCATTCTAATATTGTTTCATCCACCCAATTGACTGTCAACATGGACATTCCACATAGTAAGGCATATGCAGATGTATCCCTTTTGGAAAATGCATCAGCTACTACATTTTCTGTACCCTTTTTGTATATGATTTCAAAATCATATCCCAACATTTTTGTTACCCACTTTTTTTGTTCCTCAGATGATAACCTTTGCTCCAAAAATTATTTGAGACTATCATGATCAGTTTTTACCTTGAAGTGTCTACCCATGAGATAAGACCTCCAGTGCTTAACTACATGAAGAATAGCCATCATTTATTTCTCATAGATAGGTTTGAGAAGATATTTTCCTTTGAATTTGTGACTCTCAAATGCAATTGGTCTTCCTTCTTGCATTAGAACTTCTCCCAATCCCGACCCTCAAGCGTCACATTCAACAATGAAGTTTTTTGAGAAGTTGGGAGTAGCCAAAACTGGGGTGCTACACATGGCTTCCTTCAACTGATCACAAGATTTAGTGGCTATGTCTGTCCAATGGAAAGCATCCTTATTTAGCAATGTAGTGAGTGGGGTTGCTATTCTACCATATCCCTACAAAAATCTTATGTAGTAACCTATTAGTCCTATGAACCCACAAAGATATTTGAGAGTTTTGGGCCTTGGTCATTCCACCATAGCTTTGATCTTCTGAGGATCAACTTTGATGCCTTCATGAGATACAATGTGACCCAAGTACTTTTTCTCTTGTACACCAAAAGAACATTTGGATGGATTTTCATAGAGAGTATGTTTCTCCAAAACTTCCAACACTTTATTTACATATTGTAAGTGTTCTTCCCATATCTTACTGTAAATCAGTATGTCATAAAAAAAAACTAATATAAATTTCCTTTAAAATGGCCTAAAACAGTGTTCATCAAGATTTGAAAGGTTGAGGGCACATTTGTAAGACCAAAAGCAATTACCAAAAACTCATAATGGCCCTCATGAGTCCTGAAATATATTTTATGAACATCTTCCTCTTTTATTCTAATTTTATGGTACCCCGAACGAAGATCTAATTTTGTGCAATAACTAGCACCATGCAACTCATCAAGTAAATCATCAATTACTGGAATATGAAACCTATCTTTGATGGTGTACTTGTTGAGTTCTTGGTAATCTAGACACATCCTCCATGTTTCATCTTTCTTACGTACTATGACCAATGGTGAAGAATATGCACTTTGGATATGCCTGATGATACATGCCTTCAACATTTCTTGAACCATTTTCTTGATCTCACTTTTCTAGGAATATGGGTATCTGTATGGTTTGATGTTAGGTGTTTGGATCCTTGGAATCAACTAAATGGCATGATCATGATCCCTTACTGGTGGTAGTTCCTTTCAAATTGCATCAAAAACATATGAGTGAGCATCGACAATCTTCTGAAGATTGGGTGGAAATGAAGACTTTGTATTTTGTACTTCTATGGAAAATAACTTTGCTATAAATCCATCTACTCCTTTTCTGAGAACCTTCTGCATCTAATGAGAGAAAATAATCTATGGATAATTAGATACCATCCCATTTAATTTTATTATACTTCCATCTGAATGAAATCGCATGAACAATTCTTAGAAATTCATCTCTATAGTACCTAAGGTTGTGAGCCATTGGACACCCAAAACAATATCTACCCCTCCTATAGAAATAGAAAACATAGGTGATTCTAACATGTATTCTCCCATGGAAAGCTTGATACTATGGCACTTTCCTATGCACTTGACTGTCCCATCATCCCCTGGCAACTAACTTACTATTTATGAAGTTATGAGTACTCCGTGAGTCAATCAACACCGTCACCTTCTATTTTTTGAGATAGCCAATAACCTTGAGTGTTTGAAGAGTACTAATACCTGATAATGCATGGAAAGAAATCGTAGGTTGGTGATCCTCTACTTCATCTTCTATTTTTTCCTCAGCCTTTCCTATAATTTCAGCTTCCTCATCATCCTCATTACCTCTGTCAATATAGAAAAACTTCTTCTCAACACATTTGTGTCCCGGTCCATATTTGCTATTAGAGTTAAAACATAATCCTTTCACTCTCTTTTCTTCCATTTTTTGAGGAGTCATTCTAATTGTCCTATAAAATGAAGGGGACGAGATACTATGTTCTTTGGTGTTAATGAAAGGCAGCCTCCTGCTATAAATAAAATTTTCCTCTACTCGATGTGCCTTAATAATAGAATCAAAAATCTTGAGTGTATTAAACATGTGTACCTCATGCTCGATGTGGTCCTTAAGATCCCCAATAAATAGGTCATTCAGATTATCTTCGGGAATATTATCCACCCTTAAGGATAGGTTCTAGAATTGATGCACATAATCTTTTACTGATCATGTTTTCCATAAATTTGTTAATGGAATAAAGTAGTTTAAGAAACACTGAAACTATAGTGCAATTACAACTCCTCGATAAAAAATATCCAAGTGACACTGAGACCATTCTTCTACCTCTGATCACATAACCATCGATACCAAATGTATTGGTTAGGTTTAAGATACAGGGATGCCAATGTCACCTTTTGCCTTGATGGTGTTTGATGAAACTCAAAGAACTTCTCCATTTGATTTATCCAATTCAGTGGATCCTTACCATCAAATTTTTGCATATCCACTTTCGGCATCATGTCCCATGATTGCGAATAAGTTGGATTCTGATTGGGCTATAAAAGTGATCCAACATGGTTATTTTTTCCATGATTTTGAACTGAATATCCTCCTTTGTTGATATGGGCTGGATTTGGGCCATACTATTTACCCTTTACATGTTGCATGATATCATCCAACCAATGATTGATTTGGTGTATGTATCATTTAGAGGCCATCTCAGATTGTACATTTCATAGCTCATACTCAATTTGGCTCACCTTATGATCAACTGAGGTAAACCCTAGTGCTAAGGAATCTGTATTTACTCCTTATAACTCCATCTATTCAATCACTACCCCATATTTATCTGGAGTTTTACCCAGAGTAACCAGATTATTTTTTTCTCTTGTGGAAGGCCTCACCATGATGTCAAACCTTAGGGTTTATGGTTCTGATACAAATTTGGCTAAACAGGAAAAAACATAGAGAATATACTAATACTATTTTTTGAGATCTTTCCGAAAATGTAAAGAACTTGAAAACATTCCACAATTTGCACCATAGGGAGCGATTTTATGAAAAAACCAAAAATTGTAATAAAATTTGCAAAATAAATTTAAAAAAGTCTGAAATTGTCAAGGAACCTTACTTGAAATGTTTCGAAACTGTGGTAAAAATATCTCCCACAAGTTTTCTCTGGTTCACAATATATGGTGGAAACAAACAATTAGGGTTTTTGCCCTAATTTTGGCCCAGATCACAGCTCTGATACCACTTGTAATGAAATTACTTTAATCGTTCAGATTATGAGTAATAATAGAACACAAAATAACACAATATTTTAGAATAATGATCTCAATATGTAATTAGAATAGTTTCGCCACTTCGAGGAGGAAACCTCCAAACAATATAATAAGACTCAAATGCTCAAATGATAATGAAATACTACCTACAATCCCCTATATATATTATTTGTATGCTATGGCCATCACCAAGGCTGACCTATTAAGCATGAGAAAGTATAAATGATATAATAAAATGATATGGTAAGCCATAAGTCAGCTACTCATATCCTAATACAAACAATAGGTTAAGGGCGTAACAACGTGTGTTGTTGATCACTGGTGGAAAAGAATGCTAACCCGTTATACTCTAGAATACGCCATTTCTACATATTCTTGCCCAAAAGTTACTGATTTTGAGTTTCTGAGGGATCCAAGGGGATCTTTTTTGCATGATAATCCTTTAAGTATGAAGATCTTGATCATTACTTTGAGTTTAGAGACATTTCTCATGGCTGGCTATGCTTCTCTGAGTGCTGGGAGAGGGAGTTGGGTTGGAGGAAGATGAAAAACATTGAGGTTGAGAAGGAAAGGGAGGATAGACGATTCAAGTATAGTGAAGCTAATGAAAGGGAGATGACTAGACAATGCGAGGTTGCAAGTGTGATGGATCTATAGAGGTAGACATTGTGGGAAGGAGTTGTGGTTCACACAGAGGACATGAAATGTGAGTAGTTTGTGCTACCCCATCTTGACAAGCGCGGGAGAGAAACCTCTTCATCTTCTAATGAGATTACATTGCATGGAGAGAGGAGAGCCATCAACATGCATTTGAACCCACATGGAGACCAAACCCTAGCGCTTGGTTTTTCAGATCAAGGGAGAAGTAGTGTTAACATCGGTGGGAGTAATTGATATTTGCCTAGGAGATATAATTTCTCATTTGGAACATCCATGGCTACGCAGACCATTCCGATATTTAGATGAATTTTTGGATTATGTATAAGTATGCAAGGTTTAGGTATCAAGTCTAGGAGTGGCGTGAGACAAACAACTGGTAGTAGGGTAGTATCACAAACCATCGGCGTGTAGTTTAGTGGGATGTTGGGAACACTAGGGGTGACTATTTCAGGTCATTTTCCAACTATAGGAGGTGGATCTGGTGGTGCAAGGGCTGGAAGACCTAGTGGACCTTGAGGATCTAGAGGATCTGGTGGGTCATGAGGAACAAGACCTAGTGGATCTAATGGATTTGGCAAGGGAGGAAACACTGGAGGAAACCAAGGCTCTGGATCAGGAGGACAAGGGCATCAACCACCTCCACAAATATTTTTTGAGATTTCTTTGCACTTACCATAGTATATGGGTATTAAATATGCTGTAGAGCATGTGTAAAAGTTTGAATTACTATGGCACATGAAAGGGATCACTACCTTGGAGTGGAAGGAAAGTCAGTTTACAACAACATTGCAAGGACACACGCATAGTGTGTATAGGAAGTATGAATCCCATTAGACAGTGGTAGACTACACTGCATTGAAGAACAAATCCCTAGCAAAGTTCAATCTCCCTGTGTTTGAGCACAAGAGCATAAAAACTATGAAGGAGATCTAACAGGGAATGGAAGAGAGTGTGCAGGAGTACAATGCACATTTCAAGACTCTCTTGTAAAAATTATCCTATGAAATCCACCCTTCTCAACATGCTCAGTGGGTTTTTTGAGGATTGATAACATAGTTTATAAGGGTTCTGTCACACAAGAATTTCATAGACTGGTGTGAGGCATTGGAAGCTTCCTTGCGTGCTGAGGCCGTTGGGAGCATTGATACTAGTGTTAGTCCTTTTCTGGAGGTTCAAATTGCTACAATGGCTGAGTAGTTGGAGAATCTTTATGAAAACTTAGTGCATGACGTTCGTAGTGGGATTTGGTGTACAAACTGTGAATTAAAAGGGCATAAAAATGATAATTTCCCTCTAAAGTTGGTGAATGCCATAGTGATAGACTATGAGATCTTCCATGGGAATCATGATGCAAGTAGGCACCCTCTACTACAACATGTAATCCACAAGAATTTTTCTTGCTATTGCAAGATCTGTACCTCTACGACCCATGATACCAAGGATGGAAAACTAATTGATCAGATCCATGATGTTATTGATCCGGGTGTATGCCAGACTAGCCTTGCAAACAGTTCCAAAGATGATGATCTTCGTAATGAAGGACGTGCATATGGAGGAGTGTGTGGAAGAGGTTTTCATGGAGGATTTCATGGTTGCAGTAACTATGGTGGAGGATGAAGTGAATTCCCATGAGGAACCTATTATAACTATAGGTATACAAAGCATTACAAAAGTGAGTGTCCTGATCTATTACAATGCTCATGGTGTGGAAAGAAACATAATTATGGAGAGTGTCTAGAGCTTTATTAACATATGAACTAGCAGCACTGGAAATACAAAAGCACTGGGATGGTTAACATCAAGAAGGCTGATTCATAGTGGATTCCAAGAGTGGCATGTGAGTCAGGGCTAGAACTTGTACCAGTGACGATGCGAGCAGAGACCGCACATGCCAGGGAGATGCCAAAACAAATGGAACTATTTTCAAGAGAGGAAGTGGTACATGGAAAGTATCTAGACCCTACTTGTCAAAAAGAGGTGTATCAAGAGACTATACATGTGATTCAGAGTTTGTAAAGGGAGATCCAATGTCTAAAGGAGAAATCAAAGTAGTTCGAGTAAAGGAAGAATACTGAAGCTCCAAAAGATGACCTGGATGAGGTCAAGGAAGTATGTAAGATGTTAAGGCAACATAATATTATTCCCTTGCTAGGAGAATGGATGAGGGAGAAGGTACCACGTGCTAGAATAGAATGCGAAGGGTAGGTTTTACATGCAAACCTTCCTCCTCATAGCCTTGAATATGATATGGAGATTAATTTGAATGTGGTTATTGATGGATGGATTCTGAGAAATATCCTCATCAATATAGGAGCAGAGATAATTTTCTTACCTTAGATTCCTGACATCAAATGGGAAGACCCATATTACAACCATCTTCAAATGTGTTGTATATGGTAAACAAGACTAAGGAAATCCCCGTTGACATCTTGAAGGAACTAGTTATCACCATTCAGGGGGCCAAGTTCACTGGAGACTTCAAAGTCTTGGCACTCGCTGAGGCAGACAAATTTCCAGCATTGCTTGGGCACCCATGGTGTTACAAGAACAATGTTGACATGCGGTTTAACAAAGGGTATATTATCTTTGAGGTAAGGAAGAAAGGGTGATTATCCCTTTAACAGATAGAAAGTCAGTGCCCTATATGAAGCCCTTAGGATATGAAGTCCTTGAAATAATCTATGTGTGCTCCATTAGGGATCCTGAGATAATTCCTGTCATGGAGGTATTTATCTAATTTGAAGATGCTCAGTCCTTGAGTGGTACCACTAGCATGGCATGCAAAAATTAGGTGCATGGAACTTATGAGTTGATTGGGTGATAGTTGAGAGGATCTGTAACAAGGGTAACAAAGACATGCTCAGTCAAGTGCCTAGGAGGGAAGAAGTTACAAAGTTACTCTAGAGGAGCATACCCTAAAATTTTCTTGCAAGAAATGGAGGCTTAGTTGAAGAATGAGGATGAGAGAAGGGAGATGCTCAGTTATAATCTGTTTGGAACTGTAGTGTTCTAGTGGGCTACACATCGAGAGAACCTCATGGAGTGGCATGAGGTAAGAATCACATTTTCTATAAGGTTCTCCATGAGAAACATGCCCACTATCATACAAGATTACCATGGTAAAGAGACCACTATTTCACTATTTTCTTTATGGATTTAGTGAAACAGGTAATGGTATGGGCCAAGGAGGAACACCTATTGTGATGGTCGGTTAGAGGTTATGTGAGCGTTATAACTTCTTGTTCCAATGTTGATTGTGTGATATTCCTTTTAGCTAGGAGGAACTGCCTGAAATACACAACAAGACCATAAAAGAGAGTTAAAAACTATATACCAGTGGGATACCTAGCATGTGCTAGATCCAGGAAGTGTGGTACTTCCTTGGTGGCAGTCAACCCACTGTTTAATACAACCTAATGCAAGAGATAACATAGATAAATAAAATCCTACTGAAGTTGATATGATTTAGGTATCTCATCCTAATACAATAAATAAATTTAATCTAAAATGCTAAGTTATGATAAGATCCGGGAGCTAGGTAGGTAGTCAAGGTACTAAAACATGTCAGGATCAAATTCTGGATAACTTGGGTCTCTTTGATGTAGGTTATTAGGTTTCTATTATTGATAGGATTACCAAAGATAGAGACCAACGATGGTGAGGTGTGACCGAAGATGGTTAAGAGGGAACCGACGAATGTTAAGGCAAGATGGTAAAAATTCAATAAAATGGGTTTTAGGGGTTTGTCTGAGATTGAACAGAGATGGCAGGGGGAATAATTAGGTCTATGGAGGTGTTAGGAGTACTCAAAGGTATTCAGGCATAAATTATAGGTGATTAAATGATTATGGGTGATGGGATGGTTAGGTTCACAGTAATGGTAGCAAGGGTGGGATGAAAAATGAAAAGAGATGTTGATAAATAGAGATGAGGAAACTTTGTAATCTAAATAAGTATGAAATGATGTAGTTTAGAGATACATTTATTGGTGTTTGTAGATTTTATGGCTGGATGATGGTGATGGTTGATCAATGGAATGGTTCTCATTACCACATAATTTCTTCCTGAAATGCTACCATGAATGTAAAATACCTTCGGATCAATCTTGGGGCTGGCTATGGGTCTCTAGATGTGTGAAAGAGCTCTGTTTCTTGTTTACATGCAGATATCCTTTGTTCCCAAAATTGAGAATGTGGCCAACCTCTCAAAAAAGGTTACCAAAATTAATATATGGAAACCAACGATGGTTTATGGTGACCGATGTCGGTTAAGGTGAGAAATCCTAGGTTTACTAAAAATTCCAGATCTTGGCAATATTTTGGGCTTGCTCTGTCTATTCTCACAGATCAAAATGGAATGTTACATTTTAATGAGAGGGTATATGGTTAGAGGTAAAATAGGCATGTGATTGTAGGGTTGAACTAAATCTTAGTTAATTAAGGTAGGCAGGGCTAAGTTTTAGTTAGTTATGGTGAGTGAATATTGAGTCCTAGTAAAAGGGAAACATGCTAAGAATAGGTTTATGATGAGGTGTCTAGGTGAACTGGTGGGGTGAGGTGGAAATTAGTTTTAATTATGGTAATTAAATAATGAATATTGTGAGCATGGGTATTAATTTAATTATAAATAATTAAACTACTATTAATGTGGGGTAAAAGGGTCACAGTTAGGTGAATATGTTTAAGTTGGAAATTTGAAAAGGGACCAAGGGGAGTGTGACCCAATTTTGATTTATAAAACTACCTCATTTCATAGTTAAGCATGTGAGAAGGCCTAAATGGGAAGCACAAAAGTGTTACTGCCTTCGTTATGGGTGCATAAGTTGTATTCCATGTTACAAGGTTGTGCGCGTGAATGGTATATTCATTTGGAGATGTGCCATCAAACAGGTAATTGGAAGGAGTTCACGGATGATATCATTTAATATTTTGAGAACGCGAGTACCAAGCCATTAGTAGATAAGGTGTTGCAAGTAATCAAGTGCCTTATGATGGGGGATAGTGCTATGCCAGAGGATAGGCTACTGGAGTTATTAGATGAGCTTGATTTGGAGATGTGCCTCAATGAAGAAAAAATAGAGGAAGTACAAATTGAGCACGTGTGCATGGAAAAAGCAAAAAGGAAAAATGGTCTATGTAGTAGATGATGAAGAGATGGAGACTTTAGATATTAACCATTCTGAAGGTATGCATGAAGTCATCGATAGCGCTGATGAGTAAGCACACACCTACCATGACCCTTGAAAACAAAGAAGGTTAAAACTAGGATGGAGAAAGAACCTAAGGAAGCTATCATTGAGGAATATTGGTCAGAAAAATAAGTTTCAAAGGTCATTGATCTGTTGTATGAATTCTAGGATTTATTCCCTCACAGTTATCATGAACTCAAAGGCATCGACCATTCCTTAGGGGAGATGAAGATCAAGTTGAAGGAAGGTGCATGCCTGATTCAGAAGAGGCCTTATTGAATGAATCCAAATTTGTGCGTATGGGTCAAGGAAGAAATAGACAAGATGATATCATCTAGTATCATCAAGGCAGTGGAAGAATCAGATTGGATAAACCCAATGGTTATCAATATTCAGAAGGATGGAAGGATAAGAATCTATGTTTACTATAGGGATCTGAATGTAGTATGTGTCATCAATCCTTTCCGAATCCCCTTTACTGAAGAAATTTTAGAGGGAGTAGCTGGGCACAAAGTCTAATCCTTCATGGATGGGTTCTCAGGGTATCACTAAGTCAAGATTGCAAAGGAAGACTAGAGAAATACAACTTTCACCAATGAATGGGGAATTTTTTCCTACATGGTTATGCCTTTTGGATTAAATAATGCACCCATTATGTTCTCGCGCATCGTGGTGCAAGCATTTCAGGACTTCATCCATAAATTTCTTCAAGTTTACCTGGATAAATGGACTATGTATGGGTTAGTGAAAGACCATTGTGACAATTTGGGGTTGATGTTTGAGAGATATCGGAAATCGAGGATATCCCTCAAAATTAAGAATTGTGTCTTTCCTACTCCATTTGGAACCATGTTAGGACATATTATATGAAAATAAGGCTTACTAGTAGATCCCATCAAAGTTACAGTTCTTATGGGATTAGGGGAGCCTAGTAGTTAAAGCACAGTGCACAGATTCCTTGGGCATAAGGGGTATTACATGAAATTCATCAAGGGATATGCCAAGATTGCCACGCCCTTGGAGGAATTGCTCAAACATAAGAGTTCCTTTCAATGGGGAGAGGCACAACAGAAGGCATTTGACACTTTGAAGGATAGGCTTTTCACATCACCCATCTTATATTTTCCTTCTTGGGATAAGTCTTTCCATGTGCATGTTGATGCCTCAGGGATAACTATGGGAGTAGTGCTAGAAAAAGCTGGTAAGGGAATTGCTGATAATCCCTTGTGCTTTACAAGTAGAAAGTTGACACCAGTAGAATAGAATTACATAACCACTAAGTGTGAAGCATTATCTATGATCTATGTGCTGCACAATTTCAAGCAGTATTTGTTGGCAACACCATTTCGAGCATGGGAATTTACAAGTAACTCTTCCTCATACCCCGACCTCCCGTGGTCGTGCCGGGATAACCAGTGGGGATGGACTATACGTGGGATGAAGACAAGCTAGTTAGGAAATCTTATGTCTTCGACGAGCACAAATGGAATCTATGAATCTAAGGCAAAGAAGGCCCTCCTAACATGAACTAGGATGATAGACGGAGAGGATGACTACTCAAAGGCTCCAATAAATATTAAGCTCTAGCATGATCCGATCTATAGGTTGTGGGATACAGGGGAAAATGACCTGGGATTGTTTCGTGTATATCTCTAGACAGGGTCGTAAGATGGATGATGGATATACAGTGGATTCTATGGTCGATTCTCCGGTCTAGTCCAGAAATCCTTAGCTTCATTAGCTAATATATCTAACAAGGATAACTGTGTGATAATGGTTGGTGGAAGTGGTAGTGGATCTAAATACTAATGTGTGTAAGCCAGCGTCAATGTCTGATTAACCTGTGGGTCTTTTGGGTTGTGGGATTTGTGGATCACAACCGTAGATTGGTGGTTGTTGTGGACCTTCAATGGTCATATGTGGAATCAATCCCTAATCCCTAATATCTAATAGTCATATGCCTTTTTGGCCTCTATATTTAGAACTAACAAGTTGTGCAATCTTCTCAGAATACCTTACAGGCATTCTGGCAACCTGAATTCTTAAGCTAGTATCTATGTCAGTGAAAATATCTCCTGTGTCTGGCTGTGGGACCAAAGGGTCACAACCGAATGTTTGCTCTCTTTCAATCCCTTCTACAGTCATGTGGATATTTATCTAGGGTAATCTGTAGTTTGGCTGGTTTGACCAAAACGTGTGTGCTTGGTCGTCTTCTATGTTTAACCCTCTTAACTGTGAGCTGATCTGTTGTAAGTCTGTTGTTATTCAGAAGACTTGGATTCTAAGATTCTGATCTATATCAGTTATTGTCGTAATGAGATTGGGATGAGGCACTATTGGCTCGAACATGTATTCTCTGAACATTGGCTGGGCTCCCGTCCCGTGATTGTCATGCAAAAGGAAATGATATAATTCTAACTGCAGCAAAGTAAAATTAACTATGTAAAGTATGTTTACAACATATATAATTTCTTTATTTTTGTGTTTTCTGATGAACTATTTGAACGAACTTGAAAGAGCAACTATTTAAGATATCTATAAATTAATAACTAAACTAATAACGAAATTAAAACAAACAAAGCAGTCGAGTATAGCTACTTTCCTGTGCAGTTGTAAATCTATTCTAAATAACCAGATAACTGATCTAATCTATTTGAAAGACTCTCGATCCTACCTCAGAAGTGAGGAGTGAATCATAGTTTCTCAGAAACTATCAATCCCCACAGCTTCCCTGGCAATATCGAAAGTGAGATTAACTGAAATGAAATGATTGACTACTCTATTTGATATGTTTTAACTAGAACTTTGAAAGCTTGAACCTGGATTTTGCAGAACAGTGGCGAATCCGGTTGTGTGTGGCTTTGTCCCCTCAGTGTGATCTCTTCGTTCCTTTGTGCTCACGTGAATCCAGAAAAGTGTGTGATGTTAGCATCAACAGAAGTAGGTATTGGGATAGTGACAGTTTAGGATGCAGACTGAATACAATGCAAGTAGGAGAGGGATAGCGCAAGAGAACAGAGCTTGGCTTATGCAATTCCTAGTGGGATTTATTGCGAGTCATACAACATAAAATGTTCAGAACCTGAAACTATCCTGTTTGACGAACAAGACCTGCAACTTTAATGGCTTCCTACTGAAAATCAAACTATCCTATTCCAATGAATTTCATAAAATAGTAACAACACTAGCACAAGAAGATTATGTGGCTTCCTAACAGCTAAACAACACTAACCATGCATGCAACAAATAAAACTATGAATCCTAAGCAAAATTGAAAGACTAAGCTATTGAAATGAGAAATTGAGAGTCAAATTTGAGGGGCCATTTTCTTGAGCACAAGCAAGCTATTTATAGAATTCCCATTTACCCAAAGGTGAAAACCAAATTGAACTCTTTAACCATAAACAATGCAAAAACACTATTCCAGGGAACCAAAATCATAAATACAAACAAAGGTGGTGAAAAAAATCTGGTAAACATTGAAATTTACGTGAGTCACATTAAAAAGAACATTCTGGAAAACGCGTGAAGGACCACCACCCTGAGCAGGGCGGCGGTTATAGGACCGCTGCCCTGCCTGGGTGCCCTGAGGCAGGGTGGCGGTTTCATCACTGAAGACCAAAACGCAAAGAAAAGGAGGGGAGAAGAGAAAATAAAGCACGCAGGGGCTAAGCGGGGCATGTGGGATGTTAACACATACTTGGAGAGATTTTCCAGATCCCGAACACCTTGCGAGGAGACCTGTATCATCATTGGGGCACATGTAATTGTGTTCTAGCGGTGCAGTACCCTACAATTTTGGGTATGTACATATTGCCCCCTCAGAGAAGAATTTTAGCCATGAAGAGGCGTAGAATGGTGGGTCTGAGTATGGAAGTCCCGAAATGGGAAGTTAAAATTTATACCTGACATGTCCGTGTGTCGAAATGACGCCCTCCAAGATTCCCGCTACCTGCAAAATGAAAAGAGGACTTAAGTGCAAATAGATAAAATAGATCAAAAAATAAATACTAAAATAATATGAAATGAGGACGTACCATTTGTGTGGGGATAATAACTTACCTCCGTCGGTGCTCCAAACCTGTGAAAAGGGGCATTCAAAACAAGTCAGGATGCTATATATATAAAAGTGGGCCCATTTTCCTATTCATTTACGCGTGTCGATTTGATTGATTTTGAGCTCTGGGACCCACGGTGACGGTTTTTGACGAGAGCATAGTCAAAACGTTCATGATGAGATTGTGATCATGCCTCCGCGAGTGGAACACCGACCTGTGAGATCACAGGTTAGTTTTTCTCGATTTACCATTTTTATCCCCAAAATGTTAAAATGGTGAAATCTTTGTCATGGGGGGATTATTTTTGAAAATGTCAGTTTTAATAGGGTCACTTAGGGGGGTGCCTAATGGGTAGGCTTTATTTTGGTCAAAATAGTCATTTTTGGTGTTTTTAGGTGTCATTTAGGGCATGTGACCCATGTGGAAATTTGGGACACGACCGCCACCCTGAGCAAGGCAGCGGTTACATGACCGCCGCCTTTAAGGTGGTGGTTATAGAACCGCCGCCCTGCTCAGGGCGGCAGTTCTTTACAGAATGCTAAAGAATACTTGTTTGAATTTTTTTTGTATTTTTAGCATTCTTATATGTTTTAATGATTTTTCTAATGTCATTTTGAATACTAACTTACTCCTTTTGTGTGTTTTTGGGTGTATGTAGGTGAAGGAGGAGTATATCAGATGGAGTCGAGAGAGAGTGTGTGATTGGCTTCCAGCAGTATTGGATGCACTTTCTCAAGATGAGCAGGACACTCTTCAGAGGGCCGGTATATTACGTATATCACGGGTCCCGTATGTTGCACCTTCTAGTCACATACTTTGTGACTTGTTTTCATATTGGGATGCTGATCGAACACTTTCCGATTTCCAGGAGTCAGGGGTGAGTGGACCATTACTTTGGAGGATGTTTACCACATCTCGGGGGTCCCGATCATCAAGAGATGGCTCACACTTGAGACAGCAGGGTCACGGGCTCAGATAGCACAGTGGGCTTCATATATGGGAGACGCAGTTATCTCCACTAGTTCAAAGAAGGGGGTGAGGGTCCGATCTATTCCTAGCCTGCCTATCCCCTTTATTCACCAGGCCATTATGGGGATCCTTGCCTCGAGATTGATCGGGGACAAGGGAGGAGACACTTTACTTTATTGTTGGTCCCCCATCATTGCACAGATTGAGGGACATGGCTGGATTTATGCTTGGGGAGCTGACATACTTGGGACCACCTATCATGATTTATACCGGGTGGTTCGTTTACAGGGATAGTCATTGAGCCATCCGACCTTGGTTATGAGTTAGGTCTATGAGCGTTTCATCCCTTATGGGAGAGGTGTAGAGGTGGCAGATCCTGGAGCTATGAGGGCAGCCAGATGGACAGATATGTCGGTGCTCAGAGCACCCCACCAGCCAGTCACCTCCTTGACTACTGATGATATGGAGGCCACACCCTATCAGGCCATGACAGGGTTATGGGGCGAGGAGGCCCTTACTTTGATCTCTTTCTCTACCACAAGGCAGCTTGTGGACAGGATGGGGAAGGTGGAGACACATCCTTTTGCTCGAGTGCCTCAGCAGTTTGGCCTTCCTTACATTGATATGCTTCCCCCAGTGGTGCCAGTTTTTAGATCAGTCCGGGAGGATAGAGGAGGTCCTAGAGGCCAGGGTTGGACTGTTGTTACTCTTGGCATTCCTATTGCAGCCAGCGAGTGGTATGTGCTCGAGGGAGAGCCGGTGCTCCTCAAGCACCCTTACTTCAGATTGCCACCGGTCCCGCCCACAGCAGTGATGACCCCATTGATATAGACTCTGAGTCTGAGGAGTTCACAGGGGGAGAGACGGAGGAGGAAACCGAGGCTAAGGTCAGTGAGTCGGGGCGAAGAGGAGGATAGTGATCCTGAGTGGCATGACACTCAGGATATCTTACAGGTGGAGAGGGCGGAGTAGAGTGCGGAGAGGGTGACCCTAGCTTCAGAGGAGCCACTTTCTTAGGGTTTGGGCGGAGAGGATGAGTCGATAGTAGGACGTTATGTGGCCCAGGCACAGGAGGAGTGCATCAATCAGTGGCGGCATCTGTGGCAGGTGTTGACCCTAGAGATCCATCTTGGAGGCCCGGAGATTCAAGTGAGTTATCATCCTTCTTTTTAATGTTTGTTTTTAGCTATGATTTTCTTAGTTTCTATCTCTCCTTTTGTTTACTTTTTTTTATCTTTTGAGTATTTCTAAAAATGTTTTCTCCTTTGCTTGCAGAGACTACTGATGAGTGGCGAGACCTGATTCACCGGGTATGCACTGATACCCTAATGATCCCCATGGAGAAGACCCGTGCGGAGTTATCCGTGGATGCAGGGGAGCCCTCAGCAGCCGGTAGGCATACTAAATTTTTTCCCCTATCTGGCATGTGGCCAGGATGGTGACTACCCTTCCATCGAGTTGGTAGGATACAAGACAGCAGAGTGCCTGATGAGGAGTCACTCTCATGGCGAGGCCGCAGCTGCTCCTCAGGACTGTGAACCCTCTGTGCACTCAGAGCGCCAGCGTAGCCGGAGTCCTAGACGTGGGCGTGCACCTTTAGAGGGATCTCACAGGGGTTGAGAGGCCACATGGCTCTCTTAGATTGTTTGTATGATGTATTTTGTATTTCCTGGGATCTTTGAGTGTTTTGACCATGCTTAGCGCATGATGGCATTGTACAGGAAACTTTTATATATATATATATATATATATTCTTTTTGGATCAGACTCTTGGTATCTATGATTTTGTGATTCATTTCCACATGTAAACTATAATGTTATTTTTATATGCTTTTCAGAATGTATGCAATGGAGAACAAATGATACAAGTGCTTTCTTTCTTTTTGTATTTCGTGATGCTGATATATGATAATGTAGACACAATGTGATCTTGAACTTTAGTTTCTATAAGCAATTTTTTGGTACTTCATATTTGTTGTGACAAAATGAGATGATAAACTGGTATGATGAGTAGATGAACTTGCCCCACTCCTAACTCCACGCAACTAGTAAGATGCGAGGGCTCATCACCGAGAGCTAGAAAGGGCACAAGCTATGAAATTTGTTGAATGGTAGTGATGAGAGATAGACAAAGATTTGGTGGAACCAAATTAGGATGCTACAAACCTACTCTACTCGAGTGACTCCATAGTTTAGAATGCTACTTGCTTTGTGGTTTATCTAGACTTAGATCTGTAGATGGCCACATGGTAGACAAAATCTGGTTTTCAGAGTTTTGAGCTCTCTTAGAATTTTGGACATCTGATTCATTTGTTTTTGACTCAAGATTTCAAAGGTTCATTTGAATTGTTTGCTTATGACCTTCAACGTTTATTTGTCAAGAGGACCCCCTACACCTTGCCCCATGCTACTAGTAAGAAGCGTGGGCTTATCACCATGGACAAGGTACAGGCAAGTAAGGGCATTCCCATCCTTTCCCAACCCTATGTCACTAGTAAGAGACACAAGCTCATCACTGAAGGTTAGTAGGGCAAGGAAATGTGTAAAAATAAAATTTTCTGTTTGATCTACATTTGATTTATATATTTGAGAAAAATGTCAGTATGTTCTTATTTCCAAAGAGATATGCATACGGGATAGATGTGACACGATGAAGCTTCTAGAACAGACCATAGGTAAGACACCTATCCTAGGAAGAAACCAAAAGTGAGAACAAGCATGCAGACCTTGGTATGGTTACCGTTAAGACTTTTTCATATCTAGCTTTATTTGATGAAATGATTCAGAAACGAGGTGATGTGATGTTATGAAAGTGAAGAAGTATGATTTGAATGATTATGCCAATACCATCAGAAGTTTGTAATGAATTACTTTGAGAATAAGTTCCTTGATCACAAAATAATATGAAACAAGTGGACAAAATGAACCTAACTACATGAAGATGCAATGTAGATATAATTATACAAACAGTGCGGGTTGCTTATGCATAGAATTGTTTAAGATGCAAGGAATTGACTGTTTCATTGAATTCCTTGCCTTCCAGTGTACATAAGAGATATGCATCATTTCCATAGTCTTTCATGACTCGGTATGGGCCCAACCATTTGGGCCGGAATTTCCTTCCTTCACCGGTCTTTTTGTCAATCCGATTGTCTAGTCTTAGAACTAGATCTCCTTCATATATATCTCATTCATAGACCTTTTTGTTATACTTCCAGCACATCCGGTCAGCATAAACTCTATGCCACTGTTGTTCAGCATCTAACCTGGCCTCATCTAGGATTTCTAGTTGGGAGAGACATGCTTCTCTATAAGCATCTTCATCCAGAATCCCTTGTAATGAGATGCGGAGACTGGGTATTTCAACCTCAAGTGGGAGAACTGCTTCTACTCCGAATACCAATGAGAAAGGAGTTGCTCCTGTGGGTGTTCTTATTGAGGTTCGGTGGGCCCACAAGGCCGGGTATAACTTTAAATGCCAATCTCATTTATTTTCTTTTACTGTTTTAAGGAGAATAGATTTTAATGTCTTGTTTGTTGCTTCAGCCTGTCCATTGGCTTGAGGGTAATACAGGGAGGCTGTATGATGGTTTATTTTAAATTTACTGCATAGCTCACAAACTTCATCATTCTTAAAATAAGTGCCATTATCTGAGATAATGATTTGTGGGACACCGTACCTATAAATGATCTGGTTCAAAATGAACTTGGTGATCACGGCACCTGGTACAGTGGTAAGAGGCATAGCCTCTACCCATTTAGTAAAATACTCGGTGGCCATGATTATGAAGTTATGGCCATCTGTAGATGAGGGAGAGAATTTCCCTATCAAATCTAGGCCCCATGTAGAAAAGGGCTATGGAGTTGCGATTGGTTGTAGAGCTTGTGCCGGCATGTGAATCTCGTGGGAAAATTCTTGGCATTTATGACACTTACGTACAAACTCTACTACGTCGTGCTCTAGAGTGGGCCAGAAATAGCCCATCCAATGTATTTTATGAGTGGTGGCATGACCACCAAAGTGGCCTCCACATATTCCACTATGAGATTCATGGAGAATCTTCTTGGATTCTTCTATGTCAACACACCTTAGAAGCATTCCATCGAAATCCTTACGATAGAGCACTTGTTCTATAATAACATATTTAGCTACAATAATGCGTAACCACCTTCTTTGTTGTGGTGTAGCACCTTCTAGATATGTATGGCCCATGATATAATTAATAATATCAGTATACCAAGGACATTCAGAGATGGGAGGTCTAGTTTTGATGTAATATATGCATTCATCAGGAAAGTCCAGATCTACTAGATCACCTTCATCTAATGGGTTATCAACTAACCAATCTGCAATGATTTGTCCCTTAACGGACTTTTGGTTTACAAAAGTTAATTCAAAATTCACCCATTAAGGTTATAAAGCATCCAACCTTTTTAGACAAAGATCCTTGCGTGAGGAAAGTTCGTAAATGGTCTATTTTTACAATGACCCTTGTTTCTTGATTTAGCATGTAATGTCTTAAGCGTTTGGTTGCAAAGACTATGGCAAGGCATTCTCACTCTGCTTGCGTATAACGTGTCTCATAATCAAGTAATGTTTGGCTAATAAAATAGATCGCACGTTCTCATTTGTCATCATCTTCTTGGGCTAGCATGCAGGCTAGTGAGACATTGGTAGCTCGTGAATATAAGATTAAAGGGTGGTCTGGCTTAGGAGGCATTAGCGTAGGTGGTGACAACAAGAAACACTTAACTACTTTGAAAGCCTCATTGCAGTCTTCAGTCCAATCGATACTGTAATCTTTCTTGAGTAGATTGTTGATTGGATGAATGGAAAAGCTTAAATATGGGATGAATCTTCAGATTGCACCGAGTTTCCCAAGAAACGACCTGATTCCAGATTCATCTGATGGTGGGATCATTTCAAGAACAACCCAGATTTTAGCTGGGTCTACATCGATCCCTCGTGATGATATAATGTAACCTAGGAGCTTCCCTCCTGTCACACCAAATACACATTTTTCTGGGTTTAGTGTGACTCCGTATTCTATCAAATGTGAAAGAATGATATGGAGCACTTCCGGGTGATCACAGTGCTTCCTGGATTTAGCTAACAAGTCATCTACATAGGATTCCATGATTTTATGTATAAGATCATGAAATATATATGTCATTGCCCGTTGGTATGTAGCACCAGTGTTCTTGAGACCGAATGGCATAACAGCGTAGCAATAGGTTCCCCAAGGAGTTATAAATGTGGTTTTGGCTTGGTCTTGTTTAGATATTCTGATTTGATTGTATCCTGAGAATCCATCCATGAGAGACAAAAGCTCAAATCTAGTTGTTGCATCAACGATGACATCTATGGATGGTAATGGGAAGTCGTCCTTAGGGCACGCCTTGTTAATGTCTCAGAAATCTATGCAAATGCGTATCTTCCCATTCTTTTTTAGAACGGGAATGATATTAGATACCCACTGAGAGTAATCGACCGGTTTGATGAATCCCACTTGGAGAAGTTTCATTACCTCTTCTTTCACCATGAGAGCTACCTTGGGTTTCATTGGTCTCGATTTTTGTTTAATTGGCTTTGCATCTAGATTTGGTGACGAGGTTATGTACCGCGATGTGTGGTGTAACCCCTGTCATTTCTTTATAATTAAATGCAAAATCCTTCTGATGTTCTTTGAGGATTCGAGTGTGTATTTCTATTTCTTCTGGAGTTAACGAAGATCCTAGTTTCAAGATCTTTGGTTCATTCTTCTGTTCCGATGTTAATATCAATTGTTTCTTCGATTAAAGAAGTGTTACCTTCTTCAAACTCAGGTGGGGCTGGAGGTAGTTCCAGATCTTCTCCATTCTCTACCGCGTATATGTCGAGT
Organism: Taxus chinensis; assembly: GCA_019776745.2. Classification (NCBI taxonomy): domain Eukaryota; kingdom Viridiplantae; phylum Streptophyta; class Pinopsida; order Cupressales; family Taxaceae; genus Taxus; species Taxus chinensis. The sequence goes on from CM034156.1 coordinate 605,842,701, forward strand.
TCCTTTTGCGGGGGAAGCTCTATCATGGGATTTCCGAAGTAAGAAGATGAATGTGGGATTAAAGAAAAATCTACCACGTGATGGGTGAGATGTAATGCTGCATAGGCGTTTAAGTAATCAAGAGTAGCTCTATCACTATCAATGTGATCTAAGCTAGTAGACTTGTTCTCAGCTATGTTCGTTAAAAGAGGGTTTGACATTTTCTTCACTAATGGTTCAGTGCGAAGGGATACCATGAAACGGGTGTCCTCCAACTCACTGCTTGGAGTGAAACATGAAGCTGAGGTTGCTATCAAATCTGTGAGAAGATTTTGTTCTCGCGGGATTGCTTCAATTGATATGAAATCAAACTCTTTGCTCAAATCTAATACTACTGTTTTGTAGAGCTGTAAGTGTTTAGCTCTGGTCTCATACACCTCAGAGACTTGGTTTTCTATTAATTGAGAGTCTCCTAACACCCTGATGTCATTAACACTGAGCCTTTTAGCTAGGATGAGGCCAAGGAGGAGGGCTTCATACTCAGCATTGCCATTGTTTGTACATTCAAAATTTAGTTTAAAGGTGAATGGTAGGATTTTTCCTTTGGGTGAAGTAAAGATCACACCTGCCCAGCCCCATAATGACATCTAGCTCCATTGAAATGAAGAGTCCAATATTTAATTGGGAAGATGGACGTTAGGACATTTGTTCTGTCTATTTCGTCTGCTTCAGTTACTTCTACCATGTAGAGTTCTTCTGACTGGAAGAGAACCAACTCCTAGGGTATATCCCATGCCTACAGAATCAAATGGTAGGAAAATTGGTAGATCCTATTCTAGACAATTTCGAAAATCTTTTCCATAGTTCCTAATGATATTGTTTCTACAGTGTTAGCCTCTTCCTTGAGGGCTGGGATATTCTTGATTAGGTTCATAACTTCTAACTCCGTTGTAGGTACCAAATTTCCTTCCAGTTTCGAGTCGGTTGGCTTGTTAAGTTGGTTTGTTGGGAGTTCAAACTCAGAGTGAATGCCTGGTCTTTTCTTCAGGTCTGCTAGGTGTATATCGAATGGTTTCGGATCACCTTTTGCTATGAATACCTTTCCTAAGTGCAAGAATATTACTTCTTGGAATAACGTAGAAGGGATTGCCTTCATACGGTGTATCCACGGTCAGCCGAGGATCATATTATAGTTGGTTTCCTGATCTATAATATAAAACTTAGTGAGGATTGTTTTGGGTCCTAAGGTGACTGGTAGTATTATAGTTCCAATCGAAGTGGCCTTAAGGCTATCATAGCCTCTTAGCATATTCCGAGTCGTGGAACAATTTGTCTCTCCATACCCTAGCTTTTGAAGGAAAGAGAAGGGGACTATGTTAACTGCTGCCCCATCGTCAACCATTGTGCATTTAACGTAATTGTTATAAACCCACACTTGCAAATGTAAGGCTGGATCACCTCTTGCGTGCAATCTCAGTGTCTGTTGGCATTTTGTTTATTTTGAATATAAACTCAGTATCCCTATCCGGCTGCCCTGGAGGGTGGATATCAAAGTCTATATGGTTTACCTGTGTTTCGGGAGGTGGAGTGATGTTAATTAAATGACCTAAACCTAATGCTTCTAAAAGAGCAGCCCTGTGGGTAGGAGAGTTCTTCAATAAATCCAAAAAGGAGATGTGAGAGAAGGTCTTTGTTAGGTCATTAATTAAATCATAGGCACCTACGGGTTTTACTAACGGCTGTTGAATGTTATCTGTCTCTAGCGGGTAACTTGGACTTGGCTGAGAGGAATACTCTCGTGTCCTTGTTACAGCTTCCACGTGTAGTTCAGTGTCTAACTCCACTAAACTGACTATCTTGGGTCGTAGCTGATTTCCTAATTGTGGTGCGACAGGTGGATTTAGCGAAGTTGAGGCTTCATGATCATTGTTTCCTATCATTATTACACTCTTGTTCATCCCATTTGGATTTAATTTGTTGTTATTGTGATTTGGGAGTGGATCGTTGAAGATCTTGAGGGGTGCATTTTGAGGGGAGACTGCTCCCGTGAAAGTATTTGGCATTGGTGATGCAGGATCTGCCAAGAACATATCTATGAAAAGTTGTCTTTGTTCCTCTGGAAAACGTTGCATGAATTTATTGTAATCACGGCAAGTTCTAGTGTCATGGCCTCAAATTTTGTGGAAACCACAATACGAAGTTGGGATTGTAATTCCTAGGTTGTTGGTTTGGCACATATTGTGGTCTAAAACTCTTGATTAAACCGTTGACCATTAGGATTTTGTGTTTGTTGTCTTTGGTTTTGGTTTTGGTTCTGATATCCAGTTGAATTTTGACTTGGACCCTGTGTCTGGGTCTGCCTTTGTTGTTGTTGTTGTTGTTGTGGATGATTAAAATCCACTGTATTGATTGTCGGGGTAAAGTTGTTGTTTCGTTGATTGTTAATCGGCGGTGGAGCATTTACAACATTTGTTTTTTTTGTTTGGTCAGTTACTCCATCTGTGGTTACGCCGTGATTTTTGTTAAGGATTTTAGGTCCTTGATTGACATTTGTGGTAGTAGGATAAGTCATAGTATTCTGGCTGGGGGTGATTAGCCTCCCATTTGTTCCATACATCTTGCGACTGCTATCTATTGCCGCTTGATCTATTCAGAGAGTGCACTCTCAAGTACTTCATCGTAAGTCCTTAGTGGGAACTTTTGGACTTCTTCCTTTACCTCTCTGCTGAGAGAATGAAGGAATAAATCACATAGTTCCATTTGGTCCATATTTGGAGCACTTGCCAAAGAATAAAGGACTGTATGCCATCTTTGGATGAAGTGAGCAACAGATTCATTGTGTTCTTATTTAATGTGCAAGAACTCCCTGATTCCTGTTCTCAACAGTTTGTTCATGTCAAAAACCTTGATGAACTCTGAAATGAGTTGTTTAAACAAATGTATGGAAGCTTCAGGTATTCTATAATACCAATCGAGGGAAATGCCCTCTAAAGTTTTGGGAAATATTTTAGCAACAACCCCATCCCAAGGGAGCAGTTCTCGAATAGCTATGGCGTAGGCCTTGATATGTGCATTCGGGTCTCCTTCCCCTTTGTATTTGGGAAAATTGGGAAGAGGTCTTGGAAGCATGACACTTCGTATAGTGAAGTCTAAGGGTTCTTTCAAATATTTTGAATAAGTCCCTATCGCATAGGTTTCGACCATCGATGGTGCCTGCTGAGGGGGTGGAGGTGGGATGGTTTGTTGGTATGGCATGGCATATGCATTTGCAGGGGCATAAGGCAATCCCTGTGGTTGAGCGAACATGCCAGGAGAAGAGAACATATCTCCTTGTGGTGATTTGGAATATATGTTCAAGTATGGAGGAGTATTGCCCAGGAATGGATTATTTTGTACTAGACTGGGAGGTGTCATATTTTCCACCAGAATGGTGTTAGAAAACGTTGTTCTAGTTGGGGTTTGTTGCGAATACTGAGGAGGCATGCCCAACATGCCTATTCCTGTGAGGAGGTCTACTTGGCCAGGACGATGCGGAGGATTGGAATTTCCTACCTGCATGAATTGAGAATTTTGACTTGCTTGAGCAAGCTCTAACCCTCTAACTTTTTCTACTAAAGTTGAGATGACTTCATCTGGCGAAGTCACAGTATTTTTCCTTAGTGGCATTTGTCGTATATCCTGAGGTTGTATAGGCATGTGGTACCCCGCTATGAATTGATCGTTGCCCTGCCAAGTTTCACTGAGGGTATTTCCTATAGGTAGCGGCATGGAGGTGTTTTCTTGAAACGAGACCTCGGGTTGTGTTTGTAAACTTCCTATAGGTGGGTACATACTCCGAGAGCATTGTTCATTCCTGGCATAATGCACTGAATGTTCATCATCTAAAAATGGATATGGATCTGATTGTCTACTAATTTGTGGTCTAAGCAATACCTGAGGAGACGAACCAGATTCTCCTGTAAATGTCATGTTGCATTCGAGCCTGAAGGCTCTGGGTGTTGCATTTGAGTGAGCTGATCCAACTCCTCTATTTGGAAAGAAGAACTATATCTAGTCCTTGGGGGTGGAGTTTGTGTTGACAATTGGTTAGTTGAATAGTTTTCACCCCATGCTGAGAGCGAGGGTGATGGCTGTCTATTCAGTTGATCGTAATATGCTTCAAGACCTAGGAGAGGTCTGCCATATGCGTCAAATCCTGACATATTCGGGGGGTATATGAATACCCGTAGAATAATGGGAAAGAGTGAAGGTGGATGGAAGAAATATGAAACACTAAATGGGGAAAGGTTCACCAAAAGGGAAGAATGAGGTGGAAAAAGATGAAAACGTTTTTTTCATGTCGGGTTCACCAATTTTGTACGATGGAAAAGTGACAAGCAGAGCATGGGAATCTACAAGTAACTCTTCCTCGCACCCGACCTCCCGAGGTCGTGTTGAGACAGCCAGTGGGGATGGACTATACGTGGGGATGCAGACAAGCTAGTTAGGAAATCTTATGTCTTCGACGCGCACTAATGGAATCTGTGAATCTAAGGCAAAGAAGGCCCTCCTAACCTGAACTGGCATGATAGATCAGTTCGCATGAGGATGACCGCTCGAAGGCTCCAATCAATATCGAGCTCTGGCGTGATCCGATCTATAGGTTGTGGGATACGGGGAAAATGACCTGGGAATTGTTTCGTGTATATCTCCAGATAGGGTCATAGGATGGATGATGGATATATAGTGGATTCTACGGTCGATTCTCTGGTCTAGTCCAGAAATCTTTAGCTTTGTTAGCTGCTATGTCTAACAAGGATAACTATGCGATGATGATAGGTGGAAGTGGAGTGGATCTGAATACCGATGTGCATAAACCAACATCAATGTTAGATTACCTTGTGGGTCTGTTGGGTTGTGGGATTTACAGATCACAACCGTAGATTCATGGTTGTTGTGGACCTTCAATGGTCATATGTGGAATCAATCCCTAATCCCTAATATCCAATAGTCGTATGCCTTTTCGGCATCTATATTTAGAATTACAAGTTGTGCAATCTTCTCAGAGTACCTTGCAGGATTTTGGGCAACCTGAATTCTTAAGCTAGTGTCTATGTCAGTGACAATGTCTCCTATGTCTGGTTTTGGGACCAAAGGGTCACAGCTAAATGTTTTCTCTCTTTCAATCCCTTCTACAGTCACATGGATATTTTTCTAGGGTAATCTGTAATTTGGCTGGTTTGACCAAAACGTGTGTGCTTGGTCATCTTCTATGTTTAACCCTCTTAACTGTGGCTAATCTATTGTAAGTCTATTTTTTTTGGAAGACTTGGATTCTGAGATTATGATCTATATCAATTATTTTCGTAACGAAATTGGGCTGAGGCACTATTGGCTCGAACACGTATTATCTGGGCTCCCTAGGTCCCTTGATTGTCATGTAAAAGGAAATGATATAATTCTAATGACAGCAAAGTAAAATTAACTATGTAAAGTATGTTTACAACATATATAATTTCTTTATTTTTGTGTTTTTTTGATGAACTATTTGAATGATTTTGAAAGCTAAACTATTTAAAATATCTAGAAATTGACAACTAAACTAGTAATGAAATTAAAACAAACAAAGAAACCGAGTATAAATACTTTCCTGTGTAGTTGTAAATCTATTCTAAATAACCAGATAACTGATCTAATCTATTTTAAAGACTCTCAATCCTACCTCAGAAGTGAGGAGTGAATCATAGTTTCTCATAAACTATCAATCCCCACAACTTCCTCGGCAATATTGAAAGTGAGATTAACTGAAATGAAATGATTGACTACTTTATTTGATATGTTTTAACTAGAACTTTGAAATATTGAACCTGGATTTTGTAGAACAGTGGCAAATATGGTTGTGTGTGGCTTTGTCCCCTCAGTGCGATTTCCTCATTCCTTCGTGCTCACGTGAATCCATAAAAGCATGTGATATTAGCATCAATAGAAATTGGTATCGAAATAATGGCAGCTTAGGATGCAAACTAAATATAATGCAAGTAGGAGAGGGATAGCGCAAGAGAACAGAACTTGGCTTATGCAATTCCTAGAAGGATTTATTGTGAGTCATACAACATAAAATGTCTAGAACCTGAAACTATCCTGTTTGATGAATAAGACCTACAACTTCAACGGCTTCCTACTGAAAATCAAACTATCCTATTCCAATGAATTGCATGAAATAGCAACAACACTAGCACAAGAAGATTATGTGGCTTCCTAACAGCTAAACAACACTAACCATGCATGCAACAATAAAACTATGAATCCTAAACAAAATTGAAAGACTAAGCTATTGAAATGAGAAGTTGAGAGGAAAATTTGAGGGGCCATTTGCTTGAGCACTAGCCAGCTATTTATAGAATTCCCATTTACCCAAAGGTGAAAACCAAATTGAACTCTTTAACCATAAAAAATGCAAAAACACTATTCCAGGGAATCAGAATCATAAATACAAGCAAATGCAGTGAAAAAAGCTAGTAAACGTTGAAATTTATGTGACTCGCATTAAAAGGAACATTCTAGAAAATGCATGAAGGACCATCGCCCTGAGCAGGGTGATGGTTACAGGACATCCACCCTGCTTGGGCGGCAGTCACGAGACCACTGCCCAGGTAGGGCAGCGGTTTCATCACTGAAGACCAAAATGCAAAGAAAAGGATGGGAGAAGAGAAAACAAATCATGCAGGGGCTAAACGGGGCATGCAGGATGTTAATGCAAACTTTGAGAGATTTTCTAGATCCTGAACACCTTGCAAGAAGACCTGTATCATCGTTAGGGCACGTGTAAATGTGTTCTGGTGGTGTAGTACCCTACAATTTTTGGTACATATAGAGACTTGTATATTTTTGGTCATGATGAGGTTCTGCACCAATGTGTATTGAATCGTGAGCGCATGTAAATTATGGAGGAAGCACATGGTGGGATTGGGGGAGGACAATATGCAGGAAATGCTACCCCATAGAAGATTTTACTAGCAGGGATTTGGTGGTAAACCATCTACCAAGATCATATTGAGTTTTGCAAGGCCTGTGACCATTTCTTACACCTTGGAAAACCTAGAAAGGGAGATGAAATGCCCTTGTGACCAATAGCCAATGCTGAACCATTTGAAAAATGGTCAATCGACTTTATAGGGCCAATTTTTCTAGCTGCGTGAAGGAATGGTTCATGGTATATTGTTACTTACATTGATTACTTGAAATGGTGGGAAGAGGAACCACCTACAGAGCATTACACCACAACGATGTTTTCACCCTCAAAATTCTACTCATTTTCCAAGTCTAGAATTAAAATTTTGAGTTGGTGCCTCTAAAAATATTGATTTTTTTTGTTGTGAAATATGGTTCTTTCTTAGGACTTGTGGTCTCTTGAAAACTTTTTCATTAGATGGGAAATTTATTCCCATTTTCGAAAAGGTAAAGAAGTCCTCCTAACTCTTCATATTTTTCAAGTTATGGCCCGACGGACTTGAGGCGGTATTATTTGCCCAAGGTGGGTTGGCGGGGTTGTCGAAGTCTTTTGGCACTTAACACCTTTTGGAAAAGGGTGCAGTTGGGGATGGTGGGCCCACGAGCCCATGCAGAGAGATAAAAAATAATGCCTAAGGCCCACCACCAATCAGATGGTACCATGTAGCCACGTTGAAAATTCAAAGCAGGGATGTGGGTCGATGGAGAATTTTGAAGTTTTAAGCTTTTTTGATAAAAAAGAGTTAAAATAAAAAAAGTGATCCACAACCCTATCACCAAGCAGATAACACCACGTGTCTAGCCATTGAAAAGTCAAAGCGGGTAAGTGGGCCAAAATGTTCTAAACTACCTTTTCATTGTAAAAGTTATAAAGCATAAAGTTCCCCCCGCACCCGCTCCAATCAATTTCTTCCATGCGGGCGGCCCAAATTTAAATTTGTAAAAGAAAATCGAATGGCCCATATTTAAACTAGCAAAATAACGCAATGATTGTATATTTGAAAACATGGTTTTCTGCCATTAACATTTCTTTGTGAATCAAGAATTCGAAAGGGCATGAATGATTGGAATGATTTGTAACCATTTCTTGCTTGCTCGAGGAATTTATAACCATATCTTGAATCCATTATACGGGGTTGGAATTATGATATTCTAGAATTGTAATTTTAATATGAAGAAATCAATACAATGGTTTTCCCCTTTTTCCTATGTTTTGTCTTTCCTTCTTTCTTTGATCTGTGAATCATTTAATCCTTGCATGCTTAGAAACTTTGTGTTCTAGTTTATACAATCTCAAGAAATTTGAGTCTGCGGATTGTGCATGTTATAAATGTGAATGGTTCTACTCTATATCTCATTTTCTCAATACATATAAGCATTTTATCTGACATATTTTTTCCCTGAAAGTATTTTCTTCTTCTGCCTCCCTCCTCTCTTCAAGTCTTCTATCCTCATGTATTGATAACTTTCTAGGCATAAAACACATTTAGAGATATCGGGAAACCACCATTGAATGAAAGATTGTGTATTTGTACATAGGTTTTTCCCTTGCTTTCAATAAATGAACCTCTCCCACTAAAGAGGAGGGACTTGCTTGTCCCCTGACTATGGTTTCATTCCAAGTGCAAATATGAAACCCAAAAGTTTTTGGCGACTCCACTGGGGATTTTTTCAACAAATTTCCTTTCTAAAAAGAACAACTAATTTGATCTGGAAACTCTAAGATACATTCGTGGTAGAAGGGATCTTGGAATTGAAGATCCCCAATTTCAAATCCTAGATCAAAAAGGTTTTCAACTTCCTCCAACATGAATAAATAGAAGATCTTGTTCCACAAGCACACCTCCTATTGAAGACATAGCTTCTGGTAGTAGCATTCCTCAAACACAACTTATCCCTAATCTCTATGCCCTAATTCTTGTTGGTGTCTCAGTTCCACTTCAAGTAATCTTTCCAAGGATGGAAAAACCTCTTCCTTGAGGACAAAGATTTGAGCCTCTAACTCTTCCTCAACCATTGCATGAGTTACTTAGGGGTAACAGGAAGAATTTTCCCAAATTTAAAGGTGATGGAAAAGTGCACCCTGATGAACACATTACAGCCTTCATTATTGCATGTGGGGTCCTTGGAGTTGAACATGAGGATGTATCTATTAGACTTTTTATGGAGACCTTATAAGACAATGATACAGATTGGTTTTACCATCTTCTTGTTGGCACCATCACCAATAGGACTACTATGAGGAATGAATTTGAGCAATGTTTCAAACCTGCTGAAGATGTGCATGCTTTGTTAGATCATATTTCTCAAATCAGGAAGGAGCCACATGAGCCTATGAGAGAATTTTTGGCCAAGTTAAACAAGTTGATTAACAAGATTCCACTAAATACTAGGCATGTTGATTAGATTTATAAGTGTTTCTTCTTGAATGCTCAATTTATGGAAGTAAGCTATTCCCTAAGGAGAGAAAACATTACAAATTTGGATGCTAATAAAAGATTAGCTGTCAGTGTGGAAGATGACTTGATCATGTCTAGAAAGCTGAAAAGGGAGTCTTTTAAACCCAAAGCATCTTCTTATTCCTCTTCTCCTGGAGGTAATGTAGATCAGCTAGTCTAAAAGTTGGTTAATGACCTCATTTTCATCAAGAAACAATTGGCTCAACATGCTCCATATCAAGATGTTCCAAGGAAGAAATTTTAGCCTAGGAACCATTTGCCCTCTTCTCAAACCAGGTTGGCCATTGAAGATCCACCCCTCAAGGTTCCTATCAATGCTACTTGTGAGGTTCTTGAGCCCAATGATGAGGAAGAAAATGGGCTCTATGATGAACAAGAAGAGGAAGATGATGAAGAATTGGAGGAGCTTGGTGGTTCTCGAGTTCATTTCCTCACCAATGAAGGTGTGGATGATGAAGATGACTATGAGGATGTATTAGATGAGATGAATAGTGAGTCATATGCTGTTATGACCCATGAGCAGACCAATAAAAAGGAAAAAGTGGTGCAACCTGCAAAAATATCCAAGGAATACCCCATCACCATCTTGGTGATTGCAAGAAGAGGAGCTCTTATTCCTACTACTTCCACCCAAAAGGTAAGCTCTTCTAGTCCTTCTCCCTTTACTTCTACTTCTGGGAATTCTTGTCCAACAAATGATAAAGCTGATAGATCAAAAGCTCCTCCTACTCCTAGTAGTGATTCCCCATCCACATCTAGATCTTTTGACATTATAGACCATCCTAAAAAGACTAAGATTCAGATTTCTGAGGTAGATTTCTATCAAACCCATCCTAAAGCCTTTTCCAAAATGGTTAACTTTGTAAATTCTAAATCTAAAACCCCAGGCCATTCTTCTAAATTCCTTTTTCCCACTCCTTATCCACCTCAACCCAGCCTTGTGGCTGCAATCACTTCACCCAATGAGAAGATCACACCCTTCTATGTGACTCTCCATTGTTAGGTTTAGACCCAAATCATGAGCCACTTTTACAAGAATTACATTATCAGATGCACCAGGATCAATGACGCATAGAAGGGTCACATATGTAACTTGCTATTCCATGGAAACTAGAGAAGTGCCTTTGGTTGGGAGAATCAAGGATGCACAAGTAATTTTTGCTGCTTTACCAGAGAAGAAGGTCTTGGCTACCATCTTGGTTGCTGATATCCCTCCTTCCTATGGAATGCTACTAAGTAGGAACTTTTGCAAAGATGTTGGAGGTGAGATCTAAATGGATTGGTTACATGATTTGATCCTTGTTAATGGGAAGATGATGAAGCTATTGCCTAAGAAACAAGTAGAGTATATTGTGCAAAAGACAGATGATCCTAAAGAAAAAATATTGTATGAAGACAATGGGCATGGGAACTACATGATCATGTCACAAGAGAAGACAAGTCTATCAAAGGGAGTGTTGCTTTATCCTAACGGTGTTTGGACTATTTGTAACACCCTGATTTTTGTAAGCTATCATGGTGATTATTTTTTCATAATGTTGTAACTGCTGAAATGAAGGAAAACATGTTAAGATATATTTTTGATCTGAAAGGAATGTGTTGCTAATCTGGATTCTTGCATACTGTAATTTATTTACATGGGACAACATTTATTATTGCTTGTATGTTTGCTGATGTGACAACAAATTTGTCATATACTTGCTGAACTCTATTCACTGATTGACAGCACACCTTGAATCAATTTCGTTGATCCAAGATATGCTGTGGTCTATTTGTAATCGCTTTGCCGATTTAATTTTAAACCAGACTGAAGGTTGATATAAATGTGTAGCACCTGATTTTAGGTATGAACAGTTGGCACGTAGATGCCAATGGAAAAGGTTCGATTCCCAAACCATACACTGTGTAACACAAGACCCCGTAAGGTGATAAATGCCTGGATGCGGGTGGCTTAGGCATGTGTAACGTGGGACGAAATGTCCTGCATAACGTTGAACTTGAATGTTAGTCGGAAGGACTGGATTGGAGTTGATTAATTAAGTGTTATGGGGATTAGATCCTAATCTACTCCTAAGTTCTACCTTATATCCTAACTACTATCCTAAGTGGATTTTTAAATTCTAAATGGGTGAAAATGGATCTAAATCCTATTAACCTAAGAAGTAGGCGATGACCTAGGTTTGGACACTATTATAAATCCTAAACTAATCCTAACCTAAGGAAGGGGACGCACAGACCCATGGGGGGATGGAAAGGATAAGGATGGAAGGAAATTTCATGGCATTGAATGTAGGTCCTTGCGTGGACAGTGCCAAGTTTGGCGGGAACAGGAAAAAGGTAGAGGTATTCAGTTAGTCATGAGATTAAATTATGTTTGCATGTAAAATTTGAAATTGGTAATTCACCAACCCAAGTTGGCGGTGGCGTGAGGAAATGGGAAAAAGGCAGAGCCTTTAATGCATTTAAATTCTTGGTCTTCATGACCAGCCCACCTTGGAGAGAGTATGGAGGAATTTTTGGTTGTTCATTGTGTTGTTCAGATTTTTGGGAAGTTGCTCTACATTTGGTTTTTCTTGGTTTAGTCAAACCAGTTTTGTTTGATTGCTATCTCTGTTTCTTGGGAAATCGAAGGCTATTTTCGAGCCTGTAGTAGAAGGTGATTTTTTGGGAAGCTTGTTGCTATCGCCGTGGAAGGAAATACCTCCTATAGACACGGTTTTCTTTAAGATTCGAGGAAAAATTGCAGGCATGTTAAGCCCTTCTCTTTAAAACTACTTGCTTTGCTTAAACGTCTCATTAAAACAACCCTACTCTTCTAATGAAGGGGGTTTTGGGTTTATTTGATTATTGCCATGAATGAGATGATTTTGGTTTAGTCAATTTTTGCTGTCATGTTGAAATGATTCTGGGTAGAGTTGTTTTGTCTTGTTGTTGTGATTTGAACAGTCTTTAGATATTTATTGAGTTGGAAATACAGTCATGCTGTGTTGGTTTGTTTGACAGTATTGAGGATTGTTCTTTACTGAAATTATGAGGAAATTATGCTTATGAATACTTAGCTGTGCGTGAATCAATTTTGAGATGTCTGTTGATAAGAATTCGAACTGCGTATTTATTTGTAAATGATTACATGGAATGAAACTGTACAAGCTGTATGTGTTTGTTTTTCATTGTTGAGCAATTGTTCTTTTGCCAATATGAACTTGACTGATGAAACGTATTAAATATGTGAGTTGATTGACATTGTTTCTTTACTAAAAATTTGAGGAAATGAGCTCCTCTTCCTTTTACTGTTTTAGATTTTAAAGGAAATAGTAATTGGGTTTTATTTGAGCATTATGAGCTCGGTTTGAAGGAATTGATAGTAATATTCTTATTGCTGTCCTTTTTCTTTTGTAAAAATGAACGAATACGACTTGGGTATTCGTGGGAGATGGAGAAAGTAATTGTTTTTCTTCTGAAATTATAAATGATTATATTTTCTCCTTGCTGTGATGGAAAGTTGATTCTATTGCATTTTTTGGTTGCGGTTTGACCTTCTGATTCGAACTGTTTTCGTGAATATGAACTTGGCTTTGAATTTTTGTGCAAATAAATGGAAAAACATGGGAAGTAGCTTGCTGTTTGAGTCTGCCTTGACTATACCAAGCTTACGCATTTAATACCCTATGCAGTTTTGCCTTGATAGAGGTATTGATATATGAATATTGTATTTTGAGTTTTGTACATCATTGTGAAATAGGAGAATGCTGTGTTCGGATTTAAATGATTGATTGAGAAGGAACTCAATCTGGGTATTCATTGCATAAGGTATATTGAATAAAATTTGTACATATTGTGTGAGTTGGATTTGACATCATTTCTTTTCTGAAATTAATAAGAAACAAGTTCTTCTTCCTTTTTTGTTTTAGATTTTGAAGAAATGTTAATTGGGGGATTTATTTAACATTATAGGTTCGGCTTAATGGAAGTGACAGCGGTATTTAGATTATTTTTCTGAGTGCTGTTTTCTTTCTATACAAATGGAAGGTTGAAATGTTTTGTGTGATCTTTGATTGCACTGTCATTCAAAAAAATTGGACTCGACTTGAGTGATTCTTGTTGTGTTTGAAGAAAATGGATGTTTATTATTGAAATATTTAAAGGAATGAATATTTCTCTTCTTGTCGTTTGAGTTCTGCCAATAGCAATAATAGAGCATCACTGTACACCAGGATTGGGCTTGCTGTAGGTAACAACAATGTGCAAATGGTTATTTATGAACTGTGTGCATTCATGGATATAGAAAGTCATGTGAATAATTGATTAAGTGACTGTATAATTGTTTATTTGGTTAAAATACAGTGAAGGAAGTATGAATCCTTCTAGTACAGTAAGTACATAGTATTCATCTTTATAATGCTTGTTCTATGATGAATACGCTGTCTTACTAACCTGTTTTTGGTATTCGTATGAGCCTGATTTAAAAGAAGTATTGATAAGGATGATAAATTCTTCCTTGTTTTCATTTAAAGATGAATATGAATGGAATTATTCTTGCTGCTGGAAAGTGAGTTCTGAATGGATTTTGTAAGTTTCACTCTGAACTGTTATCTTGATTTGTGTCTCATTTGGATTCAATTTTCAGTACAGTCATGAGGAAAGAAATAGGAATGTGGATGGATAACTTGGAATAATGATCATTTCTTCTCTCATACAGTTGGAAATCTATAATCGTTTAGGAACGAATTTTGTATTGCTTTGGTTTAAGCATCTACATTTTATTGTTGTTTGCTTTACTCATCTGTATTTGATTACTTGAAATCAAATGAGTTGCATGGACTGAAAGGAAGGTAATTTGGTTTATGTTTTCAGTCAAATTTTATCCTTTACATTTATTACTAATGAAAGGGAAGGGACAACAGTTATGTTATAACAGCAGTATGCTTACTTGTATTCCTAGTTCTTACAAATGATGTAATCTGGAACTGTTGAAGGAAATTACTTTTTGTAATGATCATTTGGGAAAAAGGACAGTAGTTCTTTGATTGATTGGGATGGTATTTAGATGGTTCAGTTGTCATGCTGTTCATTCTTTATGATACTTAATTCTTGATTGATGTTTATATTAACGTTTCATAAAAGCAGGGTTCTTTTATTGAGAAAGTTAATTAGAAGCACCTCCTTTTAATGACAAGTGCTTAATATGCTCAGTTCAATGAACTGACCCGTGAAAGAAATTTTACAGATGGAATTTGAGTAAAATGAAGACATGGCTATTTCCTGATACTTCTTTTGATTGTCTGAAGATGAATTGTATTTGCTAGTTATTATTCCTCTATGAGGAATTGTGAAAAGAAGAAAGCACATTCTTCTATATTTGAGTTGTAACATTGTTTAATATAAACAAAGTCCAGTCATTTAGACTGGCAAATGTATGGATTATGAAATGGATTGATGAATACAAATACAAGTGTGATATTTTAATAACTCTATCAGTTTGATATTGTTGATTAAATTGGGAATATAATATTACTTCTTGGTTTGGAATTATTCAATTGTCCTTGGATGGATTTAAAAGGAATTGATATCTATTCTTACCTAAATGCAAATTTTACGTTGAAATGTGCAATTAGTTCATACTTGGGTTAAGATGAATTTTTAATTGACATTAAAAAGGATTAGGAAGAACATGATCTCATAACTGATAGGTATTCGGGATTAGCTTGGAAGCTAAGGAATATCAAATAACTTAGGAGCAATCGAACTTCGTATTCGGTCTCCGTTAATAGCCTCGTATGTTAAATTCTGAAAGTAAGGATATGGAAAAAATATATCCAGGGCTAATAGACCTTAACTATGTAAGGTTAAGGAGAATAAATGAATGTATTCATTGAGAATTAGACTCGTTTAAATGACGTCTAATAAGCTATAATTCTGAATTTGGTTACAGTTGTGGAAAAACTTGGTTAAGTTTAATAGGTTAAACTTATTAAGTCTGTCGATAATGGGCTGCTTAATCCAATGATTAAGAAAAGAACCAAGTAGACAAAATGCAACCCTTCGGTACTAAGGAGAAGTTGCATAGTAAGCTAGAAGACGGATTTAGTCTCTCTTAGCTACATACAACTGTAACAAGAACGAGGATAAAGGATCAACATGGTTGCTGAAAGTTGATCTTAAATATTAAGATCATAACCAAATCACTTGAGCTGGATGTGTACTCTGGATGAGAGGATTTCGTAGGACATTGAGATACAACAGCTACAACATGATGTCTTCATGAAGGCGGGGTCTTCATGACGACACAATGTTATAGCTGACATATTACAATGCCCTCCCGAATTAAAACATCAAGATTACATAAGTTGAATATTAAGTTCTTGACTGGGGATAGGAGTATGATCACGTATACGGAGTGACTCCGGAGGACTAAAGATAACTAGACACACGGAGCCGTCTAAGGATGACACCGTATTTCTGCGTATCTTTAGTTACCATGAGTGACTTATTATACTTGTTCATATTGCTAGATGGAAGTTGGAAGTTAGAGTTTGATCTTAAATTGGAAGGAATGGTAGGAACCTGGAAAGACCATTCTAGATAACAGGTGAAGTGAGGTGAAGGATGTATTCCATTGGTGTGTATCACATCCAGGAATATGATCATGGAAAGCATGTGAAAATCTTTGGCCAAAGTATCGCAAGTGCTGGTTGCGTTGTCCTGATCACCTAATTTAAGATGCAGAATGTCAGATGAATATCAGTAACAAATATTCAGATAGGCTTCTTAAATGGGTCACTTCGATAACCGGAAACGGTAAGAGAAACTTGTATATATATTATACTATGCATGAATGAACATGAAGGATCGGTAGTTTCCGAGTCATGAAATGAGAGATCGTTGAAACTCCGAGCCATGAAAATGGGAGATCGGTAGTTCTTCAAGTCATTTACAACAGCATATGGAATCTGTTATATGATTGAATGTCAATGAATGTGTGTTCCATATTACAAATATGTGAACAGGGAACATTAGTTTTAAAAGGAAATTGTGTGTTCCAAACTGTATTGTTTGGGTAGAGAACAATTATTAAAACTTGAACGTGTGTTTGAATTATATAATTCATAACAGAGAACGTTTTATAAAAAAAAATTTCCCTTGTTCTGGTATCTTAAAATGGGGATGTTAGATCTTGGTATCAGAGCTGAAGGTTGCAGCTCTTGGACCTAATGAGTCCACAATATTAATAAGGTTTACATTTTCTTATTGAACAGAAAATGGTCAGAACAAGAGGGAATGCTGTGAATAACCCATTACTAGGTGGAGAAGTAGCTACGACTCAAAAGCTGGATGAAATCCTTGCTGCCCTACTAGATACGAGAGATCGTTTGACTGTTCTGGAATAACAGTTAATGGGAAATGAAGAGGATGAATAAGACGCTGATATAAATGATCAGCCACCTCCTGTGGACAACATCAATGGAGGGAATCTGGGTGTTGATAATAATAATGTAATTGCTCCTAATCATCCTGAAAATAAAAGGGCAAGATTAGCAGCTGAACTTATAAATGACATAAAGAGAATAAGTCCTCCAAATTTTGATGGAACAACCCTTGGGGATGGAGCTGAGAATTGGCTTAGTGAAATGGAGAAATAATTTGCAATAAGAAACTTCTCCGAAGAGACCAAAGCGATATGGGGAGCATATCAGCTTTCTCATGAAGCATCATCATGGTGGGACAACCATAAGGTTGAGTTGAATATTGTCGAATACGACATAACTTGGGATCAATTTAATGGTTATTTTAGGCAACGATGGCTGCCTCAACTCTATTTTGATAGGAAAATGACTGAATTTCAGAACTAGTCGTAAGGAAGGCTGACGGTGATAGAATACTGGGAAGGGTTTACTAAACTCCTTAAGTATGTGCTGCAGTACTAAGCTGACGAGAAGTTCAGAATACGGAAATTCATAATGGGATTGAATCCCATAATTGGCGGTGAAGTGGATGTCCACGGCCCAACTACCATGGAAGGAGTTGCCAAAAAGGTAATTAGACAGGAACAGAAATTGAGAGCAATTTCTGCTCATAGGGAAGAGATAAGGAAGAAGATTCCCAATTCTTCTTCATCTCTCACACCTAAAAGGGGACCTTGGAAAAGTTTTGGTGTGAAAAATAAAATTGTTGTGGATAACAACAAGAAATCTGTGATGAACAAACCTATAAATAGTGTGCGGAACAGCTTCACAAAAGTTAGTGGCAATGGACAGAAGTCCTATGGGAGCCAGAATGATAACTTCAAAGCTGGTAACAGATTTGAGCCTAGAAAAGGGCCAGTTGGAGGATGCTTCAACTATGGAAAGGACCATTATGTGAATCATTGTCCCCTGAAGAAGGATGATCATGGTCAGCAGTATAGGATACACGCTGCAGTGGCTAACAGATAAGTTGAAAAGCAAGTTACACCTATAGAGGTTCCGAGTAAGTTATTTGGTACACCTGTAGTCATACTTTTTGATACTGGAGCTACTGAATGCTTTATTTATACTAAACTTGCAATGAAATTAAAAAGAAAGGCTGAACAAATGGATAAAACATGGACAATGCATTATGGGAATAATGCTGTCCATACAGTCGAAATGTGCCTTTTTGGGGCAATTCTTGACTTGCCTAGTTTCTCCACCAAAGTTGACCTGTATGTCACTCCTCTAGGATCATATGATATCATTATTGGATTTAACTGGTTGGCAGAACATAAGGCAAAGGTCGACTATTATGAAAAACAAATTTTTTGTTTTGATGACCTGCAGAAAGCAGCAGTCATTCAAGGTGTAAACCGTGAAGTTGCAATTAGGAAACTGACAGCTATGCAACTAAAAAGGGCTAAAAATAGAGGCTACACCTTATATGCAGTAAAAATGATAGAAAATGTAGAGGAAGATAATGATTTCATGGAAAAATATTCATTGCTAAGGGGTTTCAGTGATGTGTTTCCAGAAGAATTGCCAGGTCTTCCACCCAAATGAGAGTTTGAATTTGCAATAGAAATCAAACTGAGAACTGAACCCATATCTAAGACACCTTATAGAATTACCACCATCGATTTGGTAGAGCTAAAGGATCAGTTACAAGAACTTTTGACTAAGGGGCTGATAAGACCGAGCGTCTCACCTTGGGGAGCGCCGGTAATTTTTGTAAAGAAAAAGGATGGCACTTTGAGGCTGTGCATTGATTACAGAATGCTGAACAAGGAAACTATTAAAAATTGATACCCACTTCCTAGGATTGATGATCTATTCGATTAGATGCAAGGAGCATCAGTCTATTCAAAAATAGATCTTCGATCTGGGTATCATCAGCTGAGAATAAAGGAAGAAGATACTCATAAAACAACTTTTAGAACAAGGTACGGGCATTATGAGTTCACGGTGTTACCTTTTGGGTTGACCAATGCACTTGCCACCTTCATGAATCTGATGAACAATATTTTTCAAGAATACTTAGACAAGTTTGTGCTTGTATTCTTAGACAAAATTCTTATATACTCTAAAAATGTCGAAGAGCACCAAGAACATCTAAGGATAGTGCTGGAAATTTTAAGAAAGAGGAAGTTGTATGGTAAACTGTCTAAATGTTCCTTTTATGATGCAGAGGTGCATTATTTGGGACACATTATAAGCAAGAATGGAATAGCTATTGACCCTTCAAAGATCACAGCTATAACTGAGTGGCCTGCGCCTAAGAACGTGCATGAAGTGAGGAGCTTCATGGGCTTGGCAGGATATTATCGAAAGTTTGTTAAGGACTTTTCAAAAATTTCTGCCCCAATCACTTCGCTGCAAAAGAAGGATAAGAAATTTTTCTAGACGGACAAATGTGAATCTACCTTTAAAAATTTAAAGGAACAGTCAAATACAACACCTATTTTAACTGTACCTGATCCAAATGGAAATTTTATGGTTGTAACAGATGCTTCAGAAGAGGGCCTTGGAGGTATTCTGTTACAGAATAACCATGTTATAGCTTATAAAAGCAGAAAGCTTAAGTTACATGAATAGAATTATGCTCCACATGACCTAGAACTCGCTGCCATTGTTCATGCACTTCAAATGTGGAGGCATTACCTTTTAGGCAAGCCTTTTGAGTTAAAAATAGACCATCTGGGGTTGAAGTATATTTTTTACTCAGCCAAATTTGAATGCAAGGCAGTGAAGATGGTTAGAATTTCTGTCTCAGTATGATTTTGATATAAGCTACATCAAAGGCAAGGAAAATAGAGTGGTAGATGCTCTGAGTCGAAGGAAGCATATCTCTGCTCTTATAACATTAAGAACTCAGTTTAAGGATGAGGTGAAAGATGCCTTGGAATCAGATCCTTATTTCCAGTAAGTCAAAACAGCACTTGCTGCAGATCCAAAGGATGTCAGGTATAAAGGATTTCGTTTCGACCATGAAGGAATTCTGAGGTTCGAAAATAGGGTATATATACCTTTGGCAAATGAATTAAGAAGGAAATTGTTAACTAAATTTCATAATTCACCTTTTTCTGGACACCCTGGCATTATGAAAATGCTTGCTGATCTTAAGCAGCAATACTTCTGGAAGGGAATGAAAAACGATGTGGTGGAATTTGTAACACACTGCTTGGAATGTCAGCGTGTTAAGGTGGAACATATGCATCCCACTAAATTATTGTATCCCCACAGCACTCCACAGTACAAATGGCAAGTGATAACGATGGATTTCATTCAAGGATTTCCTATGTCAAGAAATAAGCATGATATTATCCTGGTTGTAGTCGAAAAATTGACCAAAGTGGCACAATTCATTGCTGGTAATTTGAAGGATGATGCACCAGTGTTAGCAAGAAGATTTGTACATGAAATCTTTAGATTGCATGGAATACCGGAATTAATCATATCAGACAGAGATCCGAGGATGACATCAAGGTTTTGGAAAATGCTTAATGTGGCCTTGGGAACTAAATTAAACTTCAGCTCTGCATATCATCCGGAGACGGATGGACAGACTGAGAGAGTTAATCAGGTTTTAGAGGAAATGTTAAGGATGTATTGCATGGACCAGCAGTATAAATGGGAGGAATACCTTCCGCTGGTAGAATTTTCCTACAATAATAAATACCATGCCTCTTTAAAAATGGCACCCTTTGAAGCATTGTATGGAAGAAAATGCAGAACCCCTGTCAGGTGGGAAAACATGGAAGACAGAGGAA
Source organism: Taxus chinensis (assembly GCA_019776745.2). Taxonomy (NCBI): domain Eukaryota; kingdom Viridiplantae; phylum Streptophyta; class Pinopsida; order Cupressales; family Taxaceae; genus Taxus; species Taxus chinensis. The sequence continues at coordinate 605,863,347 of CM034156.1, forward strand.
GACAGAGAGGTAATTGGGCCAGAAATCCTTATGGAAATGGAACAGCAAATCAAAATGATTCGGGAACATCTAAAGGAGGCTGCCAATAGGAAAAAGAGTTATGTAGACTTAAAGTGGGTTGATAGGAATTATAAACTGGGAGAGAAGGTCTTTCTTTGGGTGAAGCTGAAAAATAGCTCAATAACTTTTGGCAAGGCTGCCAAGTTGTCGCCACGATACGTGGGACCTTTTGAAATTGTTGAAATAATCAACCCTGTAGCTTATCGTCTAGCATTACCTCCTGCTTTGTCTCAAATGCATGATGTTTTTCATATTTCTTTTCTTAAGAAATACGTGACAAATTTATCACATGTGCTGAATTGGAATTCCTTACAGGTCCAAGACCCAGGAATAATCGTGGATAAGCCCATTCGAGTGCTGGGAACTCTCCAGTTGTAGTTAAGAAATCGCGAAGTGAATCAATGTAAGGTCCAGTTGGATCAGTTCAGCGAAGAAAGTGCAACTTGGGAAAATCTCGAAGAAATGAGATCTTCTTTTCCATACTTGTTTGATCGAATTTGAAATTCGAAAAACTGATAATTCTACCAAATTTAGACAATTATTAGTCTATTTTAAAGTTGTCTTAAAACATTGTTTTTAAGAGTGAATCTATTTTTGGTATGAACTTATAAATGGAAGGACAATAACTAAAATTTGTCCTAGAAACTCCTTGATTTGGTTAATTTGATCATCGGGATGATGATTCTTTAAGGAGGGAGGAATGTAACGCCCTGATTTTTGTAAGCTATCATGGTCATTATTTTTTCATAATGTTGTAACTGCTGAAATGAAGGAAAACATGTTAAGATATATTTTTGATCTTAAAGGAATGTGTTGCTAATCTGGATTCTTGCATACTGTAATTTATTTACATGGGACAATAGTTATTATTGCTTGTATGTTTGCTGATGTGACGACAAATTTGTCGTATGCTTGCTGAACTCTATTCGCTGATTGACAAAACACCTTGAATCAATTTCATTGATCCAAGATATGTTGTGGTCTTCTTGTAATCACTTTGCCGATTTAATTTAAAACCAGACTAAAGGTTGATATAAATGTGCAGCACCTGATTTCAGGTATGAACAGCTGGCATGTAGATGCCAACGGAAAAGGTTCGATTCTCGAACCATACATTGTGTAACGCCAGACCCCGTAAGGTGATAAAGGCCTGGATGCGGGTGGCTCAGGCATGTGTAACATGGGACGAAATGTCCTGCATAACCCTGAACTTGAATGTCAGTCAGAAGGACTGGATTGGAAGTTGATTAATTAAGTGTTATGGGGATTAGATCCTAATCTACTCCTAAGTTCTACCTTATATCCTAACTACTATCCTAAGTGGATTTTTAAATTCTAAAATGGTGAAAATGGATCTAAATCCTATTAACCTAAGAACTAGGCGATGACCTAGGTATGAACACTATTGTTAATCCTAAACTAATCCTAACCTAAGGAAGGGGACGCACAGACCCATGGGGGGATGGAAAGGATAAGGATGGAAGGAAATTTAATGGCATTGAATGTAGGTCCTTGCGTGGATAGCACCAAGTTTGGTGGGAACAGGGAAAAATTTAGAGGTATTCAGTTAGTCATGAGACTAAACTTCTGTTTGCATGCAAAATTTGAAATTGGTAATTCGCCAACCCGAGTCGGTGGTGGCGTGAGGAAATAGGAAAAAGGTAGAGCCTTAAATGCATTCAATTTTCTTGTTCTTTGCGACCAGCCCACCTTGGAAAGAGTATGGAAGAATTTTTGGTTGTTCATTGTGTTGTTCGAGATTTTTGGGAAGTTGCTCTGCATTTGGTTTTTCTTGGTTCAGTCGAACCAGTTGTGTTTGATTGCTATCTCTGTTTCTTGGGAAATCGAAGGCTATTTTCGAGCCTGTAGCAGAAGGTGATTTGTTGGGAAGCTTGTTGCTGTCGTCGTGGAAGGAAATACCTCCTGTAGATGTGGTTTTCTTCGAGCTTTGAGGAAGAATACCAGGCATGTTAAGCCCTTCTCTTTAAAACTACTTGCTTTGCTTAAACGTCTCATTAAAAAAACCCTGCTCTTCTGATGAAGGGGGTTTTGGGTTTATTTGATTGTTGTCATGACTGAGATGATTTGGGTTTAGTCAATTTTTGCTGTCATGTTGGAAATGATTCTAGGTAGAGTCGTTTTGTCTTGCTGTTGCGATTTGAACTGTCTCTAGCGTATTTATTGATGTTGGAAATACAGTCATGCTGTGTTGGTTTGTTTGACAGTATTGAGGTGTGATTTATTCGAATACTTAGCTGTGCGTGAATCAATTTTGAGATGTCTGTTGATAAGAATTCGAAGTGGGTATTTCTTTGTAAATGATTACATGGAATGAAATTGTACAGGCTGTATGAGTTTGTTTTTCATTGTTGAGCAATTGTTCTTTTGCCAATATGAACTTGAGTGATGGAACATATTAACTGTGTGAGTTGATTCGACATTGATTCTTTACTGAAATTTTTAAAGGAAATGAGTTCCTCCTCCTTCTGCTATTTTAGATTTTAAAGGAAATGGTAAATGGGTTTTATTTGAGCATTATGAGCTCGGTTTGAAAGAAATGATAGTAATATTCTTATTGCTGTGCTTTTTCTTTTGTAAAAATGAACGAATATGACTTGGGTATTCGTGGGAGATTGAGAAAGTAATTGTTTTTCTTTTGAAATTATATATGATTATATTTTCTCCTTGCTGTGATGGAAAGTTGATTCTATTACATTTTGTGTTTGCGGTTTAACCTTCTGATTCGAAACTGTTTTCATGAATACGAACTTGGCTTTGAATTTCTGTGCAAATAAATGGAAAAACATGGGAATTAGCTTGTTTTTTGAGTCTGTCTTGACTGTACCAAGCTTACACATTTAATACCCTATGCGGGTTTGCCTTGATAGAGGTATTGATATATGAATATTGTATTTTGAGTTCTGTACATCATTGTGAAATAGGAGAATGCTGTGTTCAGATTTAAATGATTGATTGAGAAGGAAATCGATCTGGGTATTCATTGCATATGGTATATTGAATAAAATTTGTACATTCTGTGTGAGTTGGATTTGACATCGTTTCTTTTCTAAAATTAATAAGAAACGAGTTCTTCTTCCTTTGCTGTTTTAGATTTTTGAAGAAATGTTAATTGGGGGATTTATTGAACATTATAGGTTCGGCTTGATGGAAGTGACAATGGCATTTAGATTATTTTTCTGAGTGTTGTTTTCTTTCTGTAAAAACGAGAAGGTTGAAATGTTTCGTGTGATCTCTGATTGCACTGTCATTCAAAAAAAATTGGACTCGACTTGAGTGATTCTTGTTGTGTTTGAAAAAAATGGATGTTTATTATTGAAATAGTTAAAGGAATGAATATTTCTCTTCTTGCTATTTGAGTTCTGGCAATAGCAATAATAGAGCATCACTGTACACCCGGATTGGGCTTGCTGTAGGTAACAACAATGTGCAAATGGTTATTTATGAACTGTGTGCATTCATGGATATAGAAAGTCATGTGAATAATTGATTAAGTGACTGTATAACTGTTTATTTTGTTAGAATACAGTGAAAGAAGTATGAATTCTTCTAGTACAGTAGGTACATAGTATGCATTCTTTATAATGCTTGTTCTATGATGGATACGATGTTTTACCAACTTGTTTTTGGTATTCGTATGTGCCTGATTTAAAAGAAGTATTGATAAGGACGATAAGTTCTTCCTTGTTTTCATTTAAAGCTGATTAGGAATGGATTTATTCCTTGCTGTTGGAGATGTGAATTTTGAATGGATTTTGTAAGTTTCACTCTGAACTGTTATCTTGATTTGTGTCTCGTTTGGATTCAATTTTCAGTACAGTCATGAGGAAAGGAATAGGAATGTGGATGGATAACTTGGAATAATGATAATTTCTTCTCTCATATAGTTGGGAATCTATAATCATTTAGGAATGAATTTTGTATTGCTTTGAGTTTAAGCAACTATATTTTATTGTTGTTTACTTTTCTCGTCTGTATTTGATTACTTGAAATCAAAGGAGATGCATGAAATGAAAGGAAAGATAAATTGGTTTATGTTTTCAGTTAGATTTTATCCTTTGACATTTATTACTAATGTAAGGGAAAGGAAATTGACTGCATTTAATATTATAACAGCAGTATGCATACTTGTATTCCTAGTTTTTACAGATGTTGTAATCTGGAACTGTTGAAGGAAATTGCGTTTTGTAATGGTTATGTGGGAAATAGGACAGAAATTCTTTGATAAATTGGGATGGTATTTAGATGATTCAGTTGTCATGCTGTTCATTCTTATTGATACTTAATTATTGATTGATGTTTATATTAACGTTTCATAAAAGCAGGGTTCTTTTATTGAGACAGTTAATTAGAAGCACCTCATTTTAATGATAAATGCTTAATATGCTCATTTCAATGAACTGACCCGTGCAAGTAATTTTGTAGATGGAACTTGAGTAAAACGAAGACATGGCTATTTTCTTGATACTTCTTTTGATTGTCTGAAGATGAATTGTATTTGTTAGTTATTATTCCTCTACAAGGAATTGTGAAAAGAAGAAACTACATTCTTCTATCTTACGAGTTGTAATGCATTGTTTAAATATAAACAAAGTCCAGTCATTTGGATTGGCAAATGTATGGATTATGAAATGGATTGATGAATACAAATACAAGTGTGATATTTTAATGACTATATCAGTTTGATATTGTTGATTAAATTGGGAATTATAATGTTATCTTCTTGATTTGGAATTATTCAATTGTCCTTGGCTGGATTCAAAAGGAACTGATATCTATTCTTACCTAAATGTAACTTTTACGTTGAAATGTGTAATTAGTTCATACTTGGGTTAAGATGAATTTTTAATTGACATTAAAAAGGATTAGGAAGAACATGATCTCATAACTGATAGGTATTCAGGATTAGCTTGGAAGCTAAGGAATATCAAATAACTTAGGAGCAACTGAACTTCGTATTCGGACTCTGTTAATAGCCTCGAATGTTAAATTCAGAAAGTTAGGATATGGGAAAAATATATCCAGGGCTAATAGACCTTAACTATGTAAGGTTAAGGAGAATAAATGAATATATTTATTGAGAATTAGACCACGTTTAAATAACGTCTAATAAGCTAGAATTCTGAATTTGGTTAAAGTTGTGGAAAAACTTGGTTAAGTTTAATAGGTTAAACTTATTAAGTCTGTCGGTAATGGGCTGCTTAATCCAATGATTAAGAAAAGAACCAAGTAGAGAAAATGCAACCCTTCGGTATGAAGGAGAAGATGCATAGTAAGCTAGAAGACGGATTTAGTCTTTCTTAGCTATATACAACTGTAACAAGAACGAGGATAAAGGATCAACATGGCTGCTGAAACATGATCTTAAATATTAAGATCATATCCAAATCACTTGAGCTAGATGTGTACTCTCGATGGGAGGATTCCGTAGGACATTGAACATACGCCAGCTACAGCACGGTGTCTTCATGAAGGCGGGGTCTTCATGACGACACAATGTTATAGCTGACATATTACAATGCCCTCCCGAATTAAATCATCAAGATTACATAAGATGAATATTAAGTTCTTGGCTGGGAATAGGAGTATGATCACGTATACGGAGTGACTCTGGAGGACTAAAGATAACTAGACCCATGGATCTGTCTAAGGACAACACCGTATGTCTTCGTATCTTTAGTTACCATGAGTGACTTCCTATACTCGTTCATATTGCTAGATGGAAGTTGGAAGTTAGAGTTTGATCTTAAATTGGAAGGATTGGTAGGAACCTGGAAAGACCATTCTAGATAACAGGTGAAGTGAGGTGAAGGACGTATTCCATTGGTGTGTATCACATCCATGAATATGATCATGCAAAGCATGTGAAAATCTTTGGCCAAAGTATCGCAAGTGCTAGTTGCGTTGTCCTGATCACCTAATTTAAGATGTTGGATGTCAGATGAATATCAGTAACAGATATTCAGATAGGCTTCTTAAATGGATCATTTCGATAACTGGAAATAGTAAGAGAACCTTGCATATATATTATACTATGCATGAATGAACATGAAGGATCGGTAGTTGCCGAGTCATGAAATGAGAGATTGTTGAAAATCCGAGCCATGAAAATGGGATATCGGTAGTTCTTCGAGTCATTTACAGTAGCATATGGAATCTGTTATATGATTGAATGGCACTGAATGTGTGTTCCATATTGCAAATATGTGAATAGGGAACATTAGTTTAAAAAGGAAATTGTGTGTTCCAAACTGCATTGTTTGGGCAGAGAACAATTATTAAAACTTGAACGTGTGTTTGAATTATATAATTCATAACAGAGAACGTTTTATATTTTTTTTTTCCCTTGTTCTGGTATCTTAAAATGGGGATGTTACACTTTGGAGTTTGATGAAATCTCCCCTTTAGTTGGTTCTAGAGGTGGTGTAGTGCTCATTTCTCCTGTGGGTAAGGTTCATCCTTCCTCCTTCAAGTTTCAGTTTAAAAATACCAACAATATTTTTGAGTATGAGGCCCTCATTCTTGGGTTGAGCATGACGAAGGAAATGGGAGTGAAGAACCTTCTTGTTCATGGATGTGAAGAGATAATTGTAAAACAAGTTAGAGACCTTTATCAGGTAAAGAATAGAAGGTTGAAGCACTATAGAAATCTGGTCTAGGATTCCATTGAATTCCTTCATGATTTTTCCATTGAAGTTGTGCCAAGGGAAAAGAACACTAGGGCTGACTCTTTTGCTATTTCGGGGTCCTTGTTGATTCCTCATCCTGACTTCCCTCAGGAGAAATTCACCAACATTTTTTCTTCTTTCTTGGAGCTCAGAGACAACTTTGATTAGTTATACTTTAAAGGAAGTGAAAATCTACCTAGAGAGTGTGTGTTATCAAATGAAGAGGGTGTCAAAGAAGAGATGGATCAAGATGGATGCATCAAAATGAAAGGAAACAAAATCCCTAAAGGGATGGTGAGTTTTGAGGATATTTTTTTATAAACATGATAGGTATATGAATTCTAAAGTTTCTCAAGGAGCCCGACAATCTGCTGAGACTAAGAAAGTGAATATTGGGAGTCTTTGCTGATCCCAAAATGGTTAACATTGGAAAATGTTGCGCTCCAGAAGAGAAAAAGAAGGTGGTGAATCTATTAAAGAGTTATGTTGATGTTTTGGCTTATTCTTATGATGATCTTAAGGCTTTTCAGCCTAAAGAAATGTAACATTTCATTCCTCTTAATCCTGGGATCAAACCCTTCAAACAAAAGAAAAGAAAATATAATCCAAAGATAGTTGATACAATTTTCCAAGAAATAAAAAAGATTTTGAAGGCTAAGATCATCTTTCCCATCCACCATTCAACTTGGATTGCTAATATAGTTCCTGTAAGGAAGAAGAATGGTGAGATCTGGATTTTTGTGGACTTCAGAAATCTAAATCAGGGTTCTTTGAAGGACAAATACCCTCTCCCCATGATGGAGCAAGTGTTACAAGCTTTCATAGGCTCAGAGATGCTATCTATGTTAGATGGATTCTCGGGGTACAATTAAGTAGAGGTAAATACTACAGATCAACATAAGACTTCCTTTACTACTCCTTCGGGAACCTTTGCATACAAGAGGATGCCATTTGGTCTCATCAATGTTGGTGCTACTTTCCAGAGGGCCATGGACTTGGATTTTGGCAGTCTGAAAGGGAAATACATTGTTGTGTATTTGGATGACTTGACAGTGTTTTCTAGAGCAATAACATATCACTTTCAACACATTGAAACAATATTGCAGAAGTGTAGAGAGCATGGAATTTTTGTAAACCTTAAGAAGTCTATGTTTTGTGTCAAAAAAGGAAAGTTGTTGGGACACATTGTTTTAAAGGAATGGATCAAGATTGATCCGAAGAGAGTTCAGGCCATCCAGAAAATTCCTCTTCCATCAAGTAAGAAAGGTGTCCATTTTTTCTTTGGTAAGATCAATTTCCTAAGGACATTCATCCCTGATTTTGTAGAACTTACTATGAACATTACTCACATGATGTAAGAGAAGAAAACTTTTGGGTGGTCCTCTGAAGGGAAGAAATCATTTAAGGACATTAAACAGGCTATTGCAAAGACTCCAATCTCGACGTGCCTTGACTTTAGCAAAGATTTCATTATTTATTGTTACGCCATTGAAAATACCCTAGCTGATGTGTTAGCCCAGAAGAATGTTGAAGATCATGATCTCCCAATTGCATTCATGAGTTATGTCTTGAAAAATCATGAGCTAAAGTACACCATGATGGAGAAACATGATTTTGTAGTTGTTAAAGCTATCAATTAGTTTAGGTTTTAGATCCATAATTCTCATTCTATGGTGCTGGTGCCTGATACAAAAATCAAATCCATTCTTACTCAACAATAATTTGGAACCAAGAGAGCTAATTGGGTAGAAAAGGTGTAATAATATGATCTTGACATCAGGCCAACAAAGCTGGTTTGGGGTAAGGGCCTGTGTGAACTCATTACTGAGGGATATTCCAAGGAGTTGTCCAAATATGGAGTTGATGTCCTTGTTGTTCCATTCCTCATCTCGACAGATGTATGGTATGTTGACATTGCTCACTTTATGACCTATGAAGAGTGTCCATATCATTTGAGTTTTAAAGAGAAGAAACCCATCAAACTGAGGTATGGATAATATGTGTAATGGGAGAATGCTTTGTTTAAATGAGGAATAGATGGAATGTTTTTGAAGTGTGTAGACAAGGAACAACAAAATAGGTTGTTCTCTACTTTTCATGAGTAGGATTGTGGAGGTAATTTCTCCTCTACTGTAACAACTCATAAAATACTTCATTCTAGTTATTATTATCCCAATCTATTTAGAGATGCATCAAAATGGGTTGGTAAATGTGAAGCATTCTAAACATTTGTTGGAAGACCTAACTTGGTTTCTTTTCCTCTCAATCTTGTAGTGATTAAAGAGCCATTTCAACAATGGGGTTTAGACTTCATTAGAGCACTTAATCCATATTCAAGTGCTGGGCAAACCCATGTGTTGACTACCATAGATTACTTCACCAAGTGGGTAGAAGCCATCCCAGTCAAGAGAACTACTTCAGAGGTAGTTTGCAACTTCGTTAAGGAAAATATATTGATTAGGTTTAAGACCCCAAACAAAATTGTGACTAAAAATGCTTCAAAATTTTCTTTTGCTGAGATGATGGACTTCTAGTATGGGCATGGGATATCCCTTTCTCATTCTTCATATTATTAGCCCCAAGGGAATGAACAGGTAGAATCAACAAACAATAACTTGGTGAACATAGTTAGAAAGCTTGTAAATGATTTTTAGAGGAATTAGCATAATAAGCTATATGACGCACTTTGGCCTAATAGGATTACACCCAAGAGAGTAATTCGAATGTCTCCTTTCCAAGTGGTGTACAGTGTGGAAGCTCAACTGCCAGTCATGGTGGAATTTCCAGTGCTACATCTGATGAAAACCATTAAAGATTTAAGTTTTAGTAGCTCTTTGGACAAGAAAATTTTGTACCTTTAGAAGCTTGATGAGGAAATATTGCAAGTGGTTGATAGAATAACAACTCATCAGTTGAAAGTGAAGGATTTTTTTGACAAGAAATCTAAACCCAGAGTTTTCCAAGTGGGAGACATTGTGTTGCTTTGGGACAAAAAGACATGAGCCACAATGAAGCCATGGTAAGTTTGATTCTCTTTGGCTTGGTCCTTTTAGAATCAAACATTTTTCTGGAGAGAACTCTTTTTATCTGGATTACATGGATGGATCTCCTCTCCCACTTCCTTATAGTGGGTAGTAACTAAAGTTTTTCAAGTCCTAGGTGGCTAAGAAGTCCTTTTATACATTGCATTTGGTTTTTGGTTTTTGGATTATTTCCCTTTCTTGTTCTTTTCTGTGTGGTGTGTTTTGTTTTGGGTCTTCCCTTTTGGTTTGTTTTGTTTCTTTTCCCATCTTATGTGTGTTGCCTTGTATTGGTTTTTCTTTTGACTCCTTTTCGCAATGGATAAGCCATTGTTCCTCTTTCCCAGAGTTAGATTTAGTTCTTGATCTTGCCTTGTATATTTTTACCAAGCCAAGTCATCCCCAGAAAGATCTAGTTGTTGTCACCCTCAAAATTCCCCTCATTTTACAAGTCTAGACTTAAAATTTTGAGTTCGTACCTCTAAAAATATTGAAAAAAATTATTGTGCAAAATGGTTCGTTCTAGGGGCTTGTGGTCTCCTGGAAACTTCTTCACTAGATGGGAAATTTCTTCTCATTTCCAAAAATGTAAAGAAGTACTCCTAACTCTTCATATTTTTCAATTTATGGCCCGACGGACCTGAGGTGGTATTATTTGCCCAAGGCAGGCTGACGCGGCTGCGGGAGTTTTTTAGTACTTAACACATTTTGGCAAAGGGCGCAATTGGCGATGGTAGGCCTGTGAGCCCATGCAAAGATATAAAAAATAATTCATAAGGCCCACCACTAACCAAATGGTGGCACGTAGCCGCGTTGAAAAGTCAAAGCGGGATGTGGGTCGATAGAGAATTTTGAAGTTTTAAGCCTTTTTGATAAAAAAGAGTTAAAAGTAAATAAGCGATCCACAACCTTGTCGCCAAGAATATAATGCCACGTGTCTGACCATTGAAAATTCAAAGCGAGCGAGTGGGCCAAAATGTTCCAAAATTCCTTTTCGATGTAAAAGTTATAAACCGTAAAGTTTTCCCCCCGCGCCCAATCCAATCATTTTCTTCCACGTGGGCATTCAAAATTTAAAGTTGGATAAGCAAATCAAATGGCCCATATTTAAACTAGTGAAATAATGTAATGACCATATATTTGAAACCTAGTTTTCTTGCCATTAATGTTTCTTTGCGAATCAAGAATTCGAAAGGGTGTGAATGATTGGAATGATTTGTAACCATTTCTTACTTTCTCGAGGAAGTTGTAACCATTTCTTGCTTTCTCGAGGAATTTATAACCATCTCTTGCAAGCTATTTCATGGGCTTTCAAATCCATTGTACGGGGTTGGATTTTGATATTATAGAACTCTAATTTTGAATATGAAGAAATCAATACAAGGGTTTTCCCCTTTTTCCTATGTTTTCTCTTTCCTTTTTACTCTGATCTATGAATCATTTAAACCTTGCATGCTTAGAAACTTTTTGTTCTAGTTTATGAAATCTCAAGAACTATGAGTCTTTGGATTGTGCATGTTATAAATGTGAATTCTTCTACTCTATATCTCATTTGCTTAATACATATAAGGGTTTTATCTGCCATCTCTTTTCCCTAAAAGTATTATATTCTTCTACCTCTATCCTCATGTATCGATAACTTTCCAGGAATAAAACACATTTCAAGATATCAGGAAACCACCATTGAATGAAATATTGTGTATTTGTATATAGGTTTTACCCCTGCTTTCAATAAGGGAACCTCTCCCATTAAAGAGGAGGGAATTTCTTGTCCCTTGACTGTGGTTTCATTCCAAGTGCAAATATGAAACCCAACACACATATAAGACCATAATTATAGAAATATTGAGAAACATGGACACTTCACATATGTTTTAATGTGTTGCTAAAGGATTAATTATGAGAACACGAAGAAGATTTAACACCATCACCTGATTATGCTATGTAACTCCAACAAGGAACTAGTTGATTTAATTTGATAACTGGAGCTATTTAAATTGATGAGTTTGTTAAGTTATTTCATTATATGAGGACACCTTTTAATAGTTCTATTACATGCACAAGAATCTCAAGATTTTTTGGTTATGATCAGGTACTTTATCAAATTGTAACTATTAGTAATGAGGAAGTCTCTTCACCTCTCTTCTGAACTAAATAATATAAACAAAAATTCTAAGGCTATAGGAAAGGGATCAATAAATAAGTAGATATTTTGTTGTATGTTCCATTTTTAATATTCATGTTATTGAATAAAATATGAGTTATGTTAAATTGTTTTAGACATAGGCCTTAGGAGGGATTAACACCCAAGGCAGATCTCACTTGTGGTTTGTTAACCTTCTCATTTTGTTTGTTTTTATAGTTTCTTGCATGGTTGGATTATATTTGTAGTGTCTTATTATTTATTTATGATCTTTATTTTACATGCTTTGATGATAGCCATAATATTCATTTCCAATCATAAGCTAGTTAAATTCCAGCATTACATTTCTTAATTGTAGGGATAGAAATTTTCCATTATACCTCCCAACATCTGTAATTGTGCATACAACACTAATAATATTGAAATTTTACATCCCCAAGTTCGATAATTAAATGAATATGGATTAATAAACAACATACTAACTATTGTGAGTTAATTTTCACCACCATTTTTGGCACTGTTTCCGGGGATACCACCAAGTTATGAGTTTTTTAAAGAAGGTTTTTCATTTCTTAGAAGTAGTCTATCTTTTAGGAATTCACCTCAAACTAAACCCCCTAATAATTTCCGTCAAATGATTGGAGTATTTGATTCATGCACTGTCCAAGGGAGGCTCATGGGATATTTTTACCTAATCCATAAGTAGCGCAGATCTCTTCATTTAGCTTTGAAGATTATGAAGAAGAAAATTGTGTACTAGGTTTAATTTTCAAAGAAAATCCTCCAAGTGAAGGCTCTAAAGCTGCTCCTAAGTAGCCTGGGATGGAAGATGAAGTAAAGCAAAATGCTTGAAATGGGGAAACCACCTTTGAGTTCCCCATCATTAACAATAATGTGGCTACTGGTATGAAGAATATTTCTCCCTCAACCTTGCGTAACTTTTATGGATCCATGACAGAAGACCTGGGAAACTTTATGTTTGAGTTTGATGTTCTATGTAGAAGCTATTATTATTTTACTGATGCACATAAATTGAAGTTATTCCTTTCTACAATCAAGGATTCATCCTTTATATGGTTCATGGTATTGGGAAGAAATTTTGTAACCACATGGGAACAAATGAAGGAGAAATTCCTTGAGAAGTACTAGGATTATTATAGAATAAACAACAAAGGAAGTGATGAAATCTACATAATGGCACGAAAAGAGGATGAACCATTAGAAGACTATTTTGAAAGGTTCTTGTTCTGCATTCAAAAGTCCAGACACACCACATGAATCCTGTAGACACCAACTTCGTGTCTCACGACCCCTTGTGACCCGCATCCCATTTCGCAACCTAACCTCATTACCTAAACCTTACACAATTATTTATTAATTACCTTATAATTGATAAATCCACATCACCTTACCCGCCACCTCACTTTGCCACCTCATCATGACCTAGCCCTAACCCTAAACTAACCTAATTAAGACTCATGACTTGGTCTAGACTCACATCCATAACTAATGCCTCCTTACTCGCACCCAAAGCCGACCTTCTAGCCACTTGACCAAGCCCGCAACTGATCTCTTGGGAGAAAAGAAGGGAAGGTGAGCTATTTTACTAAAAATAGCCTACTTTTTCCTTACCGATGCCGGTTCCTACTCGACTGCCGTCGGTTACGTAACTGCCATCGGTTCCCTGTAAATGGGCTGCCCAAACCAAAACAACGGATCAGAATTTCATTTGAGAGATCAGTCGAATGATTTTTGAAACAACAGAGAGCATTGCGAGCGAGGAACAGAGTCCAGATCTTCACTTGACAGAGCAGAGACGAGTGAAGAAACCAGAAGTGCTTGCAGTAGAGGATATCAACTTGCATCTTCACCAAAACCAGTAAGTCATATCTTGCATGTCCTCTGTTATAACATTTCTTCTGCTCTGTGAATTTCAGTCCTCCTAAATCCATCTCTGAATCTACTACCCAACGTGTCATTGCATCTAACTGTTATCCTTTTGCTTCTAATCATCCCATTTCCTAATATCATCCATAAACCAGCCTTACAAAACACCATAGCTACCAAGAAGATCCTAGAACCTACCGGTATCAGTTATTAGTAACCAGCATCGGTTATCAGTAACCGACATCAGTTCCTCTAATCAAAACAAGAAAACCAGCCTTTCCCCTACCCAGTTCAACGAAAAAATTTAATTGATATTTTGCAGTCTTTTGTGTTAATTCATATTAGCAAGGGAACTGACCACCTTCGAAAGGAAGTTTTATATTTCCTGGGCCCAAGGCAGTTTCCTCATTTATTGTTTAATCAAAATCTTGTGGTCTTGTGTTCTTATTTACAGGTAGTCCTTCCAAGACAAAAAGGAGTTCTCCACAGTCAACCTGATCTTTCTCTACGGTACGTGCACACCATCTCGACATTCAACAGGTATTCCTCCTAACCCTAACCTCATCTGTTTCTAAAAGGAATGAAAGGATAGAGCAACTCTATTCCCAGTAGCTGAAACATTCCGAGCGAAACATTTTGGCACGCCCGGTGGGACCCATTTTGGGTTTCATTCTCTTGCTTATTTTCATTTTAGGAAGCATTTTTGCTGTCGCTGCTTTTGTTATATATTTCGTAAAGAATTTGTCTTGCTTTCCTAGTTTCGCATTAGTGAAAGTCATCTTTCTTGCTTCATCGAACATAATTTTCGATTTGGGTTTAAAACACATGCATTCAATTCCTGCTTGTTGTTCTTCAATTCTAGTGAACATAGATTAAGTAACAGGTCGTACACGTGGGGGTGATGTCCACGGTATTGACAGGAAATTAACCCTAGTTTCACTGCACAACACATACCGAATCACTTCACCATTAACACAACAGCTCAAACATCCCCCCTTTTTCCGCGGTATTCCTCCGCCCGATTGAGGTAACCTTATAAGCCAAAACAAACTTGACATTTCCCCTAGGTCTTGTTGTTTAGGATTCCGACATCATTCTACGTCTGAAGGCATAAGCCCACGATAACTAAAATTAACCCTAGGATTAGTCTCTGGATTTGCGTGTGCATCTTGCTTGTTTTCAAATTCTGTTTTCTCTGTCATATTTTGTCTTTTGTGATCAATAAGTTGATAAATATACTCAACGTTGCTAAAAATCAAATTAGCAGCCTTTTATATCTTCTTATCCTAGAATTTTGACACCGGCATCGGTTAAGGGACTGACGTCGTTTGCTCTGTGACCGACACCGGTTAGTTAACCGATATCGGTTACTGTCTTCATCAGCCCCTGACAAACCAGCAACCTGCCAAATTCATCATTCTGAGGTTGTTTTTGTTCTTGATAGATTGAAACTTTCCTGTGTATTCTTGTCCATGGTTTTCATCACTCAGAAGCAAGCCGCCACCATGGTTTCACATGCCTGCTCTATGTCTTTGCCTGAATCACCCCCTTCACATTCTATAGGGAACCCTACGGACACCAGTGAGATCCCCCAAATTCCTGTAGGAGACAAGGACTTTGCCAAATTTCTGGATGCTAATCCCAACGCTGTACAATACTATTTGTCTCAAGCCCTTGACCGTACGCCTGATGGTCAGCTCCTTATTGGCATGCCTATTAGTATAGCTGCTCATTTAGCTCCCACTCCTCCTGATAACACTGCCTTACTTCCTGCATCTCTAGCCCCGTCTCCCAATCCGACGGCTTCAGAGGTTCATACGACCCCGATTAGCTTTCCTTTGGTTAATCTTGGACCCCACGTATTGTTACCACCAACTGCCCCTAACTCATCTCTCTTTCAGACCACTCCATTCATGACTTACTCTCTACCACCTATTCACACAAGCTTTCCTTCTCAAGCTCCGCCTACCTTTTCATTCCCATACACGTATCCAGTAACCTCAACACCTTATATGGGACATCCTTATTCTGTTGCTCCAACATACTCATCCTCCATACCTTATCAACACTTAGCCCCACCATTGTCCAGCGGAAGCCCTTGGTCCAACTTGCCTCCGTTTGCCACAACCGCACCATCATCTCATCCAACCACAGATTTCCTTAAACAAATGATGGACAAAATGCACAACCTGGAGGCTTCTGTTTCAGGAAGTCGTAGCGCCTTGACATACGAGAAAGTTTGTTGGGAGCCCATTCACCCTTCTGTCCCCCTTCATTCATATCCTCCTCAATGGGAGTTGCCAAAATTTACTCGTTTTAACAGTAAAGAGGATCCTCAACAACACTTGCGATCATTTAGACATGCTTGTTATTTGATTGCCCATGATGATGCCTTGTTACTCTGCACCTTCCCCATGTCCTTATCAGGACCCGCCTTGGAGTGGTACAGTGCTTTAACCCAGCACTCGATCTTCTCTTTTAACCAACTAGCCCAATCTTTCTTGGATCATTTCTCCATTAACATTGCCAAGAAAGTATCTATCACCGACCTCTATGCCATCCGACAATTTGAAGACGAATCTATCACAGATTTCGTTGGACGATGGTGGGGCCTTATCAACCAACTTACGTATGCCTTGCCTCAAACCGAACTTATCGAACTATTTACGCGGGCCTGCGCTAAGCACATCTCCCCTACCCTCCAAATTCAAACTTTCCGCACATTCGACGAGGCCTTTACCATGGCTCGGAAACTAGAAATTCGAGCCTTAGAAGAAGAGAAATTGCGGTTGCGTAACAAAAACCCCAATTTCCGAACTCCTGATTCTACCAACAAGCCAAATACCACCACTCCTCACGCGTCCACTTCTTCTAAATCAAAAGGAGCTGTCCACGCGGTAATGGTCAAATCTCAAACACCGTCCAATACTCCGCCGAAAAACCACTTATAAGTAAAAAGCCGAGCCCACCAATTACACTCCCTTGGGAGAAACTTATGGCGTCATCCTAGAGAAATTGCTCAAAGCTGGGGCTATCACCTTGCCCCCTGTTAAACCTCACTCTGGGTTTGACTCCACCCGCACAATACCTTCCTGGTACAAAGAAAATGACTTTTGTAACTTTCACCACGTAAAAGGACATAGTCATGAAAACTGCAAGATGTTGAAAAACATAGTGCAGGAAATGGTTGACGCAGGGGATATAACCCTCGATAATCCTAACGCCCCTGCTAATCGAAATCTGAAAATTTTCAACAAGCCATTCCCGAATCACTCGTCCAATAGTAACGTAAACCAAGATATCTTAGCCGAGGAGAGTGTTCATGAGATCCATGCAGTCTTCGATTCTCAGCCAAAAACCTCTATTGAATTTTTTTTGAATCAAGCCTCTCCACCAACACAGGAGTCTGAACCTCCTTCACCACCATCAAGCCAAAGTGAAATCATTCCTTTACCCATAGAAGAGTTAACTACCCGGACTTCTCTTCTCATCGAAAAGTCTTCTTACACCACATCCCTACAAGACTGTGAGCAGATGTTATCTAATTTATCTATTTCCCAAACGTCCCCTTCTACCACTCTTGCTACACAAGAGGAAGGCTCGCCACTCCTTTTGACATCCTTAGATGAGAAATCTCTTACACTAACATCACCACATTCTTTAAATGTGACAGATCCCCTCAAACATGCCCTCCTACCTATTAGTCCCTCATCGCCTAAATATTGATTTTCATCTACCTCCTGTGTCACACCCACAGTGGACTGGAATCACAACCCGTCGTTCTTCTGTAAAAAAATTACAAATCACACCTGGAGACTATCATTCCACAGAAGATAAACAGGCCCTATGGGAACGTTTGAGTACCCCTTTTTCTACTCAAATGCAAATGACTGATCCTGATGTCTCCACCATATACCTGAAGTGTTTACAGAAGCTTAAAATGCCCCTGTTCTCACCTTCACCCCCCTCACCTATACCAAATGCCCCGTCCACTTCTATTAACTTAACAAGATCTTCCCCTACGCTTGGGACCTCACCAATGCCCAGTCTAACACACCCGCCTAAGCGACTCGATCTATCCAAAAATAAATCCGTCCCGCCACCTAGGAGACAAACTCAATCCGTGCCCCTATCACAATCAAAACCATCATCGTCATACCTACCTTCCATATTGGGACCCCATCCCTCTACCTTACATCAATATATCATACCTCCTGCGTTTTCTTCAAAACAACCTACGCCTTCCGCACCCCTACAGAAATTCCAGGGTATAGCAACACCGTCACTCTGCGTATCCTGTCCACCTATCAACCCTAAACAAATTCCATCATCAAAAGATTTGTTTTCGGTCACTCCTATTTCCCCGTGGTTGTTTTCTGATACCACATCATCTGCGGCTTCATCATCCAACATAGCTTCTACGCCAAAGAAATCACGTTTAGTGAAAACCACGTATCAACACCCTCAACTAAACCACCACCCGTGCGAACCAATCATGCCCAAACATTACCAAAACCCGCACAACCAATACCCTCATCCTCTTCCGATTTTGACCCACTCAAAGGATCTTACGCCAAAATCCTTGCTATGTTGGTGGAGAATGCGACCATTTCCCTACCTCCACTTAGACCTTATGACCCGTCTAAACCCCGACCTATGGGTTACGATGAGTCTAAAATCTGCGCTTATCACCGCACACCAGGACATGATGTGGAGGGATGCAAAGCTCTAAAAACCATCCTTCGTCAGTCACCTCTCCCAGATCGAAAGATTAAGAAAGAAAACTTACAAAGGGAGAGACCTTTAGTTTCCATTCCCTCTCCTATACCATCTGTCCCCGCCTCACCAAGATCTATCATTATTACAACCCCACCTCTCGAAGACCATGACCTATCCCTACCGTCTTCCTCCTCTCGTAGGTCTACGAGATCAATATGATTAGTGTTGCTACTCGAGAGCAGAAAAAATAATGGAGAAGGCAAAAGAAAGCACACCTGCATGCCATCTCTTTCTCTATCCACCATCCCGATCACACCACCACCTAAAGTGGTTATTCGTGGACCCGCTTACCCCATCTCTAATGGCAGTTTCCCACCGAACCATGATCAAATAGCTTCACCAATCACCTGTAAAAAATGACATTGTATGATCTCATTCAGACTTCTGAATCTCATTGGGACAAGTTCTCATTGAAATCCTTTAAGGGATCGAGGTCTTACCTAATGAAACCTTTCCTGTTACGCTTCCATTTTAACACCCAATCATGTTGCTTCCCTCACCAAACAACCTACCTGCCCCAACCACTTCTGTCTCTGTACAACAAGTCTGCTGCTGTCAGTTTCTCCGAAGACGAAATTATTGACTTTGGTGCAGAAGATCCTGACCCCTACTCTTTTCATCTCATCTTACGTCCGAGACATTCGGGTACATCATGTTATGATTGACGGGGGGCGCTAGCCTAAACGTCATCTCTTCAAAATCCTTCCAACAAATGAATATCCCTTCTAGCTGGCATGTGTGCCAACCCCATCATGTTGCGGTCATTCAATGACGCTATTACTTCTACCTTAGGCACCATGCTCCTCAACATTCGGGTCGGACCACGTACTTTACCCGAACTCTTCTATGTCTTGGAGGGAGAGTTCCAATATAATATTTGCTGGGTCATCCTTGGCATCCGAGCCATGGGATGCATTCCCTCAACATTACATAGATGCATAAAATTTGAGTACGAGGGGAAGTCCTACCACCGTAAAGCTGACCCTCCCCCTTTAAAACTGCATATGTTATACCGCCCTAACGATGTGCTTATACCAATCAAGACCACCCCTACATTCAACCCAACCATCCTCTTCAAATGTACCTCAAACCATCCACCTCAACCGCGCTATACTTCTTCAACTGATGAAACCACCATCGCAAAAACCACTTCCCTTCCCGCAGCTAACATTCCAACCTCCGACCCCTTAGTAGATATTTTTTCAGCGCCTTACGCTGGGGGGAGTACCGCCTATTAACATTAGTTCTTTCCCTACCCCGCAGAAGTACGGAAAATTACATGCACATCCCACTACGACTGTCGCGTGGAGGAGATAATCTCTTACGACCACCCCATTGCCGCACTAACCTTAACGTATGGGGGTGTTGGACGCATCCTCCAGTATCCCTGAACCTCCCTTGGTGTGGTTCCTTCCATCCGATTTTCAAACTTTACAAATCGTCGTTCGCCCTCACCGTCTGACTCGCTGTGCGTGGACAGGCTTTGGTTTTGGCTTTACGAACAAGGCCGACATACACTCATTCCCGTGACTACCCGTAAACATAATGCCTCGCAGTGGGGGGCTCGGTTTTCTCGAACCACCTACACAGGAGACACTCCTGTCGCTATGCCTGGAAGAAGAAGACATCGGCCCCTACCAAACATCATCACCCACTTTGCATCATCACCCACAGAATCTATAGACCCTGAATCCATCCCTCCTACTTTTTTTTTTTTCATAAATGCATCTTCATCGGTCCTCTACTTATCAAACGCGATAATGATGACTCCATCTTCTCTTCCCCTGCTGTATCCCAGACATGATCTCAGAGGATTCACCTTTGACTATGTTTGTTGACTTCTAGGATGATGACTTCCCTCCCACTTACCTGGCGTGGATATTCGTATATTCAACGAGCCTTACCATCTGAAACCCAAACCATGCTGAACGAATCTACCATAGAATTCAAATATCCACACTGATGGATGATCCTCACATTGTGAGATTGGAAATGCCCCACCCACCCCAAAAAAATCTCAAACAATTGCATATTTTTACAGGTAAAGCATCAAACTTATCTGACGTTTTCAACATCTTCCCCAACTTTAGATCGATTTCAAAACCTTTCCATCATCACCCCTAACCTCCTTAAAAAGGATATTGCAATCCAGGAGCGAAGAATGTCACCAACCGCGAAGCTCTCAAACCTATCGTCTTGCAAAACAAGCCACCCTGCTTATCCCACAATCTCCCATACATCCCACCCCAATACGACGCCTTTCTAACTTTACCTTCTCCAACCCCCGACCACCGCTGTTAGGACCATGCCTTGCAACATTCGTGACTCTGAAATTGCGAACAAGCCATTGTATTATAATAAGTCGTAACTTTGGTGGGTACTATGACAGATAGGTACACACAATGTAAAAAGTGGTTCTTGGCCCTATCATTCGGCCACAAACTCCGACACTACCTATCTAAATCACAGACTTTCATCATCCCAATACAGACCCAGCCATTACTGTAATACCAACCTCATCTGAACACGCATTGCTAGATGGATCATTCTTCTTCTCGCCGGACCTCAGACCGTGATTTTGTCTCCTAGAAATCAATCAAAGGACAAACCATCGCAGACCACCTTCCTTGCTGAAGCTCCTTTACGTGGGGAAAAATTTACCAATTTCCATTTCCCTCTCCTTTTCCCGAGCGAACCTCATCGGCTACTCTTTCCCCTCATGGAGGAGTCGTACCCATGACCCTCTCTTCGATGATCTAAATTGCCAGCGCTTCGGCTGAGGACCGGCATGTTCTCATTCCTCTTCGTTCTCATTCCTCTTGACGCTGAACCTATGCCCTCTTTCGGATTCGACTCGATTTCCCTTGCAACTAATAATACAGGCCGGAATACGAGGCCCTTGTTCTGGGTCTCCAAGTTACGTTACACTTAGGCATCAATCTAATCAACTTTTTTGTGAACTCTCATTGGTAGTCAATCAAGTTATGGCTCTACCAATGCAAAAACAGGAACTTCAAAATACCACACTACGTGGATTCCTTCTAGCCTTATTTACCCACTATTCTATCCAAACCATTCCTCCACCCCACTAACCACTAACATTTGCGGACACTATGGCTTGCCTAGCCTTCGCAATTCCTTCCTGCCAAGCCAACTGACTCTGAATATTCGTTGTGGTCCGCAACCTTGTTGCCCATCCTCTTCACCTCGTAGTTTGTAATGATAAATACTGTGTCTACTCGGTCGCAGGATTCTTGGTATCACCATTTCAGATTATCTTATAATCTCTATCCTCCCACCTCCTTACCTTACTAGTAACGCAAACCGTCTTTGCTTAAAAGCGTTTCACGTTATGTTGTCATGGGGGGACTCCTCTATAAACGTGGCTTTGATGGCATCCTCCTCCCCTTCGCTGTCTCTAAACTGGCGCGGAGCCGACTCATACCATCCAACAGGTCCATGAGCGTATTTGTGGTGGGACATTTTAGCGGCCCTTGCGATGGCCAAACAATCCTCGCCTTGGTTATTTTGATTGGCCTACGCCTCAATAACGACTGCTACTAATATGTTAATCGTTGTGTTATGTGTCAGCAACATGGCCAACCTTCAACATACTCCCTAGCCACCCACTCTAGGTCGCTTGAGTATTCTTTGGCCCTTCTCACAATGGGGTTTGACCGTATTGGTGAGAGTCCCCCGAACTCTTTCACAACGTCACCATTGGATAATCGCAGTCAACCGAATATTACACCAACTGGGTGGAGGCTATTCCACTCATTTCATCAAAAAGAAAAATTGTCGATTCATACCACCCACATTATCTGTCGTTTTGGTGTTCCTCTCGCCCTGATAAACAATAATTGAAAATATTTCAAAAACAATTGTTGCAAGACCTTTGCGACAACTTGGTATCAAAACTTAGCTTCTCAATCACCCCTACTCTCCACAAGCCAATGGGCAGCCGAGTCCTCTAATAAAACACTAACCAAAATCCCGCATGAAAGTTGGTTAATAGCCATCGGAAAAAATTGGCAAGATCACATCCCTTTGCCCTTTGGGCTTATCGTCTAGCAGTCTTACCTCGACTAATGCACACACAACACCTTTTTCCTTGTATAACGTCCCAGAGCTGTTTTGCCTCTTCGAAATACATACCCTCCTTAGAAAATATTCTCTTCAGTATATTCCTCACGCAACAACGATGATTTCCCTCCAATAGAGAGCGGTTAGCCCCAATTGGAGCTTCTTGACAATGCCATCTTACAGCTCTTGATCACCTTCAAATCTATCAAAAACGCATTAAACGTTATTATGATAAGCGACTTTCATGATTGTACCTTTAAGGTTGGTGATCCTTGTCCTCAAAGAGAATCAACATGTACCAAAACTGAAAGAGCAAACGGGAAAATTTCTTTCTCCAATTAGATTGGGCCTTATATAATCACTCACACCTATGGATGCTGGTACTCTTACTTTAGCTTCGCTTAATGGTAAACCTTAGCCTGAACCCCTTAATGCCTTGCATCTTCGAACATGTCTATACTGTTGAAATTAGTGTTATAAATCAACTTCTTATCTACCTGCCGCTCGTCCCCTTGAGCGTCACCTACCACTACATACACTCTGTTTCCTACACCTCATATACAATCAAGCTCACATAGTTTGATCCTCACCTCCCCTGTTGATGATCCTTCCCCTTTTTAAGTCTAGTCCATGACTTCAAAGTATTAAAATAAGCCGTATATTCCTTATGGGGCTTTTCTTTCTTGAGTCAAACTTCCTACTAACTAGATCTTCCATCCACGACATAAAGAACATCAGTCATCTAATTAAATATAAGCTTCTCCCTCAAAGGACACTATTGCGAACTGAGGCTGCTTTATAATTAACTGCAGCACCCTGAAGACAACTATGCATTACCTCATACTGCTACTATAATAGAACTGCTCTTCCCTAATAACATCATATCTTCTACTGATAAATAAGACTGTCTCCCTCAAGGACAGCTATACACACGTCAGCCTTTAAATCGAACTTCCGCATTAGCACTTCGTGAAGACCTCAAAAAATAATACAATCAATACCCTTGTAGACTTCCCGCAATCGTCATTCTACATTCAATAAAATAAAAGCCTCATGCAAAGACTTTGAGTCATGGACTTGTCTAGTTGGGTCGGTTCCTCTTTCGTCAGAACACTCACTTTTGTAATGAGTTTCTGTACATCAGCCCTCTCTATATCATCCACCTCACCTCACCATCCTTTCAAACTCCAAGGGACGTTACGTACACCTGATTATAGTGTGATCAACAACTCTTTTCACCTAGGACTTCTCGTCTATAACAGTACCTGGGGCTTCAGGCTTGTTTTACTTGTGTGGTTTTTTTAGCTCTTTTCACCTTACGAAGCAATCTTCCCTTTGCGCCTCGCTCTAGGATTGGTGTGTTGTCTTAATCTGACATGATTCCCTTCTCTTGGGTAGGCTAACTTTCGCTTCCTTATACCTCTTACAACAGCCACCAATTATTACCAACACATCACCTTACCTTTACTATCTTAATATTTTTACCACCCAACCAATTGCCTAAACCATCACCAAATTGCTTGACATTCGCCTCTAATTCGCCTCTCCCCCTGATCCTAAGGGAGAACTACAGTCGGTCTGAGGCCTCCTCCTGCTTTGTTGTGCAAAGGGCTATGTAGGCAGCAACTTCGGAACATGGGTCCCCAAGGTTAGCTCGACCATCCCCCCCCTACCATAATCTATCATGCAGGTGTGGTATAAATAAATATTTCTGTGTATTTCTATTTATTCACATCCTTTTTCAAACTCACCGACATCAAACCCAAACATCTTCATTATTATAACTCAAATTCAACATACATATTCAGCTTTATTTATGATTGTTAAAAAAATACATATTCTCTATCATCGACACGCAGGTCGACACCTTATTTATTCTTATACCTTGCTAACATTTACTCTCAGACCCTCACGCCATCATCCCGACTAGGTGATGATCGTGAATCGTTGACCCCTCTCGCCGGGCCTCTCTGTCTCCAAGTACCACTGCTTTGGTCACGTATCCTCACTAGATCTGCCATCTCTCTCCTATAACCTATATGATAATACGCCCTCTCCGCATGGAGGACTCCAGCCTCTGTCTCTTCTTCCACCCGTGACTCTGCAAACCACTAACACTCCTCTTGTCTCATTCAACCTACATTTGGAGCTGGGATCGCTGAACTAAATGCTGTAGACGACCCTCTCTGCTGTATCACAGCTATGTCAGGCACTCCTTACAATCCCGCATGTTCCCCTGCTACAACCCACCATAATCTATAATAGGCCTTGATGTCGTTCCCTGCATCCATTACCCTGTGATCGGCTGCTACCCCCATGCTTTGGCCCTTCTAAGGTGTTTGCCGGGAGGTGAGAATGCTGTGCCTCGGCGTTGATCCTCATATATGGTTCTAATAAGCCAGGGTAATATCCTGCACAATCCAAATTGCTCGCCGCAGAACGCGATCTATAGGAATCCTCCTCTCATATTCACCTGGCCTGTGCCCCGCGATCTCACCTCATTTGCTCTCCTCACACCCTTCACTCCTCAGCTATTCTCTCTGTTACCATATAGTTACCGGAAGGCCTCCAACAATGTCCCACCGTCACCTCTCCCATACTTGCCTGTAATACACAATGTCACCATGTCACCCGTCATGGCTTGAGAATTGACCTCTTTGTTCGTCTGTCCCATCGTCTGAAATCCCAACCTCGTACCTGGTATCTCCTGCCTGAGGGATTGGCCTATGGTCGGCACACAAAACAATGTGCTCATAGGCCACAGTGTAATCGTATGAACATCTTATCGTCGTCCTGTGATTTCACCTACAAGCCCTAAACCCCTCTATAGCTCCACCAAATATGCAGGTGCCCCGCAAACGTAACGTCCTTTCTAACCATCTCCCATATAAGCACACATCATGCCTTGGAAATCTTCCTCCCTTCTGCCCTCGGTAATGAATAATACCTACCGCTATCTTAGTATCACTTCAACCTTGTCTCCATCCGGTGTTCTGCATGACATTACCCAGATGTAAAGATAAACCTCGCGGTGGTCAATCTCGTGCGTATGGACCAAATCCTACTGTTATTGCTTCTCCCCGTTCGTGCTAGGTAGTGCCTGATACTGGTTCTCCGTAATAGGGAGTCTAAAATTCCGAGACACATCTCTCACTGTACTGTCATCTCCCCTGTTGGCAGATAGAAGGTATTTGTCTTGGGATTCCATCTCTCATCAACGCCGTAAACATACCATGATTACGTGCGATTCGTGAATAATAACGGATTCACTTAAACCCCACATGATTTATCAATGGTCCTTCCGCTGGTGTTCAATCCGCTCGATCCGTGACAAAGTGCTGGCACATTAGCATTCAATCATCAACCCTGCTCTTCCTGCATACAAACCAAAACAACAAAAAACCCATTTCATCGCATGGTTTTTTCAAACAGTCTGGAAATCTCCATTAACCGGTATCGTTATACATACCCGGATATCGGTTGATCACCGATAACCATTCTCCTAACCACTACCGTCACTGTTCAATTACATACATCTGCCTAAAACACCACCTATACACTAAATTTGCTCGTTTTATTTCCTCATCTGTATACACAGACATACCCGAACCCTTGATCTACC
The DNA here is from genome assembly GCA_019776745.2 of Taxus chinensis. Classification (NCBI taxonomy): domain Eukaryota; kingdom Viridiplantae; phylum Streptophyta; class Pinopsida; order Cupressales; family Taxaceae; genus Taxus; species Taxus chinensis. The sequence goes on from CM034156.1 coordinate 605,889,627, forward strand.
TACACGTAACCCTCACCTCATTTATAACTCCTTATTAGCCTGTTTTCTTTCTCATATTACCCACAATACTCTCCCTCCCCCATCTATCCAACAAAACAATCGCAAAATCAAATCACAACCAAAAATTTACCTCTGTGGGGTTGCAGTAGCTTGAGTGGCCTTGTCTGCCTGTCTTTCCCTCTTGTCCCTTCCCTGCCTGCTGGATGTTTCTCCTCGTCCTGCCATTATCACCACTCGTTTCACAAATCGCCTTTCTACTTTTTGAACTCCGATCTACATTCACCTTCCCAGTCTCTTTTCTTATCACCCCATCTCTCATAAAAATTCCTATCATCTCTCTCCTTATCAATCCAAATCTCTCATGCAATACTTAATCTCATTCGTCAAAAAGCGTACGCGTTCGCGTATTTAACCTCTTGCATGGCTCTAAAAGGTACAACTTAAGTTGCCACCCCTAGCTTTTCTATTTTTTAAGAACTCTCATATCTAAATAACCGGTATCGGTTACTTAAAACCGATATCGGTTTCCTAACCTATTGGTGTACACCCCTATCTTCTCTCACATCAAGCGTTTCTTTTCTTCATTTCTCACCTAAATTTTTGTCGTGCCCGCCTCTTTTCCTGCATAAACACCACAATTTAACCCACATTGTTCATTCACACATATAGCATTACACTTTCATTAACAATCAGTTTATTTTATACACATCAACACAAACCATCAACTACAGATTCATCAAGCACTATCAGTCTAATACTCATTTGGATCCAACCTCTAGTTACATATTCACAATGTCACAAAACCAAAAATTCTATCACATAACCTGTCATTCATCTATACGGGCAAAACAAAAACATCAACAAATCATCCATTTATCACCATGTCCACTAAAACTTATCATAACATAATATATTACCAACATTCACAAAATATTTAAAAACACATTTTGAACACTGCATGTGGATCAAAACATCGTCTCTAATATCATATAACAACAAATTTTCCAAAAATACAATGTGCCTACATCGGGCCTCTGTGATCTCATAATCCACCAAGCCGGCCACGCAGCCGCCATAACTGTCAAAAAATCTCGACTCGGCTCCAGGCCGGTCCCCTCGGATCAAAAATAGATATATACTACTCGGCTCGCAGGCCGGTATCCATCCACTATACAACCCCTACTCTGCTCGGCATGCCGGATAATAATAAATGAATAAATGACGATACATGAAAATACATAGCCGCATGCCTCTATCATACACCCGTTTTGCGACCGTACCCCACCCATCTCTAAATACAAAAACCATTCTGATCCCTCAGCTCTCCCCACCGCCTCGGCACCTCTCCCCGCTGTTCCCTGTGGGGCATCTCGCCTCCCCCTGCCTGTGACGGGACCCACAGTGTAGCTGCACCTCCCTGAACCTCTGGCTCCGAGATGTCTCTGCTACTATGTGCGCATAGGGCTGATAAATCACCCCGTACCTTCAAGAATATCCTGATAGTATCGGGCCTGTCACACTTATCCTCCGCTCTATCTAGTCCTCCATGTAACGCTCTCGAGCCACCGTAGGTATTTCCGGGGATGTCCCCTAACACCTACTACCAGTGCCCGCCTGTCCGCTTGTGGTGTGGTGCTGTACCTGTCTGCTGCCTGTACCTGTACCTTCACTGTGGCTATGGTGATAGTGGTGGTGCTAGCCTGTGCCTTTCCTGAGCCTGGGCTAGCTGCCCCTGTAAGACACCTATCTGTTGCTGTGCTCAGCTAGCGCCCCGAAACGCTGCACCCTGACCCCTGAGCTGATCTCTCTCCTCTCTCCTATCACTGAAGCCAAGTCTTGCTTGTGCAGGCGGTACTATCCTGGCTACTCTCTACCCAGCCCCCCACACACCCTGTTATGCTCCGCGTTCACCCAGGCAGCATCTACAAACCCTCCCCTGCTGGCCTCTCTGCTACCCCATCTGGATCCAAAGCTGTGGTGCAGGTAGTGGGCCTACCATCATCTCTCCTGTACTAAGGAAAGGGGGTGGGCCATCTGACTCATTGCCCATCTGCTACGTACTCCTCTCAGGGGTATCCGCTCGTACCTCCTGCCTCCGTCCGCTAGCTCAGAATGTGTACTGGATTAGTGCGCCAACCTACGTAAGCGGGCTCCCTACCAGGATGATGAACGCTGTAAGGGTCTCCATACAATGTCTACTGCTCTGCTGTAAGGCCCCTCTATGCAGATGTCTATAGTATGGCCACAAATCCCGACGCGCCATAACTCTCGTCGGCTGGCCCCCGACCCCCAACCCCCTCTTAAAGCCATATCGGTAGATGACCTTTGCCCTGGCTGCTAGGGGTAACCCTACTGGCCTTATGCATATGATTGCTCGTTATGCCCAAAATGCAACAAAAATGTAGAACACATACCAATCCCTCCTCCTGCGATTAGCCCTATAGCATCCCTTATAATTGCACCAGATATACTAGTGCCAGGCATCACAGGTGTGCTTCCTCCACCATCTCCCAGAGCACCCCCATAATGCTCGTGGGAAGCGGCCTCCCTCTGAGTCTGGAGGGTGAGCAGGTGATCCCTAACCTATTCCATTGATATCAAAAATATCCATCTTTTCTTAGGAAGAGCACTTCCTCTACCAGTTGGACCTACCATTACTGAAATTACAGAGGAACCATAGTTGTTGCATGATAACCCACCACAAGGCCAGAAGATGCTGCAAGCTAATCCACAAAAACCTACGTAAATTGCCAGCAAGGGTAAAACATAGGATAATGAGCCACCATTTCTTGAAAGGTTATAAGAAAAGAAGACTGACCTCAAATAAGAATTTGATTCTAATTTTTATAACAAGTTAAAAGACATCTATGTCAAAATTCCATTGAATCAAGTTATCAAGGATGTGCCCATCTATAACAAATTGGTTAAAGATCTATGCATAAAGAAACCAGACAAAAAAAGGATAGATACACCTACTATTTAAGTCATTGTACAATTAGATGGTATTATGCTTGGGAACTCAATTCATCCCAAATACATAGCTCTAGGAATCCCTTTACTAAATGTTACAATCAATGGTATAGTGATTAAAAAAACTCTAATTGACTTAGGGGTAGAAATAAATGTAATAAAAAAATAAATAATTGATGATTTAAAATTGGAGGGGTTAATACCAACATCCACAGTCCTGTAGCTTACAGAAAAATCAATAGTTAATCCTGAAGGAGTCTTGGAGGACGTAGTAGTAGTGATAGAATCTTGGGAATACCCTGTTGATTTTATCGTTCGTCAGCCAAAAGAAAGTTTGGGAGGATATCCTATCATCTTAGGAAGACCATGGTTAGTAATTGCTAAGGAATTCATAGGATGTAGATATGGTAATATGATCATCTCTAATAGAAGTGACACTAAAAATCTTATGCTTTACCCCCTTGCACAATTATTCAATGAAGAATACCAAAACAATTGGGTAAAAGAACCAAAAGAAGATAAAATATTATTTTAGTAGCTCACAATGTTAGATATGTCATGCAGAATTGATGTAAAAGAAGAGGATGTTGTTCTTTCTAGTGTCCTACAGAATAATTATGGTAAAAATAAAGAAGAAGATGGAAAATTGCAATGCATAAGTTGTCTTGAGAATCAAATATTACCATAAAAGTGGACTATAAATGTTCCAGGTAAGAATTGCATCCTACAGGAACTTCTTCCACATGATTGTATATTGAATTCTATAAGTAACAGTATATTCTCCATGATTTATCTTTCTAAGAAAGAGGAAATTACACCGAGTAATCCACTTAATGTGAACAAAATGTTGAGCATGTAATAAGAGAAGATGTTAGTTTCTCTTCTTAGAAATCAAAGACAACATATGCATGGGATTATGGAGAAATGTATAGAATCCATATTAAGCTCTATACCCATAAGATATACATCAAAGTCAACTGCAAGCCAATAACACAGCCAGAAAGAAGAATGAACCCAACAGTAAGGGATATAGTGAAATAATAATTATAGAAACTATTGGATGTTGGATTCATATATCCAATTTTAGACAATCAATGGGTGCAACCCTTTTTATTGTACCTAAAAATAATGGAAAATGGAGGATATACGTGGACTATAGAGAACTAAATGTAAAAAAAAAAAGAATCATTTTCTGCTTCCTTTCATTAATCAGTTACTCAAAACTCTTTCTGGAAAGAAGTATTTTTATTTCTAGATGGCTATAGTGGCTATAATGGAATCCATATTACACCAGAGGACTAGGACAAGACTATATTCACATGTCCACGAGGAACATTTACATACTCTATTCTTCCCCCTTTAGTTTTTGCAATGCACCCACCACATTTAAGACAAAAGTTCTTAGCATCTTCTAATATCTAACCCATGATTTCTCGGAGGTATATATGGATGATTTTACAATCCATTACAGTAATTTTGATGAAGAAATAAAGAACCTAGATAAAGTTCTCAAGAGATGCAAGGAATATAACCTATCTTTAAGAAACAAAAATATTATGATTATATCTGAAGGAATAGTGTTGGGACACTATTTATCATCTACTAGAATTCAAGTAGATCCATCAACAATATCCTTGATTATAAATTTTTAAACACCTAAGAAGAACAAAAATGGGAGGATATTCTTAGATCATGCTGGGTATTACCAAAGATTCATTCAAAATTTTAATACAATTACTGCACCATTATTTTTCTTATTGGGAAAGATATGTTGCCTTTGTGTGGACTGAGAAATGTGAATCTGCATTCTAGGATTTAAATAAAATGTTAACTTCTGCACCTGTGTTAAGAGGACTAGATTGGAGTTTTCCATTTCACATACACACTGATGCCTCAGAACATGCCATTGGAGTAGTTCTAGGAAAGAAGGATGTGATTCTTAATTATGTAATCTACTATGTTAGTAAGAACCTGTAGTGTAGTGAGCTCAACAATATTATCACATAGAAGGAGTATTTAGCGGTTGTGTATGCTATTAACAATTTTAGACAGTATATCACAGGCTATCCAATATTTATTCACACTGACCATGCTTCCAATAAATATCTAATCAACAAACCAGTTGTAAGTAACATAATAATGAGATGTTTACTGATCCTACAAGAGTTTGATGCTACAATTTTGGATAAGCCTTGTAAAGACAATGTTTTTATTTTATTTCTCTCAAGAATGGAGAATAATACTGAAGATAAAGTAGTGGATGACTCTTTTCCGGATGAACACATGTTTTTCATTTCCACTAGAACACCTTGGTATGCTGATATAGCTAGTTATTTGGTGTCAAGTAAGACACCTCCACACTATCTATACTCTGAAAAGAAATATATTATTGAGAAAATTGTGAATTTTTCTTGGATAGATGGTTTCCTATTCCAAAAAGGGTAGGATAATTTTATGAGGAGATGCATAGATGATGAGGAAGTATATGAATTCCTCAAAGCCTGCCAAAATGAACCATGTGGATGAAATTTAACTACAAAAAGAACAACACAAAAAGTGTTGACAATAAGGTATTACTGGCGTACACTACATAAGGGTGCAACATTGTATTCCAAAAGGTGTGATGAATGCCAAATAATGGGTCGGCCTACCAAGGTAGATGAGATGTCAGTGCAGCCTCAGTTGTTATTGTAGCCATTTGGCAAATGGGAGTTGGAATTCATTGGCCCAATAAATCCTAAATCTTAGTAGAAAGAGTACATTTTGGTGTGTACAGATTGCCTCACTAAATGGACAGAAGTGAAAGCATTACCAAATCAGACGAGTGAGAAAGTTGCTAAATTCCTATATGACCGCATCTTCACAAGATATGGTGTGCGAAGAGAAATTGTTACAGATCATGGTACACACTTCACAGCTGAAGTCATCTCTGATTTAGCTAAGGAATATGAAATAATGCATATAAAATATACACCTTATCACGGCCAATTTAATGGCCAAGCTGAGGTAATAAACAAGGAAATATAAGCTATCTTAACAAAAACCAATACACTTCATAGAAGGGACTAGTCAGAAAGACTTTCAGAAGTAGTTTGGGCATTCAGTACAACATGGAAGACAACAACTGGATTCACACCATTTGAAATTTTGTATGGTAAGGTTGTTTTCCTCCCTATTGATTTTAAACATAAGACATTAAGGAAAACACTTGAATTAGGAATAGATTTATCTGAAGCTCAAAGACAAAGGATTCTCCAACTCAATGAGTTGAATGAAATGAGGAAGGAGTTTTATCATAACACAAAGGTGATAAAAAAGAAAAGGTTCAAATGTCATGACATGTTCATCAAAATAAGGCAATTTCAGGAAGGATATTGGGATCTCTTATTTGACTCCATGTACAAGGACCACATGGGAAAACTCATAACAAGGTGGTTAGGGCCATATGAGATTGAGAAAATATTTCCTAATGGGGCTACGAAACTAACCATCATAGATCCTTTGAGATTTAAACTATTAGTTAATGGTCATAGATTGAAGTTGTACAAGAATCCAAATGATAAGATCACTTTCATGCAATAATTAAGAGGAGGTCAAATTAGGATGGAGACGAGAACAACAAAGTTAAAGTCAAAAGTTTAACATGTTGTTTCATCTTTTGAAATTCTTGAAGAATAAGATTTGTAGTGGCCTTGGAATATTTAGCTTCCTTTATACTCCAAGGAAGAATAAAAGTGGTGTGATCATCATTTATGGTGATCAACAACACTCTTCTAACATGTTATGTGTTTTATAATTTCTATTTTTCAAGTTTGGTGTATCAATTCCAAGGGGTGCGTAATATATGATAGAAGGAGATGATGAAAAGACTAAAATTTATAATTGGAACAAAATGTAGTAAATCTCTGTTTTTCTTTCCTAATGGAAAAACTTGTTAATACATGAAGAAATAAGGGTGAAATTGTTCCTGCAAGCACTTATAAAGAAGATTGGTACCAAAAAAATTCAGTCTTCCCTCTCTAGGAATTAACCAAGTTTCTTAAGGGACCTCTAACATACATTTGCATTACTCTATACATCACATGCAACAACGTAGAACCTCAACTTGCAACATCATGATGATTCTGCATGCAGCCAAAGGCATAAATTCCAACAAGGCACATGTAATAATCATCAAACGTACTTCTTCAGATAAGTGCACTTAATCCACTTTATTAAAGTAGCAATAGAATAATTATAAGCGCTTAATATTTGTGACATGTCATTAATAACTTTATTTGCCATTTTTTTTGCCACCTTTCATAATGTGAGTTGTGTCCCATGTTATCCCACTTCGTCACCTTACACAGGTTCATCCTTCAAATCTAATTAATACATGCCATTTCAAGTTTTGTGTGAGTCAGTTACAAAATTCAAAAGCACTAAGTACTCGATATCTTTACACTAATTCAATTTTTTACAAAATCAATTCAAACTATAAAAATTTCTTTCCTCTCAGAGCTAAAAGAAGATGTAGAATTCAAAATTTGGTTGTGACCTCATTAGGAATGAGCCTAAATATCATTCACACTTCTATAATCAACCACATATTCTAAAATATTTCCATGAAAATGGTGTGATGGAGTATATTAATAAATTTTAAGGATTTAACGAGTCAATGGTAAAAATGTTTTTCGCCACCTTCAAGGATGGAAAGGCCATAGTTAAAGGTTTTATCGTTAAGGTGGATGGAAGAATTCTGGCTGAAGTAAATGAACTCCAGCAGAAGGAGAGTTGTATCCTACAAAGGAAAATCTAGAAGAATCTTGTGCAAAATTCATAGACCTAGATCACAACTTCATCAGTGACAGATAAGGTACCTTATGCACTTCTTTAAAATCCTTCTGAGCTGATGTTGCAAACTATGTTATAAGGTACTCAAGGTTAAACATTATACATTTTAAATTGCTTAATCATTTGAAAAATAGAAAACATGTCAATGTACCTAAAATTGCTACATGAAATCCTAAAGAAAGTGAGTAAGGAATCTCAAAGGGGTAGGTATGCATTATCTCACCTTTGTCTTGTCACCTTAGTTGTGAAACATGCATTGGCAATGGAACATCCTATAGTAAGATAGGAGGAGTTTGCTGGGGAAAAACACCTGAATGATATTTTGGGGAAGGGGAAGAAAAAGAGGAGACACTCAGATATTTCTTCTATGCCTACACCTAAAACCTTAGATTCTACCTCCATCCATACAGAAACCTCTCTCCCTATAAAAAATTTCGTACCTACAGAAACTTTTGTTCTTAACAAACCTCTATCTCCTAAGAGGGACCCTAGGCCAATCTCCCTTGATAGAATTCTTATTTCTGAAGATCCCCTATAGATATCCATCCTTGAATCCTTCTCATCAAAAGTAAAATGGAAATCCTTAAGAAAAACCACAGAGACATCAAGGAGATCTCATAGGCTCCATGATAAAAAGGCCAAAACGTCAAAGTCAAGGAGAAATATTTAAATCTTTCTGGATAGTGATGAAGAGGAGCTTGAAAATACATAGGAATGTGTTCCCATGGATGTTGAGTAGGGAGATCATGTAGACACATGCAATGACATAGGTATGGGAGATACAAATAAGGAAGTGGAAGAGAAAAAGGAGGAGTTAGATGAGAAACATGATCATGCAATCCTAAATGAACTAGTTGGAGTTCAAATAGAGGTTTTTCATGCTGAGGAAACCCACATAAAACATGAAGGAGAAGTATAAACAAAGGAAATTAAAAATGTATCCAATGTAACCAAAAATAATGAAGAAAAAATTGAGTAAGTACTAGAAATATCAATACCTGAACCACAGACTGATGTAATGGACACAATGGATGATCTTCCACAAGATATTAGGGAAAAAATTGAGAATATTATCCAAGAACTTGATCCAAAACATATTCATGCACCTATTGAGAAAACACAAGGGACAATCTTACAGTTTCCCAAGATGAAGTTCAGGAAGTCTTTGAGCCTGTTCATCAACCATTTCCACCACTCAACCGACAACCATAGGTTGTGATAAAGGAAATGTTTCGATAACCTCCTAGACCAACTTGTATGGATATGACAACTCAAACCACCTTTCTAGATTATTGGGTACAACAATTTGAGAGTTATGTTAACAAGATGCAATACAAGTGGGAAAGAGAGAAGGAATAATTTTTTCTTCCATCATCAACTAGATATTGAAGATAAGGATAGGAAGCTTAGGGATAATGATAATGAGATTTCTAAATAGAAGAAATAATATTAAACTATTAAGGTAACCAATGAAATAATATTATGCAGGCCACCTTCAAATGTATATGATGTCTTCTTAAAGGAACAAATACTACAACTAAAAATTACTTGCATCAACTCATATTTTCAGTTTGACATTAGTATAGCTTGGAACTTCTTCAGGTTGTATTTAAATATGTCGCATGAAATTCAATTGTTGTTATGTGAATTATATATGTATAAACTATGCTCTATAGTATGATAGAGATTGGATACCTACACTCTACATTGGGGATGTGCAAATTATGACACTATGTTCCTACTTTAATAATGAACTATATAGGGATAGACATATGGTAGATTATAGAAACTTGTCCACGGTACAACCTTTGACGATAAGGGAAAAGGAAGGAAACACTAAAGTGATTATTAAATAATATGAAAAGTTTATAGAAATTTAGAAAATTAAATAGAGGGTTTATTGGATGAGACAGGAAGCGTATGATGAAACAAGAAACTACAATAAATTTAATAACATAGAAATAATATAGGCTTGTAGGGAAATATGGGGAGAAATGTCAAAAGAGATGTAGATAAAGGAAATGCATTTTATCTTAATATCATCCCCACTTTGAGTATGATAAATTCATATATTTAAATCTCTAAGGTATGTGGAAAGACTTGGTTTCCGATTGGTTATTATCCACCAATTTTACACAATCTTATCCCCCACTGGTCTAGAAACATAAAGTTGAATGAGGACTTACAGGAAAAAATAATGGAAAGGTACAGAAGGAATTTAGGTTACTTATTCATAGAACTAGAAGGTATCTCAACACCAATGGAATTTAAGAGATTGTGCAACATTATTGAGGCTGACCCCAAGAAAAGAGAGGAGGAATGCAATAATTCTTGAATGAGGACATTCAAGAAACTCAATTTGGGGGTGTGATGAGCCCTTTTATTTATTTGTTTAAAGTGTCTCATCTATTATATATTTTTTATCTATGTGTACCCCCTGAACATGTGTTTCCCATATACTGCTGAACATATTTGTTATATCTTGAACATATAGCACTTATATTAGTTAATATAATTATTACTATGTTTACTTTATTTTGTGGATTATGGATGCATTTATTATTTTAAATGCAATGTGATTATTAAATATTTATTTGAATAAATCTCAACCCTGATTGAAAAATATTTGTTATGTGTATCCACTAACATGCAGCCAAAGAAACTCATTCACAATATAAAGGGACCCATTTGCAGTAACTGAGACTTGTTGCTAATCAAAGAATACTTGTCTAAAATCACATGAGGAGTTCACGTGGGATAGAAGGCCTAGAACCAAGGGCACGGAAGGACATGAAGGACCCATGCACATAAGGCAAGCTCAAATTTTAGGAATTATTTGATTTTGAGCATGAGGATCTATTTTTGGGAGATGGTGTGCGGACCACATGAACAATGTAGAGACACAAGCACCATGCATTGTCTATATTTGGAGAAGAGGTTCAAAGCGTCTATGCATGGAGACAAGCTAAGAATAGAATTGACACTTCAATTAACTACAAGAGGACTATAGATAACACACTTACATGTGTGGCTATGATTATAAAATGGCGTGTGGCTAAAAATAGCATGCGACCTATTTCTGGAATAGTTAAGTGGTGAAGGGAAAGTTCCCACCATATATATATGATGTTAGGTGCATAGTAGATATATGTATCATAGAGAGCGGTGTATGTATGATTTTGGATGTATGAATGTGTGTATCAAATCCATACACACATTGATATAGATTGACAATGTTGTAAGGAGATTTTGTATTTACTAATAGATGGAAGATATTGGCTGAATCTAAGTGTCATTCTACATAATTGAGTAGTGCATGTTAATCGTTAAATCATGATTAATGTTCTTTCATAGATTTGAGGATAGCATGCATTATAGAATGTTGGATTAGTTATGAATCTATATGTTTCTTCCATCATCATGTTAACATCCTGTTACAAAAACCCTAAAGAGGGAATTGGTACATTTATGCGCTTCAGGTGAGGTGCTCAGTCTAGGCTGAGTGATGTGCCAACGCGACTAGGGTAATATCATGCAAATTCTAGGCTGCATCATTGGTTCCGTTTCTGGGACCTCTTTTTTAGTTTTTTTCAGGATGGTTCGCGATGAAGATGTATTGGTTAACCCTAGAAAGTATTAAGGAATGGATACATGATCTGGAGGAAGAATATGCATGATGGTTCAACAGTGGATTTGAGTTTAATGCACAAATTTGTGTAGAACAGAACCTGTATGAAGTCTTATATGAGAGATTTTTTGATATATTTCTAGTAGAACTATACGAGTGGCTTATAGCTTATGCATCCCAGCAGAATTGGAGGTATCACGCACTTATCTAGACACAAGAATAATTTCAGGCCCTCTATGATCTTGATCTAATATGGACTTGCACGGTGGATATGTGGTTTCTTGGTGTTCTAAATAGTTATATTCTGGAATATTCAATTTCGAAGTACTCTTGCCCAAAGGTAGCTGAATTCTAGTTTTTGCGGTATCCAAGAGGAACATAATTACATGGTATTCCACTATAAATCAAGATCTTAATGGTAACTTTGAACCTGGAGAGTAAACCAATGGCTAAATAAAATTCACCACACACAAAGGCAGGTACAGATTTGGTTTAATGGTAGACCTAGTGGCAGAGAAACAGAGAGAGGAAAGGTGGCTTAAGTATAATGAGGTGCGTGAGAAGGATATAGGGAAGCAAAATTCCATTGCATAGAGTATGGCATGGAGGAGAGAGATGGCTCATGATGGATTTACAACTCACTTAGAACACATGGAGCAATAGCATCAGGAACTCCCCCATCTTAGAAAGTATGATAGAGATCCCTTCTCAACATCACATAGAAATGTGCTAGCAAAGACTACTTAGGCCATAGGCACACATCTTAATCCACCTAGTGACCTAGCCTTTGCACTTCATTTTTCAGTATCTAGTATGAAAAGTAACCAACAAACTAGCTTGGGAAGTAGGAAAGTAGGATTAAGTCATGGATCGAGTACATCAATGGAAGGATAGATGGCTTCAATGTCATTTAGAGGAGCATTCTTAGGCACATAATCTACATAGAATGTGAGTGCGTAGAATGTTGGATTCACCTCTAGAAGTGGAACTACCTCACAGACCGTAGGGGTTATGTATAGTACTACTTTTGGAGCACAGAGGAGTACATCTACAACTCTTATTCCAACTACAAGTGACAGATCTGGAGGTACAGGTGATTCTAGTTCTAGTGGATTTGGTGGTTTTAGAGCCAGAGGGAACACAAGAGGTTCTGGATTAGGTGGTCAAGGTCCGCAGCAACCACCGAATATCTATATGGATATGTCTCTTTGTCTCCCAGAGTAGAGGTATAGAGGATACTACCAAACATGTGCATATGTGTGAAATATTGTGGTACGCTAAAGGGATTACAGCTACTGAGTGAAAGAAAAGTCAATTTACCACTACATTAAAGGGGTGTGGACATAGCTGGATAGGAAGTTTGACCCTAATCAAACTTGCATGGATTATGTAGCAGTGAGGGATGCTTTCTTGAAAGAGTTATATATTCCCAAGTTTGAGCAGAAGAGTATAATTTTGCTCAAAGATATCAACCAAGACACTATTGAGAGTGTACGTGAGTCTGATGCTCATTTTAAGACACTTCTATCTAAGTTTTCTTATGATATTCACACTAGCCAACATGCACAATGGTTTATTGGAGGATTGATTACACCTTTTAGAAGGGCGCTATCACATAAGACATACAAATATCCACACGAAGCACTGGAAGAAACTTTTCATGTTGAGGAAATTAGGAGCATTGACACTGGCGTTAGCCCATGTCTAGAGGCACAGATTGTAGCTATGGAAAAGCAGTTAGAGAAGCTATTAGAAAATTCAGCCCATGAAACGTGCTCAAGAATTTAGTGTATAGATTGTGAAGTGGAAGGTCACACCAACGATAGTTGCCCTTGTAGATCCATACAATCGTTACTATTGGACTATGAAATTTGTCATTTGAATCATGATGCTAGTCACTGTTCCTTGTTACAATGCACGATAAGGAAGAATGTATCTTTCTTTTGCAAGATTTGCAAGTCCACGACCCATGATACTAAGGATTTCCAGTTGATTGGTCAGATCCAGGATGCTATAGACATTGGAATATGATAGACAAGTATATAGATATTTCTAAGGGTAAGAATGAGAACCAAGATTGGGATCATAATCAAATGCGTTATGATAGGAATGAGGGGCATTTTGAAGGAGGTCATGGAAGGGGATGTGGATATCATGGTGGATATGGAGCACAAGGTCAAGGTGGAGGAAGAGGATATTTCCCTCATGGAACATGTTATATGTATGGATCTCCTGACCACTACAGGTGAGAATGTCCTCAGAATATTGCATTTTATTTTTGTAAAAGGATCCATAGCTATGAAGAGTGCTCAGACTTATATGAGCATTTGAGTAAGCAACATAAGTAAGAAATAAAGGTGCTAGGATGGTTAGAATCCATCACATGGTAGAAGACCAATATATACCCAAGATAACAAAAGGTCCTGAGGCATTGACAGTGAAGATTACTACACATGCTGAAGTAACACACATGAGAGCAGCATTACACTAGAAGCCTACGATCACCAAGGAGGATATTTTTCATGCGAGGTACCTAGATCCTACTAATCAGAATGAATTTTACCAGGATACCATGAAAGTGGAAAGGAATCTTTAAGGTGAGATACAATACCTAAAGGATCATCGGAGACAGTCCAAACTGATATTGATGATCTATGGGAGGTGTGTAAGATGTTGTGCTAGGAGAACATTATTCCACTATTGGGAAGTTAGTTGAAAGGGAACACTCCACACGCAAGTCTTGAGACCAAACAACAGATTCTACATGAAAATATTCACCCTGATAGCATTGACTATGAAAAAGAAATTATTTTGAATGTTGTTATGGATGGGTGGTTGTTGAGCAACATATTGATCAATATAGGTGCGGAAGTAAATGTGCTGACATTAGATGCATGGGTACAAATGGGAAGGCCTCCATTATAGCCATCATCTAATGCGTTATTTATGATGAACCAGAATAAGGCCACGCCCAAAGGAGTTTTGGAAGATGCATCTATAACTATACAAGGGGCCAAGTTCACTGGGGATTTTGAGGTATAAGCACTTGTAGAAGTAGACAATTTTCCATCCTTGCTTGGATACCCTTGGTGTTATGTGAATAACGTTGACTTGAGATTCAATAAGGGGTATATCAGCTTTGAAAAAAAGGAGGAAAAGGTTGTGATACCTTTGACAGATGGGAAGTCTACACCCTATGTTGAGCCTCTAAGTGAGGAGGATTTAAATAGAGTCTATGTATGTGCTATTCAGGACCTAGAGGTCAATGAGCCATCAAAAGAAGGAATTCTACAGTGGGAGGATTCTCATTCTATTAGTGATACTACAATTATTGCTTACGACAATTGGGCTCATGGTACATATGAATTAGTCGGGTGCGAGGTGACAAGCATGGTTAGGTGCAAGAATGAATTTCATTCAATTCAACGGATAGGTAGCACAATAACTTGGTATACAGGGACAAAATATCTTCCTGCCTTTTTGAAGGCCATGGAAACATAGTGGGTAGACCAAGCTACAAGGAGATATATGTTACTATATACACTACGCGGGATAACATCACGCTGGTGGGTAGTCCATAGAGAGAATCTTATAAACTGGGAAAATATTAGAGTCACTTTGTCTACTAGGTTTATATGCAATAATGAACCTACACAAATCTACACTTATAGTGGTGATAAACCTATTCAACATGACCTTCAGCAGTGTGAGAGACTCTGGAAAGTAGGACAAGAAGAATTACCACCTTCACTTTGGGTGCTTAGATTGTATTCCACACTCTAAGGATGCACACACACTTGGTATGTATGGGTAAGTGCAGGAAGTTGATGGACAAATATAGGGTCATCCGTGGACATCATATTGCAAATAACAACATAATATCAACTTGTAGGGATTATTATCAATACATAAACTCAAAATTAGACAAAATTATATTAATATGAATCATAGAATCTGGAATCTAGTTTCTAAAATACTAATTTTTGTAAAAAATGGACAAGATTAGCTATGTTAAACACTCAAAATTCAATGACTTGGTATTTTTTTTAAAAAACACCGATAAGATTATAGTCCGTTTGCCCACAATTTGGATGACCAAAAATTGATATATATTTTTTTCCTTTGGTGAGAAGTTATATGCCACTATCTATCTTGGGATGGATTTTATTTTGTATTTTTTTGAGTAATATTTTATTTTTTATGATTTTTTCCGTGAAAGTGGTATGAAAACATAAAGAAAACAAAGCACTTTCCGTTTGCCCGCCATAACTTCATCAAAAAATATTGAAATCAAATAATTTTTTTTTTGAACATGTATATAATTTCACCACAGTTGGGATGGTATAAGTTTTATCACATACTGATAAGTGAAACAAATTTTGCAGTCTTAAACATTGACATAAACATTCACAGGAAAAAGTGTCTTAAAGACCTACTATTAGTAAAAAATTATAAAATGATATTTATCCTCTTCTATTCACTTTAAAATCAGTATTTCTACAAAGCTAATAGTCTCCCCTACACAATGGTACCATTTTTATGACATATTTTTTACTTTTCGGTATGGTTCAAGTCCGCGGAAGACTAAATTTGATGTTTTGTTGTTTTTAATGTAAAATTCAGGATTTGATGTCCACTTAATTGTCCCCCAACTTGGTGCACTTACCCGTATATGCAGAACTACATAGAGAAACTAAGAACTGGGAAGATTTGACTACAGGTATGATCTAGATGTTTGACCTCCTATAGCAGAGGCATTAAAATTTATCAAGCGCTTAACTATGGGAGATAGTACAAAAGAAGAAGAGCATATTCAGGAATTATTTGGTGAGATAGAGTTTAGAGAATGTTTTGAAAAGGAAGAAGAAATGGACTCCATACTACATGAATGCGCTTTCCGTAAGAAAGAGAAAGGAAAGATGGTTTGCATCATGGACGATGAGGAAATTGAGGACCTAGATACTGAACATTCACACGGGGTACATGAGGTCTTGGAAAGCGCACACAAGGATATGTGTGCCTACCATGAACCCATGAAGACAAAAAAGGTGAATATAGGTTCAGAGGCTAAGCCTAAGGAGGCCATCATTAGAGATTACTGGTCAGAGTTGGAGGTAGCAATGATCATTGAGTTACATAGGGATTATCAGGACTTATTCCCTCATGGATATCATGAACTTAAAGGTGTGCATGAATCACTTGGGGAAATGAAGATAAAACTTAAGGATGGTGCATGGCCAGTTAGAAAGAGACCTTACAGTATGAATCATAATTTTTGCAAAAAGGTGAAAGAAGAAATTGATAAAATGTTAAAATCTGGAAACATCAAGCCCCTTGATGAGTCAGAATGGGTTATCCCAATGGTGATCAGTATCAAGAAGGACAAAAAGATTAGGATATGTGTAGACTATAGGGAGTTGAATGCTACATGCATCACAAATCCATTCCATATGCCATTCACTAAGGAAATACTAGGAGTTGTAGGACATAAAATATATTCCTTCACAGATGGATTTTCCAGGTATCATCAAGTTAGGATCGCTCAAGAGGATCAAGAAAAGACAACATTTACTACTGAATGGGGTAGTTTTTCCTATACTGTGATGCCCTTTGGATTGAAAAATTTTCCTGTTATATTCTCACGCATAGTTGTTCAAGAAGTCAAGGATTTTATTCATAAATTCTTACAAGTCTACCTAGATGATTGGACAATATATGTGCTTGTGAAAGATCATTGTGACAATCTGCGCTTAGTGTTTGAACGATGGAGATAATTAAGTATCTCTTTGAATATCAAGAAGTGCATATTTACTACGCCATTTGGGATAGTGTTAGGAAATATAATCTGCAAGGAAGGTTTGTTAGTTGATCTAGCCAAGGTTGTAGTAATTTTAGGCCTGGAAGCACCTACCAGTCAAAGTGAGGTGCGCAGATTTTTAGGTCATACAGGATATTATAGAAAATTCATCAAAGGGTATGCTAGAATTACTGCACCCTTGGAATAATTACCGAAGGGGAAAGGTACATTTTATTGGGGAGAACCATGGTAGTGCGCATTTGAGATATTAAAAGAGAAACTTACTACCACACCCATTCTGCACTTTCCCTCATGGGATAAACCATTTCATGTACATGTGGATGCTTCTATTGTGGCCATTGGCACTGTGTTAGCTCAACCTAGTGAAGGTATTATAGATCATCTAATCTATTTTTCTAGTAGGAAGCTAACTCCTTCTAAAAGGAATTATACAACTATAGAGCGTAAAGCTTTGTTAATGATCTACGCATTGTACAAGTTTTGATAGTACTTGTTAGCAACACCATTTGTGTTTTATACAAATCATATGGCATTGAATTACTTAGTAAAAAATCCCATATTATAGGGGAGCATATGCAGCTGGGTGCTCCTATTTCAAGATTTTGACTTCACAGTTGTGGTGAAGCAAGGGAAAAGGAATTCTAGACCAGACCATTTATCTAGAATCAATTCAGGAGAGGATGCATAAAAAATTGAAGAAACAATGTTGAATGCACTGTTATATAGGTTACAATGCATGCCCATAGAATTAGAAGACATTTTTGTCTTTCTATGAACAAAAATGGCACTAGAAGAAATACAATCATTAGAAAATAAGCAACTTGTTATACACGTGAAACCATTTATGTTAGTTAGTGGTGACCGTTACAAGCTAGGCAGAGATGAAGTATTACGCCGTTGTGTGTTAGAGCATGAGTGCAAGGATATCATGGAAGAAGCTCATGGTGGTATTGTAGTAGGCCATTATGTAGGTGATGTAACTTCCTGAAAGATCCTAATTGCTAGATTATGGTGGGAGACACTGTATAAAGACTATAAAGATTATTGTAAGGCGTGTGATCATTGTCAACACTTAGGAAAACTAGGGCAACGAGATGAGATTCCTTTGAGACTGATTACTAGTGCCAAACTATTTGAGAAATGGGCCATTGATTTTGTAGGCCCTATTTTGCCACCCACGCATAGGAATGGATTGTGATATATCATTACTTGCATATATTATCTCACATGGTGGGTAGAAGTAGCACCTACCAAATACTGTATGGCAGTTACAACAGCTAGGTTTATATGGGAGAATGTTCTTACATGATATGGGTGTCCTTTAAGTTTGACAAGTGATAGAGGTACACACTTTTTGAATGAGACAATCAGGATCCTATTAGATGAGTTTATGGTTACAAACCATAAAACTACACCTTACCATCCTCAGGTAAATGGAACTGCTAAGGCTTTCAACAAAATTTTGGGCTAGACTTTGAAAAAAATATGTGATGTTGGAAGAAAGGATTGGGATGAAAAAGTGTTAGTTGTGCTTTGGGCATATAGAAAAACTTACAAGAGATTGAAAAAAGGCCACACTGTTTCAGTTGGTGTTTGGCTTGGAAGCTATTCTTCCTTCAGAATTTATGTTACCTTCTTTACGCATTGCATGTGCTGGAGGTCTAGCTGATGTACAGGCTTTGGAAGAACGTATCAAAAATATGATTCAATTGGATGAGTGCTAATCCATAGCACGATGGAGTTAGAAGTAGGAAAAGGCTAGGCAGAAGGCATGGCATGATAGAAACATAAGGGATAAGAAGTTTGAGATTGGAAAAATGGTACTTCTTTATGACTCAAAGATCTTGTGCCATTTAGGAAAGCTCAAAGTACAGTGGTTGGGGCCATATGTTATCACATATATACTTGAAATAGGTGCTTTCCAGTTAGAAACACTTGATGGAACCCAACTACCTAGTCACTTTTACGGGAGTAGGCTGAAGCCCTACTATAAATAAGTATTCTTGGTGTTTGTAATAAGGTAGTATTGCCATTTAGTCTAGGTTTTCAATCATGTATTTCCTTAATGTAGTTCCTTCATTGTCGCTATGCTTTGTTAATTTAGTTATTGTTTTTGTGTAATAAGCACACTTGTGTGCATGAAGTTAATTATTGTATGAATAATGTTTATTCTAAGAGGATTGCGCATAATTTTTGTGTGGGGTGGTTGTAGTTGTCTAAGAAAAAGATGGTGTGATTTGAAAGATGAAAGGAATAAGTTGCTACAGGTGTGCTTTAAGTCAAAAGAAGATTATTTCTCAAAAGTGACCGAGAATGGAGATGAATGAAAGAACAATATAACACAAGGTAGGTGGAGGCCATGATAGATACCAGGAGAAGGTACAATGATGAGTTATTCAAGCACATGAGTGTGCACTAAAATTTTATATCTAGGCACAAAGATGTACCACACTGAATGAAGGGATTTGATCAACAAATAAAGGGATATTTAGTAGGCGAGGAACAATTAATGCATAAAAATTCAAAAAATATATATAAGGATGGGATGCGGATACATTTTTACCATTAGAACTAAGAGTATTTGAGATAAGAGCCAAGTGTGAAGAGCTGAGTGATCGAGTTAAGGTCCGAAGGGTGTGAAACCAAGAGTGACAACCATGTCTATGTGACAAGAAGATTGCTTCCCCGGTGGTGAAGGGTTTGAGTGAAGTAGGGGGACAGAAAAGAGTTAGGTTATGAAGTTTACACCTAGGGCATAATTTAATCAAGATAGGGTTTGATTCGCAGAGTTGTACAGTTGAAGAGGAGACAATTGCATGGTAGAAATGGCACCAAAGAAGGCATATACAATAGTGGTAAAAGGAAAGAAGAAGGTAGTCATTAAGGAAGAAGAGATGGCACCCAAAACCCATTTTTCAGAAATGCAATACCCAAAAGGAGTCATCATTGGCCAAGAGTGGGATTCACCCATTAGAAAGAGAAAAGTGAGTGAATATAATCACATGACTTCAAAGAACAAGAAGGAGCTTGATTTCTTACTCATGGCTAGAACAAACAAGCACATGGAAGATGACATGCCAGTATATGATGATGCGGGTGAAAATATTTTAAAGAGAATTGGGGTCTATCAATTGTATGAGCTTCCATATTTCAGGAAGTATGAGCCCTTGTATTAGTGGCTCGTGAGTAGGGTAAACGAAGACTTCTTCCACTTTGTAGGACACAGGGTTAGAATTTCATCTATGCTTGTCTCATTAGTGATAGGTCTGAGGGCCACAGAGGAAGACATAAAAGGTGACATAACAGATAAAGCCACGATTGTAAAGACAAAATAGGAGTTGGGATACCTGAAGGGTCTGCGCAGAAAGGATGTAGTTAAATTGAAGAACTGTCCAATTTTACAAGCTACAACACACCTGGTTACCAAGTTAAATTATTAGGAGTGGTGAACATAGGTAAACACTATGTGGTTACATGGGGCGTGTAGGATGTTAGAAGGGACAATCTACAACAATGCAGGCTATATTGTAGAGAAAATAGTCGAAGAAAAGTGCACAGGAGGGAAGATCAGCTTTTGGCTGTTCTACTATCACTGGTATTCATGGAGATTGGAGTACCAGACAGACCAAAGGTGAAAATATGGGAATACCCCATGGAGAACAAGTCCCCAGTTGAAAGATTCAGCAAGTACCTATGCAAAGGGACCATGACAGACAAAATAAAATAAAGGGCAGAGAAGTGGTATGATTGGCTTTGTGTGGCATTTGGGGAAGAGCGGTGCATCCCAAAGGACCTACCAGTAGTGGTAGGGAAACACATTTAGTTTGTTGTATATTAGAATTTCTACATCACATGATTTCCAATGAAATATGGAGTCTGGAGCCCTTGGTGCAAGTTACCTTATGAATTCATTGCAAGGTATTTTCAAAAATCTATTCATATATTTACAGACATGCGCTGACTGATCTTCAATACAGATAAGGTAGACTGTGACTACCATACATTAAGGAATAAGTGTGTATACCCTGGTAGAAGCTCTTATACAGGGAGAATCATTTCAAAGGTTCTGAATATCAAACAAATAAGTTTGGCTATAATAGATGTGGGGGAAGCATTAGTGTATCTCCAGCTGAAGACAAAAATGGAGAATAACAAATATGTGGAAGGTGAGTTTGTACTTCCAGCACCACCAAAGGGAAAGCATAAAATGGAGAATATCCTAGCACCTAATCCACATATCCAATTGAAGTGCAAGATGAAAAGGAGGAGCGCGAAGATAGTGGTGGTTTCGAGCATAGGGGTAGGAGACATCCTACAAGTCATAGTGAAGATAAGCGCACTATTACACCACCTCAGCCAAAAGAGTGGGATGATGAGGACCTAAACGAGGTCCAAGGGGAACACAAGTTTAAAAGAGTATTAAGGAGAACAAGGACCCAAGGTGCTACTCCAACCACTATGCGCAAATCACCCTGACTCTCCCCACAAAAGGAAGCGACCATGCTGAGGAGGAGGAAGATGAAGTTGAACAAGGAGGTGGAAGAGTTAGAGGAGAGTGCACCTACATCTCCTACACTTCCAAAGAACATAGAAGAATAGAGTGAGGCATCAAAGGAGAAGGAAGAAGAAGATAAATGACTAGAGGAAAAAGTTGTAGAGGATATTCAGGACATGGAGATGCAAGTCCCAAATTTGGAGGATAGAGTTCCTAAGAAGCAAAGGTCTAGAAGGATAGGTAGGGAGCACATTCCACCAGCCATGGGGTATGTAGAGGATGTAGGAAAAATTGTCTGTGTCTGATTCTAGAGCACGATTGCGTAGAAAATATTTATTTGGCTGGGAGTTGATGGATGAGGATATGACAACTATATGCACATGAAAGAAACTATAATGGTCGATGCATACCCACATGGATGATCTTGACTTTGATGTGTGTGAAGAGTCATGCATTTCGAGGTGATTGAAGAAGGCACCTTAGGCTACAAATGATAGTAAAGCCTACTGTCATGTCAGACGAGTAGGTCAGCAATGCATTGATGAAATTTTCTACTGAGGTGTCTAGAAGAAACATGGACAAATATACCACAATCAAATCACTATGAAAAGATTTGAAGGCGAAGGATGTAGAGATAGTGCACATAACATTAGAAAGGGACTTTGTGTAGAAGAAGAACAAAGTGGTCATAAGCATTGCAGAGGAGATTAAGGATAGTGTAATCAAATCAACGCCACACTTGGAACCCTAGGTACCAAAGATGTTTCCTTCAGCGATAAACTATGTGGGAAATTTGGTGAACTTGATGCTCGAATATGAAACTTTGCATATACAAGCGCCAGAAAGATCAGAACAATATGCCAAACGGGAGAAAACATCTGTGATGAGACAAATCACATATTGTGAAGGGAAGTTATAGGCATTACAATAAGTATTGACAAAATTGGACTAGGATTTAAATATATGCATAGCTCTAGAGGTGCTCATCAACATTAATACCTTGGAAGAGAATAATGAGGTCCAGAAAGCAGTGAAAGATGAGACATTGGGCCATGTAGAAAGGTTGTCAATGGTTAAACAGAAGCATGAAGCCATGACAATAGCATGAGAGATGCACAAGACTTAGCTATAATAGCTTGGAAAGTTGTGTTATCCCAAATGTGCCCCCTGCTCATTTTGTGGCTAACTCCTTTACATCTTTCCTTCTCTTGTGCCTCAGTCAGAATATTTTGTTTTCTAGGCACTCAAAACATTCTAGAAATGGCACCATTGGATAGAGCTCTTTCTCATCTTTCCAGAAAGGTAAATTTTTCCTCCTAACTCCACGTATTTTTCAAGTTATGGCTTAGCGGAGTTTTGGTGGGAAATTTTTCCCTAGAAGGCCCTCAGCCAATGAAGAGCTGCCACGTGTCTAAGGGTGAAAAAACACCAAGCGACCCGAACAAAAAAATGGTAAGGAAGGGCCCATGCCTAATCAGAATGTGCCATGTGGCACCTCGAGTGGCAGAGCGTGAGGAAAATTTGAAAAATGTTCCAAAGACCAAACAGGTAAAAATTCAAACTTTTTGCCCGCCGATCCGATTTTGGCTTGTTTTTGCCCTAAAACTTCAAATCGCCATATCTTTCGATCCAGAGCTTGGGTTTTCACATTATTTATATAAATGGAAAGATGGTGAAATTATATACATGATTCCGAGGTCAATTTTGCATTTTGGTTGAGTTTTGAGAGAGAAAATCAAGAAACGCCTCTGGTACGTGGCCATGAACAAAACTAACATTTCAACCACCGTTTTAATGAAGAATGGCTCGCATTCTCTCCCAGCATGGTTAAAAATGCTTGGGAATGGGTTTTTTAGGTCACCCATGCTGTTTTGAATGAAATTTGGTCAATGGTTGAATGGCTTGCACATTTTCCCGCGTTTCTCTCTCCTGGGGGTCGTGGCTTGCACTATAAAAGCCAGAATGAGTTCATTTTGCAAGGAGAGACACCTTTTCAGCTCTGCAACTTCCTTTTCTTCCTTCTTTGGCAGAATTTGTGAAGAAATTTTTACCTTTCCATGTAATACAACACTTTTTCTTGCCTCTGGATCACTGTAATGCACTGTATTGGATCTGAATGTTGATATATGTTCTGTGATTAAATTCCTCAATCCTTTCATATATCTATCATTGATTTCTTGATCTTTCATTACATTTTGAGCATTTTGTGCATGTTTTGTGTTGTGTTTCCTTGTGGATTGTGTATTTCATGCAGTCAAGTGTCTACAACTCCTTTGGTGCATCACCTTAGCATTAGTTTTATTTTCTTTTACTCTCTCTATCTTTGTCTCCTTGGAATCTAGAGTAGGATTAGGATTCAAACCTCTGCAATTGTGTAAATAACAGATCTGATCAGAGGAGTTTGAGGAACCAACCTCTAATCTAGAGATTCCTCTCTCATTTTACAAGTCCCACACTTGGAGAGAGGTTTCAATGTTGTGCAATCACACTGGATGCCTGAAACATCAACTTAGAAACCTGATTTGCATCCAGGGGTGCTGCTGATTTGCAACAACAGTTTTGGCACGCCTGGTGGGACCTTAGAGGTCTCATTTTCATTGTAGAAAAGTTGATGTGCATCTGCTGCAATTTTATTGCTTAAAAGAGCTATAAGTTGCACATCTGGCGACTCCAAGGAAGAAGAATCAGCTGGTTTTAGCAGTGCAGACCTGAAAACTCATGAGAAGAATCAATACAAGGTCAAGAGCTGGAGAAGAAGAGGCGTTGTTTGAATATCTATAGTTATCTCCAAGAGTAAGGCAAAGTGGGAGGATAATCCAAAGGTCTCCATATCCACCAAACAGAACTCTCTCAACTCCTCCACCTGGTAGGCTTTTCATTTAATCAACAAGGGTTCTAAGGCCAATTAGAATGGCACAAAACAACCCCTATGTCAATTTCACTGGCAGCAGCCCACTTGCTCTCAATGCACAAAATCTAATTCTAATTACATCAATGAAGAACATTCCATACTTCACTAGAGAGAATTAGACTACTCCTGGTGATCATGTTAAAGACATTGCCAACCTTTGTGCAATTCATGAAATCAATGAGATGCAAGTTGCTGTCAAATTGCTGGCATCTTCATTCAAGGGGAAGGCTTTGTAATGGTTTAGAAGCCTTGCCTCATGTTCTATTCAAAATTGGAACTAACTATGTGTAGCACTTCATGAGCAATTTGGAGATAAGGGAGACAACTTATCTCTTTTGGAGCAGCTGACAACCATCAAGAGAGCTCCCAATGAGCAGCTAACTGATTTCAACTTCAGATTTCAAAGGACTTGGGAGAGAATTCCAGTGGTAGTCAGGCAAACAGTAGAAGGTGCTTTTCTTAACTATCTCAAAGCTCTAAATTCTGATATTTCTATGTTAATTCAGTCCATGGGAGGCACAACTATCCCCATTGCTTATAGCATTTCCATTAGAGCTGAAAATTATTTGATCCAAGCTGGAAAACTAGCCCCTAGACCTCCCATGCCATTGTTTCCATGTTTAGAGAGTCTAAACACTAATCAAGCACCTAATTTGGCTCCTTCTCCCACTCCTAGAAATCAGAATTCAAGTGAAGCTTCCACTTCATCTTCTAGTGCCTCAAATGAACTTCAAGAAGTCATGAAGCAATTGCAAAATTTAGGTAATGAGCTGGTTACTCTCAAGAGGCAACAAGCCCAAAGTTTTAGACCTCCCTTCCAGCCTCAAGCTTAGCCTAACATGCAACCATATCAACCTCATAGACCACCCAATCCAGCTGCAAATCTAAATAAAGCAAGGCCTCCTGCCAACAGACCATTTCAGCCCTATAATCCAAATGCTATGTCTGCCTCTAAGGCATTGGTGCCAACACAAAACAACATTGCTCAAGAGTATGATTGGTGTTTTCCATGCAATGAACCTCACAACCAATCTATGTGTTTTAACGGTGCCTTGAATCAAGCATTAATGGTGACAACTACTGGTGTGGAGGGTGAGGGAAGTCAAGGAAACAACCAACAACAAGAAACATTCTAGCAGCAATCAGCTCCAAATGACACCACACTTGTGAACTGGCAGGCAGAGGATTTTTGTGGCATAAATCAAATAGTCTCTCAAGGTGTTGCAGCCAACACAAGGTCAAAAAGAAGGAATTTGGGTGAAGAAAAACCATTAGCTCCAACCAATCCACAACCTTTTATGGCTCCACAAATGGTTGGTAAACAAAATCTAGTTGTAAATGCACAAGGGCAGCCAAGAATAGCTCCTAGACCAACTCAAGTACCAGTTGTTGCTGCCCACATGCAAGGGATGAATATGCAAACCAAGGGGAAAAAAAGAGATGCTTCATCACCATTTAGTATCATTGATCAGATGAAGAAGACAAATGTAAATATATCAATGTGGGAATCCCTATCTATCCCAGGCCAGAGAGATTTGCTACAAGCTGCCATGAAGGACTGACCAACTTTGAATCAACAAGTCCAAATGCAAGCGAAAGTGCTCACAAATGCTTCCCAGCCTAAACGGAATCATGGAGGACAACAAGGTAAAATGTTGAAGCCCCCTCCTTTTTATGTCTCATTAATCATTGGAAACCAATTGGTGCACAATTGCATGATTGATTCCGGGGCAAGTAGCTCAGTGATGCCCAAGAAAATAGCTGATCAGCTAGGAATTCAATATGAAACCATATCCAAAGGAGTAGTGCAGTTGGATGGGATAGCAGTAACAACAGTTGGGGTGATTAGAAACTTGAGTCTTACCTTGCATACATGTCCAAATGTTGTTGTTTTACAAGATGTATCAGTTATATACCTTCCACCACTCTTTGCCCTATGTTTGTCAAGAGATTTCACAGCCAAGATTGGAGGATATTTTTCTACTGATTGGTCACACATGCTGTTCAGAACGAGGTATGGAACCAAAGCTACAATCAGATCTGAACCTATTGCAAACTTCCACATTGAGCCCTACACTCCAAGTCAGATCAATGCCAACTGTTCGGCATTTGATCAAGAAGATCACCCAAGCACTGAAGAAGATGACACCAAGGTTGGAAGCATCCCGAATCTAACTCTTGATGAATGGGAAAACAAGGTGCATGCTTTTGATCCTTATCAAGAAGTAGAAGAATATGAGCTAGGGGTCTATTGCATACATCAAGAAGATCAGCGCATTCCTAGCATCACCAAGCCAAACCACAAGGATGAAAATGAGGTATGGCAGCTATTTTTTGATGGATCAAGGAGTAGACAAGGTACAGGAGGAGGAGTTATGATTATTTCACCTCAAGGAGTAAAGTACTATTCAGCTTTTAGATTTCATTTTGCATGCTCCAATAACACTAATAAATATGAAGCCTTGGTGCAAGGGATGTATTGGGCAATAAAGAGAGGAATAAAGAACTTGCAAGTCTTCGGTGAAAGTGAGTTGATTGTCAACCAGGTCAAGGGGAAGAATGCTGTCAAGAATGATCTACTCAAGTGCTACAAGAACAGGGTGTGGGACCTCATTGAAGATTTTGAGGGTTTTTGCATCAAATCAATTCCTAGGAAAGAGAACCAAGCTGGTGACAGGCTTGCAGCATTTGGGGCAGCCTTTGACGTTGTGGAGAGCATTCAAAAAAATAAGGTACAGCCAAACATCCATGTGATTGTGAGGCCTTCAGTGCCGGATAACAATGTAAGTTGGCAAGTGTTTGAGAATGAATAGCAAATCATCCATTTCTTACAAGAAGAAGCTGAGTTCTCAGCTAAAAATTAGGAAAAATTGGAACAGCAGTATGGTGACCAAGTGGTACAGCTGAGAACTAACAAGCTGCCCAAGGGACTTATCACTTTGGAGTCCATTTTCAATCCCAATGATTAGTTTAGGAAAGAGAAAGCAAACATTCAGGTCAAGAGAGAAGATTTAGTATCCATCTTGGTGGAAGAGAACAAACCATTGCAAATTGGAAAGATGACAAATGAACAAGAAAGGTACAAGTTCATACAACTATGTCAAGAGTTCCCTGATGTGTTTTCTTGGAGATACGAAGATTTGAAAGGTTTTAATCCCAAGTTAGCTCAGCACACCATTGAGTTAGACCCAAATACTAAGCCCATCAGGTAGAAACAAAGGCCAGTCAATCCACACATGGAACCTCTCATGAGGAAGGAATTGAACAAGTTGATTGAGTCAAGAATCATATTCCCAATCAAGCATTCTAGTTGGGTTGCCAACTTAGTTCTAGTCAGAAAGAAGAGTGGAGAGATCAGATTGTGTGTTAACTTCAGAGACTTGAATAGAGCATCTCTCAAGAACCATTACCCACTCCCTTCTATGGAGCAAATTTTACAAGTTGTGGCTGGCTCCGAGAGGTTTTCACTACTTGATGGCTACTCGGGCTACAATCAGATTATGGTGAAGGAAGAAGATCAGTTCAAGATAGCCTTCACAACCAAATGGGGAACTTATGCATACAGGAAAATGCCATTTGGGCTGTCCAATGCTAGAGCTACCTTCCAAAGAGCAATGGACATGGCGTTCAAAGGTTTGATTAACAATGTGGTGCTGATATACCTTGATGATATCACTATTTTTTCAAAGAATGCAGCAGACCACCTCTCTCATTTGAGACAAGTCTTCCAAAGGTGCAGGAGATTTGGAGTGTCTTTGAATCCTAAGAAGTGTATCTTCCTAGCACATGAAGGAAATATCCTTGTCCATATTGTCTCCAAAGAAGGATTAGAAATTGATACAGAGAGGGTTGAAGCCATAAGAGCACTACCATTGCCAATCCATAAGAAGGCCCTTTAGAGTTTCTTGGGGAGAATAAACTTTGTTCAAAGGTTTGTCCCAGATTTTGTAGCCCTTGTCAAACCTATCACCAAAATGTTAAAGAAAATCATGGATTTCAAGTGGATAGCAGAAGGCAAGGAGAGTTTTGAAGCAATCAAAGAAGCCATCTCCCAAGCACCAACTCTCATCAACCTGGATTTCTCCAAGGATTTCATCCTCTATGCATTTGGAGGTAATGATACTATTTCTGCCATTTTGGTACAATAGAACAAGGACAATGATGAGCAGCCAATTGCTTTCTTCAGCCAAAGCCTAGATGACTATGAGGTGAGATATTCTTTTATTGAGAAGCATGTACTTGCAGTAATCAGAAGCTTGAATAAATTCAAGCATCTAGTCTCAAACAACAAGGTTCAGTTGTTTGTCTCTCATGTGGGAGTAAAGGACTTCCTCCTCAACAAGGATTTGAATGAGAAAAGGGCAGGTTGGATCACTCGTGTCATGGAGTATGACATTGAGATCAAGGTCACCAAGTTGGTAAGAGGAAAAGGATTGTGTGAGTAGCTGATTCTGGGCAAGAAAAAAGGAGTATGCAATAAAGAAGAGGTTGTTTTGACAGTTCAAGACAGCCATGTGCAAGGTAGCACTCAAGAAGAGGATAATGATGTCCCCACTCCTTGCTGGACCCAAGGTATAATGAATTTCCTAAGCACAGGCCTATGCCCTCCAGAGATGAACAAAACCCAAAGAAGACACTTCAGATTGCAAGCTGTCCCATATGCCATAGTGGACGGTGTTTTGTTCAAGAAAGATGTGAATGGAGTGTTGCTGAGATGCATTAGCACAAATCAGATTCATAGGGTGTTGGAAGAGTTCCATGGTGGACCAGCTGGTGGTCATTTTGCACCAAGAGTGACAGCTCTAAAAATCATGAAGGCTGGTTATTATTGGCCCAAGATTTTTAGTGATTGCTTTGCATGGATCAAAAGGTGCAAGAATTGTGCATTCTTCACAGGTAAAGAGAGGCTTTCTGCCCTTCCATTGCATCCAATTTTAGTTGACCAACCATTCATGCAATGGGGTTTGGACTTCATTGGAGTCATTAATCCCAATTCAAGCCAAGGGCATAAGTGGATTTTGATAGCCATAGACTACTTCACCAAGTGGACTGAAGCAGTAGCACTCAAGGAAGCAAATGAGTCTAGCATATTAGACTTCTATGAGGGGATAGTAACCAGATTTGGCATACCTACTACAATAATCTCAGATAATGCATTAGCATTCATTGTATCCAAGGTGACTGAGTGGGCTGTCAAGAACAGGATCTACCTAAGTACTTCATCAAACTACTACCCTCAGGGCAATGGCCAGGCTGAATCTACAAATAAGAACTTGTTGAGGATCATTAGGAGGACTCTTGATGAGAATCAGAGGTCTTGGCATACCAAACTGAAATCAGCCTTATGGGCTGATAGGATAACTCCCAAGATATCCACAGGTAACTCTCCATTCAGGCTTGTTTATAGAAGAGAGGCAATCTTGCCCATGTCACTTGAGTTGCCAACATTGGAACTCATGAAGTAGTTAGAGTTGCTAGAGTTTGGGCCCATGGAGGTGAGATATGTAGAGTTGATGGAGATCCAAGATATCAGAGATCAGGCATCCCAAGCAATGGAGAAGGATCAAGCTTTGATCAAGAAGACCTTTGATAGGAAGGCCAAGAGTAGATATTTCCAAGTTGGAGATCTAGTGTTAAAATGGGATGCAGATAGAGCAAAACTGGGAAGGCACTCAAAATTTGATGTCATTTGGAGTGGCCCATACATGGTCACAAAGTGTAAGGACAACAATGCCTTCCAATTTTCTTCATTGGATAGCGAAGAATTGCAGATTCCAGTCAATGGAATCTATCTAAAGCATTGCTACTAGAGGGAAATTCTCCACCTTGTAAATATTAGCTTAGGTTTTCATTCCTCTAAGTGCTTGTGCACATTTTTTTGTTGTAGGTTGTTTTTCTTTCCCTAAGTGCTTTGGCACAACTTGCTATTCCTGGGAATGTGTTTGCAGGCCTTGCTCCATCAAGTGATTTTCCATGTTCCTCTTTACAACATTCTAGTCAGTTGGGGTATTAAACAGAGAATCAAGTGACTCCATGCCCAATGGATTGCTTCAAGAAACTGGTAACTTCATCTAGTAGGTAGATGATCCCTCTGAGTCGCCAAAATTTTTATCCCAAATGTGCCCCCTGCTCATTTTGTGGCTAACTCCTTTACATCTTTCCTTCTCTTATTCCTCAGTCAAAATATTTTATTTTCCACATGCTCAAAACCTTCTGGAAATGGAACCATTGGATAGAGATCTTTCTCATCTTTCCAGAAAGGTAAATTTTTCCTCCTAACTCCATGTATTTTTCAAGTTATGGCTCAGCGGAGTTTTGGTGGGAAATTTTTCCCTAGAAGGCCTGTAGCCAATCAGGAGCTGCCACGTGTCCAAGGGCG
The DNA here is from genome assembly GCA_019776745.2 of Taxus chinensis. NCBI lineage: Eukaryota > Viridiplantae > Streptophyta > Pinopsida > Cupressales > Taxaceae > Taxus > Taxus chinensis. Next base: position 605,920,661 of record CM034156.1, read on the forward strand.
AAAAAACACCAAGCGACTTGAAGGAAAAAATGGTCAAGAAGGGCCCACGCCCAATCAAAACGTGCCATGTGGCACCTGGAGTGGTGGAGCATGGGGAAAATTTGAAAAATGTTCCAAAGACCAAACGGGTAAAAATTCAAACTTTTTGCCCGCCGATCCGATTTTGGCCTGTTTTTGCCCTAAAACTTCAAATTTCCATATCTTTCGATCCAAAGCTTGGTTTTTTGTGTTCTTTATATCAATGGAAATTTGTTGAAATTATCTACATGATTCTAGGGTCAATTTTGCATTTTGGTTGAGTTTTGAGAGAGAAAATCAAGAAACACCTCTGGTACATGGCCATGAATAGAACTGACATTTCAACCACTGTTTTAATGAAGAATGGCTCGCATTCTCTCCTAGCATGGTTAAAAATGCCTGGAAATGGGTTTTTTAGGTCGCCCATGCTGTTTTGAATGCAATTTGGTCAATGGTTGAATGGCTTGCATGTTTTCCCGCATTTCTCTCTCCTGGGGGTCGTGGCTTACACTGTAAAAGCTAGAATGAGTTCATTTTGCAAGGAGAGACACCTTTTCAGCTCTGCAACTTCCTTTTCTTCCTTCTTTGGCAGAATTTGTGAAGAAATTTTTACCTTTCCATGTAATAAAAAAAATTTTCTTGCCTCTGGATCACTGTAATGCACTGTATTGGATCTAAATGTTGATATATGTTCTGTGATTAAATTCCTCAATCCTTTCATATATCTATCATTGATTTCTTGATCTTTCATTACATTTTGAGCATTTTGTGCATGTTTTGTGTTGTGTTTCCTTGTGGATTGTGTATTTCATGCAGTCAGATGTCTACAACTCCTTTGGTGCATCACCTTAGCATTAGGTTTAGTTTCTTTTACTCTCTCTATCTTTGTCTCCTTGGAATCTAGAGTAGGATTAGGATTCAAACCTCTACAATTGTGCAAATAACAAATCTGATCAGAGGAGTTTGAGGAACCAACCTCTAATCTAGAGATTCCTCTCTCATTTTACAAGTCCCACACTTGGAGAGAGGTTTCAATGTTGTGCATCACACTGGATGCCTGAAATATCAACTTAGAAACCTCATTTACATCCAGGGGTGCTGTTGATTTGCAACAACAAGTTGATTCCATAGAAGATGGACATTTTGGAAGGAAAAATGACATCCATGTCCAGTGTTGTGTTCATTCTACAAAATGAGAAAGGAGAAATTGTGAGGGATGACTTAGAATCCATTATTGTGGACACCTGGGAGAAAGAAGAACATGCACTCACTGAATGGTAGGTTTTGGAGGCCATAATAAAAGAGGAGTATCCAGAGTTAATACTACAAATTTATATAGAGGAGGTTGCCTAATTAACCTCATAAAAATTCTTTATTTATCCACATTCTTTTATTCTTATTCTTTCATTGTTATTATTTCCTTCAAATTTTTGGAGATACCCATTTTCAGGAAGACAATGAGATTAGTGTGGGGTAATGTTGATCAAAGAATAATTGTCTAAAATAACATGAGGAGTCCACGTGGGATAGAAGGCCTAGAACCAAGGGTGCGGAAGGACAGGAAGGACCCGTGCACGGAAGGCAAGTTCATATTTTAGGACTTAGCTGATTTTGAGCATGAGGATCTATTTTTGGGAGATGGTGTGTGGACCACATCAACGATGTAGAGACACACATGCCATGCATTGTCTATATTTGGAGAAGTCATTCAAAGCATCTATGCATGAAGACAAGATAAGAATAGAATTGAAACTTCATTTAACTGTAAAAGGACTATAGATAGCGCACTTGCATGTGTGGTTATAATTGTAAAATGGCGTGTGGCTAACAATAGCATGCAACCTATTTCTAGAATAGTTAAGCGGTGAAGGGAAATTCCCCACCCTATATATATGATGTTAGGTGTATAGTAGATATATGTATCACAAAGAGCAGTGTATGTATGATTCTAGATGTATGAATGTGTGTATCAATTCGATACGTGTATTGATATAGATTGACAATACTATAAGGATATTCTGTATTTACTAATAGATGGAAGATAATGGCTGAATCTATGTGAAATTCTACGTAATCGAGTAGTGCATGTTAATGGTTAAATCATAATATTGTTCTTTCATAGATCTAAGGATAACTTGCATTATAGAATGATGGATTAGTTATGAATCTATATGTTTCTTCCTTCATCATGTTAAAGAATTGTTACAACAACCCTAAAGAGGGACCTAGTACCTTTACACACTTTGGGTGAGATCTCAGTCTAGGTTGAGTGATGTGCTAGTGCGACTAGGGTGTTATATTGAAAATTTGAGGCTCCATCACTTGTCCATAGCAAAGCACCTGCATCCGAGGGAGGTCACATGCATATACACGAACATAATTATGGAAATCTTGAGCAACGTGGACACTTCACTTGAGTTTTCATGTGTTGCTAAATGAGTAGTTATGAGAACACAAATAAGATTTCAACACCATCACCTGATTATGCTCTACAACTACAATAATGAACTAGTTGTTTAAATTAGTTTGTTAAGTTATGTCATTGTAGGAAACCTTTTAATAGTTATTTTTTTTGTATGAGAATTTCCATATTGTTTGGTTATGATCTTGTACTTAATTATATTATAACTGTTAGTAACAAGTTAGTCTCTTCTGAAGGGAAGATTATAAAAATAATGTTAAGGCTATAGGAAAGGGATCGATCCATAGGAATATATATTTTTTTACATTCCATGTGTAATCTTTATGTTATTGAATAAAATATGAGTTCTATTAAAAATTTTTAGACACATGCTTTAGGATGGTTTAGCACCCACGACATGTCCAACTTTTGGTCTGCTAACCCTATCCTTTTGTTTGTTATATTTTTTTGCACGATTGGATTAAATTTGCAGAAAATTATTATTTATTTATGATATTTCTTTTACATTCTTTGATGATAGCCAAAGTAATCATTTCCAGTCATAAGATAGTTCAATTCTACCATTGTATTTCCTAATTATAGTGACATAAATTTTCCCTTATACCTCCTAACATCTGTAACTGTGCATACAACACTAGCAATATTGAAATTTTACATCCCCAAGTTTTATAATAAAATGACTGAGGATTAATAAATGACATACTAATTGTTTCAAGTTAATTTGCACCACCACACATCATGATCGTCAGACTGTATGTGTTAAGATTATGTTGTTGGTTTATGAGCATGCATAGCTTATGACAATGTTATTTGTATGTATTCAACTATTGGTTTATGATGAAGTGATATAATGGATCCTTGTGGATGGATATTATTTTTTATATTAATTATGAATATTGTATGGTGAATCTAGTATTAATCTTTACGTGATAAGTATGTTTACTTACTATGTGTGTTTCCAATTTAAGATCAAGAATCTAATTGTTAGAATGGGATATAGACTTTGGCATTTGGTTATTATGAACATGCATGCTAACACCTTGGTAAGACAGTAACAAAGAGGGACCTCGTACCTTTTCACACTTTGGTTACGCACTCAGATATTTATGAGTGATGTGTTAGTGCGTCTATGATTTTGAGTGAGAAAATAAGACTTCATTTTGGTTCCGTTGTGGAGACCTCTTTTCAAAAAATTTACCATGATGTTTCCTGATGATGGCATATTGGTTGGCTCTTGCATCCATTGAACATTGGGTTATTGATTGAAAATATCATTTTACAAAGAGATATAGTACTGGACCTGATTTCAATATGTGTGCGTGGGTTGAGGAACATATTTATCATGAGATTTATGATTCATTCTTTTATTGTTTTCCAATAAATTTTTATGAGTGGTTGTCCACGCATGCGTTAAAGAAAATATGGTATTATAGAATGAGCACTTGGATGTAGGAAGTGTATCAGTATTTGTTTGATGCAGATGAACCTTGAACATGTGTGGTAGACCAATGGTGGGCTGGTGTTATGCACATTTATAATTTAGAATACATTGTTTCTACATATTCTTTTTTGGAAGTTCTTGAGTTTGAGTTTTTTACAAGATTAAAGGATCTTACCTTTGTTTCATTCCATTTTCCATTAATATATTGATGGTGGTGTTTATTTTAGAGAAACTACCTATGGTTAGATAAATATCCCACTGTGCGTAGGGGTAGGAGAAGGTGTGGTGAAATATGGCGGAACTTGCAACAAATTGATAGAGAGAAGAAAGGAGGCTTAAGTATAATGAAGTGTGGGAGAGGGAATTGGTTACGAAGTGTGATATTGAGGATTCTATGAAATTGTAGAGGATGATTTCTCATGAAGGATTTGAAGCTCATGTGGAAGATGTGGAGATGGAGCATCAGGATCTCCCCCACTTAGGAAAAAACAATAGATAATTCCCTCTGGATTCTGATGAGAGTTCATTTGACGAGGAAATATTGATGACCACATGCATGCATCTAATCCCACATGGAAACCTATCCCTTGCACATGTTGTTTGAGTTCCATAAGTAATTATTGATAAATAGGTGAGTGTATATAATCTAGTGGCTTCAGGTAGTTATCATTTTAATTTCAATACATAAGTGCATGAGACAACATCTATGAAATCACACACAATGACATATTTTCTACTTAGAGGACCGATTAGATGAATATTTTTTGGTGCATCATCAGGACAAAGTATAGGTATGCAGAACATTAGAAACACATCTAGAAGTACTAAATTTTTTTGAAATATGAGAATTTAGTTTAGTAATACTATTGGGAAACAAGAAAGTAAATCCACTGGTCTAGTGCCCACTTCTGGAGGTGGTTCAGGCAGATAAGGTGGCTTAGGATAAATTTTATTAGGTGGTTTTGGTGGTGGAGGAAATGTTGGTGGTTGTTTTGGTTCTAGATCTGGTGGACAAGGTTCACATCCTCATCAACCTCAATAGGTGTTTTATGATATGTCTCTCCACTTTATAGAATACATATTTATTAAAGATGCTACAAAGTATGTACAAAAATGTGAGTTGTTATGGCATGCTAAAGGAATCACCACCCTAGATAGGAAGGCAATTCAGTTTGGTATTACTCTTCAAGGACACATGCATAGTTAGTATAGAAAGTATGACCCACACCAAACCGTGGTGGATTAGGATATTTTTCATTCTATGTTTCTGACTGAGTTCTATATCCTCAAGTTATAATAGAAGAGTATCAGGGAACTTAAGGAAATTAAATAGGGATTATGAGAAAGCATTCAGGATTATGACCTATGGTTTAAAACTTTGTTGTCTAATTTATCTTATGACATACATCCTAGTTAAAATGCATAGTGGTTTATATGTGTGTTGTTAACTTCTTTCAGAAGGGTGCTATCTCATAATAATTTTTTAGATCCACTCGACACATTGGAAGTAGCTCTATGTGCTGAGGCAGTTGGGAGTGTGGAAAATGGAGTAAGTCCATTTCTTGAAGTTTAAATCATAGTAACAATGAAATAATTGGAAAATATATTTGTTAATTCATCCCATGAGATGTGTACTAAGATTTGGTGTACAAATTATGAGGTTGAAGGAAAAACTAAGGATAATTTCCCTTACAAGTTAGTGTGTACCATGTTGTTGGACTGTGAAATTTTTCATTTAGACCATGATGTGAGTAGGTGTCCTCTTTTGCAATGCATGATCCATAAGAATGTCTCCATGTATTGTAAAATATACAAAACTTATACTCATGATACAGTTAACTGTAGAATTATTGATCACATTCATGAAGCTATTAAAACTACTATGTGCCAAACTAGTGTAACAAGTGGCTCTAAGGAATAAGGGAAAAAATGTAATAAAGGGCGCAATAATGGGGATAATAGAAGAGGCTTATGTGAGGCTGAGGCCATGGCATGGAAGAAAGGGATTTCCTAGAGGAACTTGTTTTAATTGTGGATATCCTGATCATTATCAACATTAGTTCCCTCATAATATAGTTTTCTCATGGTGTGGAAAACAACATAAGTTTGAATTATTCCCTGACTTGTATGAGCATATGAGCCAACAACACAAGCAAGATAAGGGAGAATCTATGATTAAGATATAGTGCACGCATGGAGATAAATGGATGTTGAAGGTTGGGCTTAATTTTGACTTATAAAAAATGTTAGTTACAACACCTGCTAAGGTTGTACGCACCTGATAGACTCTGAAGTATAAGCCAGCTATAACAAAGAAGGAATTGATCAATGCAAAGTACCATAATGATAAACATCAGAAATAATTTTACCTAGAGATTATGGACATGATCATAAATTTACAAGGGTAAATTTGGGGTTTAAAGGAATAGATGTGCATGATGGAATGTGCTAAGATGGTTGAAATCCCATAGGACGTAGACAGTTTAAAGGAATTTTGTAGGATGTTGCATCAAGAGAACATAATCCCCTTATTATGAGAGTTTTTGAGAGAAAAAGTACAGTTCACGAGTAATGAGTGTAAGAGAAATATCCTTAATGGAAATATACCTTCCCATAGTCATGAATATGACAAGAAGATTACATTGAATGTGGTCATAGATGGCTGGCTTCTGAGAAATATTCTGATATATACAAGTATAGAAGTCAATGTACTCACATTGGATGCTCAGAATCAAATGGGAAGACCACCAATGCATCCTTCTTAAAATATGTTGTATATGGAAAAAAAACTAGGGCTAATCCTATTTGAGTATTAAAAGATGTGACTATTGTGATTCAAGCAGCCAAGTTTACTAGGAACTTTGAAGTATTGGAGCTCGTAGAGGTAGATAGTTTCCCATTGTTACTTGGGCAACCTTGGTGTTATGAAAATAATGCATATTTACACTTCAATAAGGGGTACATTACCTTTGAGATCAAGAAATAGCTTATTATTATTCCATTGAAAGATACAAAGGATGCTCTTTATGTTGATCTTTTGAGTGATGATGACTTAAACAAGATATACCTGTGTAGAATCAGAAACCCTGAGGTTATGGAGCCATCTAAGGGAGGAGTAAAGGGAACCCTGATGTATTACTTCATGCCTTGGAAGCCCAGTAGAAGGATGAGGGTGACAAGAAATATGTGTGTTTATACTCTTCTCAGTATAGTAGTGTATTGGTAAGCTACACACAGAGATAACCTTTTGGAGTGGAGCTAGGTGAGAATTTCCTTTTCTATTAGGTTTCTAAGGAGCAATGTACCTTCACAAATATGTGAATTCCATGGGAAGGATTCTAGTTTGCACCACATTCAAAAGTGTGAGCAACTTTGGATGGATTCATAGGAGGCCTTACCACCATCACTTTTAGTACATAAGTTCTACACAACCCTCAAAGGATGTGCAATTGCATGGTATGTCCATACAAAGTTGAAATGGAAAACAATTAATTGACAAGAGACGACCTTAGGTATGATCCATAATTTTCATTATTTTTCTACTAAACCTTTGGTCAATGAAAACACTACATATTATGAAGCATATTACTTTGGGTGATAATGTGAAGGCTAAAGAGATTTTGTTGGATATGTTTTGTGAGCTAGATTTGGAGGCACGCCTTGACCTTGAAGAGATTAAAGAAGAATAAATGGTTCATAGCTGGGAAGAAAAAGAAAAGGGTAAGCTGGTATGCATGATGGATTGTGAACATGATGAGGAAAACAACTTGGATGTTAACCATATTGAAGGTACGCACGAGGTAATGGAAACTACATATGATAAGGCATGCATGTATCATGACCCTATGAAGACAAACATGGTTAACATTAGGACAAATGCATGACATAAGAAAGTGATTATTGGTGACTATTGGTCTGAGTAGGAAGTCATAAATATTATTGAGATCTTGCATGACTTTCATGACTTATTTCTGAGGGGTTATCAAAAATTAAAAGGATTACACCCTTATTTAGTTGAGATACGAATCAAAAATAAATAATGCCCATGCTTGATTAGGAAGAGGCCTTACAGGTTGAATCCTAATCTGCACGTTAAGGTGAATGAATAAATTAATAAAATATTGAAATCTGGAATCATTGAGCCCATTGAGAAATCATAATGGGTTATCCTGATGATAATAAGAATTAAAAAAGATGGTAGGATAAGGATCTATGTGGACTACATATATTTAAATGATTCATGTGTTATAGATCCTTTCCCCGCACCATTTAATAAGGAGATCTTAGAAGGGGTTATAGGGTGTGACGTTATACTCTTTTACTGATGGATTTTTAGGATATCATCAAGTGCGTATAGAAAAGGTATGATCAATAAAAGACAACTTTCCACCACTAAATGGGGAATTTTTACATACACAATTATTCCTTCTTGGTTGAATAATACACCTGCAAGTATTTTCAGGCATTATTGTACAAGAATTTCAGGACTCTATTCATAAATTTTTTACAGGTGTATCTAGGTTATTAGACAGTGTATGGTCTTGTTAGGGATCATTTTGATAATATAAGACTTTTTTTAGAGGTGGAGGCAATTAAGCATCTCCTTGAATATTAAGAAATGTATCTTTGCAACACCTTTTAAAAGTTTTCTTAGGCATATTATTTATAAAGAAGGGTTGTTGGTAGATCCATCCAAGGTTGTTGTGATCTTGGGATTGGAATAACCTAAAAATCAAAGTGAAGTGCATGGATTTATTGGTCATACATGGTACTACAAGAAATTCATCAAGGGGTATGCAAATATTACCACACCCCTAGAGGAATTGTTGAAGTCTAAAGAAAATTTCTATTGGGGTGATTGTGCAACAATAGGTATTTGAAACATTGAAGGAAAGGTTGACTACTACACCTATTTTGTGATTTCCTTTGTGGGAGAAACCTTTTCATGTTTATGTTGATGCTTCTGGGATGACTATTGTGTTCTAACAAATATGGTGAAGGAAATAATGGACCACCCTATTTTTTGTGTGAGCAGAAAGTTGACACTATTTGAATAGAATTATACAACTATTGAGCACGAGGATATGTTAATAATTTATGTGTTGTCAAACTTCATAAAATACTTATTAGATACACCATTTATTTTATTCACAGATCATATGGCGCTTAAGTATTTGGTCAAAAATACTATTTTACAAGGGCACATTTTTAGGTGGATACTACTATTTCAGGAGTTTTAGTTTACATTTGTTATCAAACAAGGAAAAAAACAACTCAGGGTCTGATCATTTCTCAAGAATCAATTCTAGTGAGAACTGTAGACACCAAAATTTGGTCACACTCTCCTTGGTCCCTTGTCAAATAAACAACTTGAACAGATTCACCTAAACATGGCCCCTTTCACACCACTCTAATATTAATTTAATTAATTTAAGTAAATAAATTCATTATCCTCACAATATTTATTATTTAAATATCCTAATTGCGATAATGCCCACATATCCACCTCATCTAGCCACCTCACCCTAAGACCTATTATTAGTAATTTTCCATAACTAACTAAGACCTACCCAAACCCTAAAAATTATAGCCTATATTCCCTCTAACCACATTCTTGTCTATTAGAAGGAAGCTTCCATTCTATTCTGTGGAGAAAAAAATGGGCGAGATCCAAGAAAATCAAAAGGATATGCCCATTTTAGAAAGCCTAGGAAATCCTCCCCTAACCGACGCTGGTCACCCTAAACCACCACCGGTCAACCCAAAAACACTATCGGTTACCATTTAAACCCCAAAACAACAATATTTCAAGGTTGGCACATTTATGAGAGGGTGATACATCTTCTGAGAACAAGTGATGAAACCAGAGCTGCATGCAAGAAGAACTAGTATCTGTACATGCATCAGAGCATCCATATCCAACATCAAAAGTGACTACAGAGCCATTGTGCCTTCATCTAAGGAAGCACCAACACCACACTGAGTTCTCTTTCATTTTTATCACCCACCATTGCCAACCAGACATCAAGCTCATACAAACAATATGTTTTGTTAACCTGCATTGGTTCATTATCATTTGAGTAGATCCTTTTACTTCTATTATTAGTTTATCCTCCCATTCCCATGCCCACCATCTTACCTCCATGCAAACTTGACCATCCCTTTACCAACACCCTTTAACTTCCCATATCTAGATTTTAATCATTCCTGTGCATACCTGGGACCCACACAAATCTGACCATTTCCCTTCTATTTGCACCTAGCCTCAGATATATCACCTTGACAAGTTTTTATTGATTTTTTTTGTACCCCAAACATACTAATTTTGGTTACCCACAACCATCATTGGTTAACCAAAATTGACATCGGTCATACCAGACTGACATCAGTCTTTGTGTTTTTGACCATAAACCAAGAACAGAGCTTAAAACCTCCACCAAATACCCAAAACAGCCCAAAACCTCACTTTAACCCATACCAATTCCCTGACCAAGACCTTTACCTTCATATTCAATCATGGATTAGCCTATTGTGAATGAATTTTCTTATTGTAGATGAATGAGATACCTAAATCATTTTAACTAAATTAGGATTTCCTTTATTGTTAGCATTAAGTTGTTTTAAATAGTGGATTGACACCCATCTAGGAAGTATCACACTTCCCAGATCTAGCAACACATTAGGCAGTCCACTGCATCAAATGTTTAACTGTTATTTGGTGGTCTTGTTTTCCATTTTAGGTAGTTCCTTAAAGGTAAAAATAAATCTCTCACGATCAGTTGTGGATCCAGAAGTCATACACGCGCAACAACGTTCAACCAACATCTTAACAAATATTCCTCCTAGCCCTTTACCCTTATCTGTTTCGTCAACATTCAAAGAAACACTCTAGAATCAGGTGAAATTTTTTGGCACGCCCAGTGGGACCCATTCAGGGTTCTTTACATTATTTCATTTTCTAGGTGAAAAGGTTGTATGTTTGTTTCTTTTCTGAAAAGTTCTTACATTAAATTTTCTCTCCTAGAACCTTCTCTTCTTCTATTGTCTAAAAGCAATCGTATTTTGGTGCTTTAAAAAGAACTCTTCTTCCCTTTCATTAGTATCACATTAGTGAAAGAGAATCCCTTCTCCTGTTCATCTTTTTTTCATCGAATGCAACATTTGAATTTGGGTTTTAAAAACTCATTTCATTTCATTCTACTTCTCTGCATTAGCTCACATCAATTGAGGGCAACCTATATGCTGGAAGTCATGCCCAGTTGATGGTTGACAAATGACTCATAGAAAATCACTTCCTTTTTCTCTTTCTGAGTCTTACCAAACATCACAAAATTAAAATATATACACATTCTTAAACAACATCACACCCAGAAGAAGCTGTAGGTGATCACATGATCACAGTATATAAACATTCTTAAACAACATCTCTGTCCAGTACCCCATAAGAGGACAGCCTTCCCCTGCCATAATATACTTGAAACTTATCCTTGTATATCTCCTTCTTCGTAGGAAGCCATCCTCACCAAAAAATTCTATTCTAAATTTCATGAGTCAGTCCTTAAATAACATAAGCTAAACAAACATAATAGAAAAATAACTCTTAGGATCCTATATTTCTTATTTTTTCTGCTTGGCTTGAGTTTTGAGGTTGAGAGGTCATGTTCTTCATTTTTCTTATTTCCCCTTGCACACTCCTCATCATAGTTGGTGTATTCTAGCTTCATATGAGTGTGCCTAGACCATATCCTCAATCATTCTCAGAATTATGGGTTTGATTCCACATTTACTTTTAACTCACAACCACATGTTCTTCATCATTGTTTCAATTTCACAGTGACCGGTTGTCGGTCTAGTGACCATTGTCGGTTACCTTCTGACCACTATCAATTTCATTCAACCAGTGTCAGTTCATTGTTATTTTTGTTAACCTACCGAAAAGGATACCTATTCACCTTCTTTGACTATTCAAAGTCTCTATCACTCTCATCATATTCACTTACCTAGTAATTCCATCAACATCTTACATATTGGGCAAAGTATTGGCCATATCCTTATTTTCACCAACTATCCACTTTCCATGGTGACCGACCACGGTTACCTGTGACCGGCGTCAGTTTAACCTAGCCAGCAATTGGTTAGCCTATGTAATTTTCTAGCTGACATTTTAACCCCAATTCACCTACCACCACCTATTTATCCCATCTTTTCTATATTTCTACGTCATTTACAGAAAGTAGTCCTGCCATGTCAGGTGCTTGTTCACAATGGTTGTTGACACTGAAGCCAAGCAAACACCCTCATATTCCATGTCATTCGTTAAACACTCCCACCCAGTCCTTCACCACCTTCTATTTTATCACCCATAGATCCTACCCAACCTATCACTATCTCCACAAGAGACGAGTAGTTCACACGACTCCTTGACCAGAACCCTTCCACCTTGTAGTTTTATCTTTCCCACTCGAGATACCTCGGGTAACAACCACCCCTGTTGTCAGTGACCCCTACCCCTTTTCAAAATGTTGTTATTTCTATTCCACAATCATTAGCTCCCATTTCCACCAAAGTCACAACAACCCTTCCACCTCCATATACGTACTATCATCATCCTCCCGTTTCATCTATCATTCATTATGAGTACGTACCCCCTATTTCATTCCCCCTTCTCAATCTACATATACGACAACACCATATACTGGAATGCCACCCTCATCATATGCCCAACACCAACCCTATTACACTACAGGAGTCACACAACCATCACAACCTACCAATGACCTAATTAAGTTAATGATGGAAAAGATGTAGACATTGGAAGCATTGATTTCTAGATCCTGCAACACTCTCACCTATGATGAGATTTTCAATGAGCCTATCCACCCATCCATTCCTATCCTCCCATATCCCATGCATTGGGAAATGCCTAAATTTAACCACTTTAATAGCAAAGAAGACCTGTAAAAACATTTACGGTCTTTCAAACATGGGTGTTATTTGATCACCCATGATGATGCTTTGCTTCTGAGGACCTTTCCAATGTCTTTGACTGCACCTGCATTAGATTTGTATAGTGGGTTACCTATATACTCTATCTTCTCATTTAATCAGGTGGCCCAAGACTTCTTAGATCACTTCTCCATCAATGTCATTAAGAAAGTTACCATGACTGAACTGTACTCTACACATCATTATGATGACAAATCTATCGCATATTTTGTTGCTCATTGGCGTAGCCTGATCAATCAAATCACATTCCAACTACCACAAAATGAAATCATAGAACTCTTCACGTGGGCTTGTACTAGACATATCTTTCCAACCCTGTAATTCTAGACTTTTTGAACCTTTGATGAGACATTCACCATGACACAAAAGCTAGAGATTTGGGCCATCGAAGAGAAGAAAATCCAACTATGCAATAAGAATTCAGCATTCAAATCAAATGATGCCTCTTCTACTTTGAAACCATAGAACAATTATTCAAAAGCCAAGGGAACTGCTAACACAGTGATACTCAAGGCCAACCCAGCTCATCCATCAAATCAGGCTAGTCCCTCATCTAATCTTTCTCCTGTATAGACTTTTCAATTCAGACGGGAACAATGGAAATACACCCCAATTGGGGAACCTTATTCTCCTATCTTAGAAAATCTCATTAAAGTTGGGGACATCACCCTTCCTCCCATAAAACCACACATTGGTTTTGACCTTGCTTGCCCCACACCCACATGGTATAAAGAGTATGAATTCTACAACTATCATAGAGTAAAGGGTTATACTGACAGAAATTGCATCACTTTCAAAAACATTGTCTAATAAATGCTCAAGAAAGGTGAGTTAACCTTGGATAATCCCAATGCACCTACCAATCAAAACCTACACATCTTTAAGAAGCCATTTCTTAATCATGTCCCTTCTTCTGATCAAATTGGAGAGACCTTAGCTCATGATAGCCATACCCATGAGGTCCATTCTATTTTCAGCGATGCACCCACTACTACCCAATTATCTCATATTCCTTCCATCGAGGAAATCCTAGCACAAATTCCTCCACCTATACTTGAACTCCCCTCACCCATTCCTCCACCTACACTTGAAACCACCTCACCTATTCCTCCACCCACAGAGCAACACCCTTCGTCCCCTCCCTCACCTGTGAAGGAGCCTCATATTAACATTGAGATCATTTCACCTTTGGCTTCTCCACCTAGAGAATCGTCACCCATGGTACATCTCTAATCTTCAGAAGAGGTTTGTTCATCTCCTCCATCCACAGAGGAGAATCCATTTTTGCCTCCCTGTATTAAGGATCTAGTAGAAATACCTTTTCCTCTAGGTGATCATTCTCCATTAGCTACCCAAGATCTTACGGACTTACTTTCGGCTCTCTTACCCACGAAATCCAAAGCTAGAAAATTCCCCATCTCTAAGACTCATTTTACAGGAATTTCCATTGGATCCTCATCAACCTCACCTACAGCAGTGCCTTTTTCATGCCTAGCTGATTGCCTAGTTTATGTGTATAGGGCCTTACTTTGGGTACGTCTTCTACTTCCTGTCTCAACACAAATATAGATGTCACTTTCTGACACTTTGAATATCTACCCAAAAATATTTCAGCCAATTAAACTAAACATAACTACAACTATCAAAAATTCCACTACAATACCCCTCATGACTCAACTCACACCTCTACCCATAACCCAACAAGCATCTAAATCCAAACCCACACCTATATCATCTTCCTTGCCTAAACCTATTACTGCCTTAGGGGTCATCCCATCTTCCATCCTTACTCATCCACCCATCCAATTAGATTTAGCTACATCCTTGAAAGCCAACACCAAACCTACTCTGGCCCCCAAATAGAAGAACCAATCCCATAAATCTCATACTCCAACCTCACCAATTACACCTTCATCACTTTCACCCTTTCCATCCATCCTAGGACCTTGCCCCTCTAGCATAATTAAGAAACCTCCACCGTTGGTAAACTAAAAAAGGAACCCATTCAAAACTCACAAACCTCTACTATACCCAAGCACCCAATGCAACTTACGTCCACACCTATAACATCTTTACCACTCATACCTCCAATACCATCGATAGCTTCTATATTACCCCTGACATTTCAGTCTCTTTCCCTCACGCATCCTTCATGACCCATGCTAGCTACCTTCACAGTACCTCCATTATTCCCATGGGTGACACACCCCCTTCCACCATCTTCCTTTCCCTCTAGAGCTCATGTGCTCATGTTGCCTTTACCCAAGAAGTTGTAACATAAAAACAAAAATCCGCCACCCTCCAATAAGGTAGTTAAAACAACCACACACTCTCCTGCTAGTTCATCTACCATATCCCTACCTAAACAAACATGACCAACACCTAAAATCACACTAACACCTAAAACCATAGCTCAACCTACTCCCCCTCGTGAAAAGATCGTTCCTCTACAGTCTATTGTGCCTACACCTAAACCCACTTTCACTTCCCATTGTGATCCAATAGCGGGGTCCTATGCCAAAATTTTAACCAACCTCCTTGAAACTTTTGTCATCACATTACCACCTCTCAGACCTTATGACCCACTAAATCCCAAACCAAAGGAGTTTGACAACACCTAAATTTGTCCCTACCATCATGTGCTAGGGCATGATGTAGAGAACTACAAAGATTTCAAAACCATTCTTATCCAGTTGTGTCCTTCCGAAGAAAAATTTGATGATGATGACCTTCTTGATGAGGACCCCATTTCACCAACACCCATTTTCACAGCTCTTCCCTCACTGCCTACTCAACGACCCAGGCCTTTACCCCCACATCTCCTAGAACCACCTCTGAGATTTGAAAGTAACATGGTTAGCATCAAAGAACTTGTCAAACCTCCACATAAATGTCAGTGTGCTCAACTCATCTCACAAGGTTCCTTCCTGCCACAGGGATTTTTCCCTTCATGTCGTTATACCTTTCATGGCTCACCTACCTCTCCTACCTCCCCACCTTATATCAACATGATCCACGTTGCTACCTGTGCTCAGAAGGACAAAGGTAAGGAAAAGGAAACTGACCCACCACCAACCCTATACCTAACATACCATCTGTGGCCCCATATATCCTATTTCTAATGGGGTTATACATCGTTCCATACTCAAGCAATTACACCAATCCCCCCTCAAAATGTCTCTGTATGACCTCATCCAAACCTCAGAATCCCATCGTTAAGCTCTCATGGAGGTCTTACAATCTATTGAGGTTTTACCCAATGACCCTACAACCATAGCCTCCATTATTACACCCCATCATGTAGCCTCTCTCACCAAACTACCACCTTTATCTACACCTCCACCTACTTGCCAAGTACCCTCCCTTAGCTTCTCAGAGGAAGAGATCGCATCACACTGAACTGATGACCCAGAACTAACTCTCTTCATCTTTTTCCACATCGATGATATATGTGTACAATGTGTTATGATCGATGGGGGCACTAGCATTAATATCATCTCCTCCCATGCATTTTCTTGAACACGCATACTTGACAATCACATGCATAAACATCACGTCATGTTGTATTCCTTCAATGATGCTATCACCTCTACACTTGGTACCATAATCCTCCATGTCTGTGTGGGCCCTTGCATTATTCCAGAGTTGTTTTACATCTTAGAGGGGGAATTTCAATATAACTTTTTGCTGGGTAGACCCTGGATTCAGGTTATGGGTTGTGTTCCTTCCACTTTTCATTGTTGTGTAAAGTTTGAGCATGAAGGACACACCTATACCATTCCAGATGATCTGTCACCTTTCAATACTTGTAACATGCTTTACTAACCCAATGATGTGCTTATACCCATTAAGGAATCTACCTCCATGACCATTACCTCTTCACCTACACATCCTCTCACCAGTGCAGCCACTACCTCAACCACACATACCTCATCCATTCCTATCGCTGCCACTACCTCCACAGCCAAACCATCAGCCTCCCAATCCCTTAGTTCCACCTCCGATCTAACATCTGACACATCATCTATTCTAGCTACCCACATACCAACCACCGATCTCTTAGAAGGAATTTTTCAATGCCTCACTCTGGGGGAGTATCGCCTATATAGCATCAACACATTCCTTACTCCACAAGAATACGGAATTATTCACTAACACCCTCATTATGATCACCATATAAGAGAGAACCTCCTTTACAGTCCTCCCCACCTTCATACCAATCTCACTTATGGGGACTTGATACTACCACTTACACACCTGTACCACTTTCACAAACCCACCCATTTCATTTTGACCTCCAATCACTTACCAATCACTGTTTCACCCACACCTTCTTGCATTGATGTACGTGGAAAGGTTTTGGTTTCAGATTTTATGAGCAAGGATGCCATACTATTATTCCATGTACTACCCACAAACATAATGACCGTAGTGGTATCGGCTTTATAGAACAACATACCAAGAAGGCCCATATTGAACTCATTGAAGACATTAGCCCCTCTCCACCTTCTTCACCACCATCACCACCTTCACTGACGGTGTCGATGGATCTATAATCCATTCCTCCTAACTTTTTTTTCCTAAACACCATTTCCTTAGGGCCTCTAAGTTATCAACATGAGGGCAAGGCTCCTTCCTCTCTTCCCTTCATGTATCCTAAAATGATCGATGATGATACACCTTCGATTAACATCGTTCAATGTTAGGATGATGAATCTATACTCACGTACCTTGGTGCCGAAGACTCATATATTCACTGGTCATTACCATCTGAGATGTAAAGCATGTTGAACGAATCAACTATCAAAATCAACATTCATACTGAGGATGACCCGCACATCCTAAAGATCAGTCAATCTTTAGATGTTGCTGAACAGGAATCCATCACTTCCTTTCTCAAAAATCATGACCATGCTTTTGCTTGGTCTTATGCAGACATGTTTGGTATTGACCCCACCATAGTGGTCCATAATATCGTAACCATTCCTGATCTTAAACATGTTAAACAAAATTTGAGGAAAATGCACCCTTGTAATGCTCTTCTGGTCAAAGAAGAACTTTAGTGCCTCCTTTCTACTTCCTTCATCTTACCCATTGATTATCCCTGGTGGATTTCCAACATTTTCCCTATCACTAAGGTGAGAGGGGGACTCTACATTTGCATGGATTTTCGTGACCTCAATCTAGCTTTCCTAAAATATGGCTTTCCTTTACCTGGTATTGATCAATTGGTTCACCTTACCGCTGGTCATGAGATGCTATCACTCATGGATGGCTTCTCAGGTTATAATCAAATATTTCTTGCCTCAGAGGATCAACACAAAACTACATTCATCACCCCTTGGGGGACCTTCTGCTACCGAGTCATGCCTTTTGTCCTTAAAAACACTGCGGCCATCTATCAGCGGACAATGAATTATATCTTCCATGACATCATGTATCATATATTAGAAGATTACATGGACGATCTCCTGGCTAAATCTAAATCCTGCTCTGAGCACCTTGCAGTCCTAAAAACCATCTTTGACTACCTTATTAAATATTGCATTCACCTTCATCCCAAGAAGTGTGTCTTTATGGTTATCTCAGGAAAGCTATTAGGATTTATCATTTCTTTACATGGTATAGAAGTTGACCTTGCTAAAGTCAAGGCCATTCTTGAAATGCCTCCACCCACTAATCTTAAGCAACTCCGTATCCTGCAAGGTGAAAGCAGTCTATTCACCATTTCATCTCACAATTGTTTGATCAGTGTCAACCATTTCATCATCTTCTCAAGAAGGATGTCTCCTTTAAATGGGATAATGAATGCCACAAAAATTTTGAGACCTTAAAAAAATACCTTCTCTAACCACCCATACTCATTCCACCTAAAGACGATCAACCCTTCTAACTATACATCTCAGCTACTGATCACTCCTTGTGGGCCATACTCACTCATTGCGATGAGAAATACAGGGAGTAAGTGGTTTATTACATAATCCCTAATATTTTAGACTATGAAACCCAATACACCCATGCCAAAAAATCTACTTAGCCTTATTTTTTGTTGCCAAAAAACTCCGCCATTACCTACTTAATCAAAAAACTTATGTTGTGACCAACACCGAGCCCTTACACTTCATGTATGCCAAACCTTACCAAAATCAATGTGCCACGCGCTAGCTCATGATTTTGGCCAACCTCAACCTCAAGTTTATCCACCAAAATTCCATCAAGGGCTAGGCCATTGCTGACCAATTGACTAACGCACCTCTTTCCTGGGATCAACCTTCTAATTTTGACTTTCCAGATGAGTCAATTTCTTCCCTTTCCTTGGATGAGCCCACATATCAAATGACACTCTTGTTTGATGGTTATAAGTGCTAGCATGGGGGTGGGGTAGGTTTTATCCTCATTTCGCTTGATGGTGAACCCATGCCTTTGTCTTTCAAACTAGATTTTGATTGTCCAAACAATATTGCCCAATACTAAGTGCTCGTATTAGGTCTCTAGGCAACCTATGCCTTGGATTTCAAATCCATCAACATCTTTGGCGATTCCAAATTGATCATAAACCAAGTCAATGGTATATACCAATTTCATAATGAGACACTTCAAAAGTATAGAAATCATGTAGACATACTTTTAATCACCTTCAACAACTATGACTTTCAAACCATCCCACGTTCAACCAACAAATTTACAGATACCATGGCATACTTGGCTTCTCAAATCCCCGCTTCACCTGTCGATTCTAAAATATTTTTCACCATACAAAGAATCTAATCATGCTCTTATTTATCTCACGAGGTTTACTCCATTGGAACCGCTACCCCTGACCTGAGTGACCTTTGGTATAAACAATACTTAGACTACCTTTCCTATTCCATCTTGTCTCCCGAGCTCACTCATAATGGACAACGATCCTTTCTTAAAAAGGTCTCTCATTACGTCATCATGGGTGGCCTCCTCTACAAATGCAACCTCGATGGCATTCTCTTATGGTGCCTTACAAGTTCCAAAATTCCTTATACCATTAAGGAAGTTCATGATGGCATATGTGGAGGTCACTTCAGTGGCCTCGCTGTTGCTAAGCATATTATTCACCTAGGCTATTACTAGCCAACCCTCAACCATGATTGTTGTGACTACATCAAGCGTTGTGTCAAATACCAACAACATGTCAACCTTCATCATGCACCCAGTCATGCCTTGTAGGTCACATGTGACCTTTGGCCCTTCTCTCCATGGGGTTTGGATCTTGTTAGAGAGATCAATCCCCATTCTTCCCAATGACATCAATGGATCATCACTGCTACCAAATACTACACAAAATGGGTTGAGGCCATACCTCTCATTTTCATGAAAGCTTAAAAAATATGTGAATTCATCAATCATCACATCATCTATGGCTTTGGTGTCCCACATCACCTCATCACTGATAACAGAAAACAATTCAAAAATAAAACCTTATGAAATTTTTTTGACACCTTTAGCATTCAGCTAAGTTTCTCATCAACTTGTTACCCACAGACCAATGACCAAGCTGAATCCACCAATAAAACCCTAAACAAAATTCTCATGAAAGTGGTTAACGATACTTGGAAGGACTAACATACACACATTCCTTTCACCCTGTGGGCATACGACACTAGTATCTGTACTTCCACTCCTGCCACACCATTTTTTTTGTTCTACGGTATAGAGGTTGTTCTACCTCTCAAGGTTCAGATTCCCTCACTCTACATTTCTCTCCATGATATTCTCACTGATTATGACTTTCGTCAGGACTGTTTAACACAACTTGAGTTACTAGACAAATGTCGTCTTAATACTCTTGACCATCTGCAGGTTTACCAAAAACGTATCAAACGTGCCTATGAAAAATGTGTTCATGAGCAAACCTTCCGAGTCAGTGACCTTGTCCTGAAAGAAAATCAACATGTAACTAAAACATAAAAAAGTAAACGGGGAAAATTTTCTCCTAATTGGCTAGGACCATACATCATGACTCATACTTATGGATCAGGTGCTTATCATTTATCTTCACTTGAGGGTAAACCCAAACCTGAGCCCCTTAATGCCTTACATCTTCAACCATTCTATTGTTTACTTTTAGTCCTACCTCACCTTCTGCCTCTTTCCATGCTTGTCCCTTGAGTGCTATCCACTTCTTATGCCATCACCAATGATTAAATACAAATCATGGGTGTACGCGTCACTTTTTATCTTCTCTTAATTATGTGTACCATGGCACTGCAGATAACACGATTCTCATGCATACTTTTCATCTACCTTTAGATGAGATCACATGGTTGTTTCATCATACTTTCTAAACAAGAATCCTATTCTTCACCTTAGTCTTGTCCATGACTTAAAATCCCACACATGGGATCCAACTCCTTGAGTCAAAATTCCAATAAAGAGATGACTCCTGCAAAAGGACATCTTTCTCTCTATAATCATTGCTATAAATATACTGCTCCCTTGAAGGACAACTATGTAAAACTCTTTCAAATTAAAAGAAAAAAAGAAACAAAAGAGAGAATCTGAAGTTTCCCGCACCGATAAGCTTCACAAAGACCTCAAGGAGTTAATTTCCTCATCCCATATAGAATTCCCACATTGATCAGTCTATCTCAATCATCAGTTAAAATAAAAAACCTTTTAGTTATGGACTTGCCCATTTTGACCTTGGATCTCTTGCCATAAGGGCATGCTACTTAGTACCATATAAAAACTAACCACTTTTCACCCTCTCACCATTCACACTCTCATTTCCTACTGCCTCAAGGGACCTCGTGGAACCATGATGTTTGGTGATCATGCGACTACTTTACACCTTTAGAATAATCAATCATGCATGTGTTTAGGATATTATGTTCATCATCCTATCTTAGGTATGACTTACTCATTATGATCATAACTAATCAGGCAGCTTTCTTGCCTCCTCTTCTCTTTTAACCTTCCTGATTACGTATTGATTACCTTATATAGGACTTGGTCCTTGACACTTACCTTTGGGTCATCTTATTCTTCCACCACACTCAACATAACTTCTACCAATGAGCCCACAATTCACCTATACTTAACAGACCTAGACTCAATCATGCCTATAACATACCCACCCATACTCTTACCTCCTCACATTCTTCCCTAGCTTATGGGAGAACTACATCGTCCTGAGGTCCCTTTTAGCCAGGACTATATAGGCATCACTTCGAGGGCATGGGGCCCTTGGAGGTTACCTCGGCCACTCTATACCCTAACCAATTCATCTTTCTTTTTCCTCAATCACATTTTACCCTACTTAGTTTCCTTTTTATATCAAAAATTGGAAATTAAACCAAATAAACAAGTTTCTTCACATTTTTTATCATCAGAAAAACATACATTTATTATGACTACCATTTCTTTACCATCATCATGCATGTATTATACAACATCTTAAACCTGAATATTATCATCATTAATTACAAAAATGAAGGAATTACAACCTCAACCAATTTAAACTCCACCATGCCTAAAACTTGACTCAATCCATGCCTAGACCACAACCTAACTCAACCATGCCTATAACCTAACTCGATCCAATCCCATAACCTAACTCCATCCATGCCTAACACACCTATCCTAAATCCATATATGTATAATAATAAAATTGTATCAACACAAGCACATAACGACCACCATCATCTTCATCTCTATAAATATAATATCCAAACATGTGTATCCATATACATAACTATCAAATGTCTTCGGCATGCAGGCCGGTGTATGTAATCCAGTCTCTTAAAACTCTCATATATATCCTCATCATCTTCGGAACAAAGGCCAGTATATATCAAAAAATGACTAAAATACATCAAAATATAGGGATGGGCATCAAGCCTCGTCATGTCAGACATCCTCCATGTCAGTCTCTCCAATCTCCTCAGCTCCTAACCAATGACCTGATATCATCTCACCACCCACCATAGGTCGTGGTCGTCCCCCTACTAGTACATCACCTCGAGTTGGCCTCTTTGAGCTGGTGGCCTCACCCTGATCATGTCTCAGGGCTTGATGGCCCTCTATACTCTCCACACTGTAAGTATGGGATCTCTTACTCTCACTAGAGGTATGTTGTGCCCTGTACTCTCCATAGGATAGAAAATCTATCCTAGCCACTATCAACTGATCCTGATAGTATCTAGCCTCACCTAAGGCATCTTGTAACCTGGATATGGGTATTATCTGTGGTGGCCCCATCGGCCTCAGCCCCTGTACTTATCCTATGGAACCCTATCTCGCCCCTACCTATGAACTAGGACCTTATCCTGGTACCTGTGGAGGTGTCATCGGCCTCGCACCTTATGCCTGTGCCTAGGCCTATAATACCTAAATTTGTGCCTGTGCAGTGGCCAACTGGCCCTGCAAACATGTAACTTGCACCTATAAGGTGGCTATCTACTCATCATCACCCTCTCCATCTCCACCTTGGGTTATTTGGGCCTATAGAATGGCCACCTGCGCATATAATATGGACACCTCTACCTCTGATGCTGCTAGATACCCTTATACCATCCCTAACTATGAAATCAGGGTCACCACCTACCCCTGTAAGGCATCTCTCTACATAGTGATGGTGGATAAATTTGGCTACCCAAGCATGGGAGGTACTACTCATAGCTAGGTCGCCGACCACTGTCTATACATGTCTGTCACGCTGTCATCATCAATTCTCTGGTCTATAACCAACACCTTCTTCCCAATAGGTATTGTTGACTATGCAACTGGTAGTGTTCTCTCCACATCATCCCTCTAGTACTATGGAAAGGGTGGTAATATATCCTGTAATAGTACTAACTTCCATCAAACCTTGTCTACGAGGATCATCTCATGCTCTCCTACACAATGTCCCTCTATCCATCTGAGTAGTTGAAGGCCAGCTAGCTCCTCAGCCATCTATCTGTATGAGGGATAACCCACGTATGGTCTCCATATAATGTCTACTCTGGAAAACCCCTCCAATAGCCCCCGGTAGTATTCTACATCATGTGTAGCCCTATTCGATTGCCACTCTCGAATAATAAGAACCCATCACATGTACCCCACTCATACAAAACCTGGCTGAAAGGAATTTGCTCAGGGCATACCCACTAGACACACACAGACAATGTCCTCATAGGCCCAATAGTGAAGAATGAATGTACAACATAGGCTAAACCTATGAAGCTTCCTATACACCCATAATTCTCTATATAACTACACCAATAATGTTGGCGCACAGGTGAATTGTGTCCTCTCCATCATTATGTCATGTAGCACTCCCGTCAGTGATCGTGGGAATCTCCCACCCTCTACATCTAGCAGTGCAAAACAAAAGACTACCTCCATCAGTAGTACTACTAGCCTCGTCTCCTCTGGATGGGTTGGGTACATCTCTCCATAGTTTAGGCTAGTGCTATAGAATGTAATCTCTTCCATCCCCTCCCCACACACCGTCAGCATCAACTCCTCAGATGCCTATGAGGAGATCAAATATACCTGCATACCCAATATGGGTAACCGCGGGATCCTGAACACATCCTCCATGGTGAATATCATCTCATCCATTGGTAGGTGGAATGTGTTGGTTGTATATTCCCATCTATTGATGAGGGAAACCATCAGACTTGGCTACTGAACGACATGCCGATAGTGTAAGACCCAACTTAGGCCCACCTCCTCAACATGCCACAAATCCTTGACTGCATTGCACCTCACACTGTCACGAGCAGGGGTGAAACCTTATCTTGCATCCTCAGCTGATATCTCACTTGCATCGAACAAAAAAATTACATTATTCAAGCTCAAACCATACCCACAATCACCTAAACCCATTACCCTACCTATTTTACTCCATTACTTACCTGTTTATCCCACGGCCTAACTACCTACCCAACCTAGCCCGCACCTACTCACCCTAACCTTACCCAATCCACCCCTAACCTACCCACCTACCTACCCTAACCCTACCTAGCCAAACATCACTTTAGCTATTTACACACACCCCTCACCTACTTCCATTTGGACCCACTCCCTGACCTTACCTACTTGCCCACAAGTCTCAACACTCAGCCCCAACCACCCAGCCCTTGCCTATTCCACATTTTTAGGTAAGTGTTTTATCCCCCCTCACTAGTGCTAGTCTTCCCAGACTGACCACAGTTTACCCATAACTGACATCGGTTACCTCATATGTGACTAATTCCAGTTAGACTTTACCGACACCGATCAACATTTAACTAACGTCAGTCACTGTCTCGGTGAGACCCTGTAGTAGCATGCCCTAGCTTTCCCATTATTTCTCATTGCTCACGTCCCCACCCCTCCACCTCTCATACACCCCCTCCCACCTCTTCTACTCCCTACCTCTACCCTTTCCCATCCTTATTTTACCCAATTTACCCTCATAGCACTCCAATTTCACCCCCCTTCAACCCCATTTTTCTCGAAACCTGACTTCTACCCTAATCTACCTCACAAAACATGAAAAGGATTTCAACCTTACCTTGTCTCACTGTCATCTCCATAGTGGCACCTCTGGTCACTGCACTGGTGGTCCCCCCGATCTCTCTCTAGCCTCTTCCATCACCAATTGATCGCTCACTCTCCAATCAATCAATCCAATCAAATCAACCCAACCTAGCTCGTGGATCCACCTATCAACCAACTATCACCTACCACATGGCTCACCAACTCAATCCTCAGTCCCACTTTGTCACTTCCTACCTTTTCTCTCTCTCTTGTCATTTTCCCAATTCGCTAAAAGATAAATGATTTACAAAATACAACAATTTTTCTTTTTATAACCTACCTGACCTGACCGGTGACGGTTTCACCTTAACCAACATTGGTCCTGTGCCCTAGCTTACCATGGTTGGTCCATCTTGACCAGCATTTATCCCATCAAACCGTCATTGGTTATACTGCTTAGTCTTTCTACTACCCCTTACACCCAATTTTTTACCTGAATCCTTTTTTACCTCACCCACACCTCACTTGGACACTTCACTATGTCCTCTTGACCGTATCACTTACCCCCCCACCTCGTCCTCATTCAGGGACTCCTTATTTTTCCTATACCTCAGCCCTACCCATGTTGTGACCTAGATAATTGGACCTAGAACATCACTAGTGACCTTTGACCCCATGTGTTTGTTATACTTTACGACACTGTTACTTGTGTTGATTTCCATCCTGACCTTACCTCACCTCTTACCGTGACTATTTATCTTGACCCAACCCTGGGTGTACTGGAACACACCTAAACATTCCTGCACCTTCCCTATGTCATGTTTCCTGACCATATCCTATACCTTGGATACCAAAATAACCTCAACATTGTTTGGATAAACCTACCAACCTTAGACAATGTAGAGTTTTCTTGCTCTTCAACTTGGTACCATGCTGCAGTTTATATGTGTGCATGCGTTTGAATGTAACTACCTCTGATCCTTACCCATTACCTAGATTACCCAAGTAGACCTTTTCCCTTTCTACCAATTACCCCACTTTTCTCTTTATCACATTCACCTTTTATCAAAACACTTCCCAATTCCACCTTCTACCTCATCAGTTCCTAGTTTGAGGGGGATCACCTTTACCCACACATGGGGCAAGCAAATCTTATTTTTTTCATCGTCACTTATCAATACAAGCTACACAAAAAAGGGGGAAAATGTAGACACCAAAACTTGGTCACACTCTCCTTGGTCCCTTGTCAAATAAACACCTTGAACACATTCACCTAACCATGGCCCCTTTCATCCCAATATAATATTAATTTAATTAATTTAAGTAAATTAATTCATTATCCTCACAATATTTATTATTTAAATATACTAATTGGGATAGTGCCCACATATCCACCTCATCTAGCCACCTCACCCTAAGACCTATTCCTAGTAAGTTGCCATAACTAACTAAGACCTACCCAAACCCTAAAAATCAAAGCATATATTCCCTCTAACCACATTCTTGTCAGTTAGAAGGAAGCTTCCATTCTATTCCATGGAGAAAAAATAGGTGAGATCTAAGAAAATCAAAAGGATCTGCCCATTTTAGAAAGCCTAGTAAATCCCACCCTAACTGACACCGGTCACCCTAAACCACTGCTAGTCAACCCAAAACTACCTTCGGTTACCATTTAACCCCCAAAAAAACCTTATTTCGAGGTTGGCACATTTCTGAGAGGCTGATACATCTTTTGAGAAAAAGTGACAAAACCAGAGCTATATGTAAGTAGAACTAGTATGTGTACACGCATCAAAGCATCCATAACCAGCACCCAAAGCAAATACAGAGCCATTGTGCCTTCATAGGAGCATCGGAGGAAGCACCAGAACCACACCAAGTTCCTTCCATTTGATCACCCACCATTGCCAAGTAGACATCAAACACATACAAACAGTAAGTTTTGTTAACCTGCACTGGTTCATTATCATTTGAGAAAATTCTTTTACTTCTGTTAGTTTCTACTCCCATTCCCATGCCCCATCATCTTACCTCCATGCAAAATTGACCATCCCTTTATCCACACCCTTGAACTTCCCATATCTGGATTTTAATCATTTTTGTGCATACTTGGGACCCACATGAATTTGACCATTTCCCTTCTATTTCCACCTAGCCTCAGATCTATCACCTTGACATGTATTGATTTTTCTGCACCCCGACCATACCAACACTAGTTACCCTCAACCATCACCAGTTAACCAAAACCGACATCAGTCATACCAGACCAATGTCGGTCTCTGTGATTTTGACTAGAAACTAAGAAAAGAGCTTAAAACCTCCACCAAATACCCAAAATAGCCCAGAACCTCACTCTAACCCGTACCAGTACCCTGACCAAAGACCTTGACCTTTAGATTCAGTCATAGCTTAGCCGTTTGTGAACGAATTTTCTTATTTTAGATGAATGAGATACCTAAATCTTTTTAACTATAGTATGATTTCCTTTATTTTTAGCATTAAGTTGTTTTAAATAGTAGATTGACAGCCATCTAGGAAGTATCACACTTCCCAAATCTAGCACACGCTAGATAGTCCACTACATATACTATTTTTTGGTGGTCTTGTTTTCCATTTCAGGTAGTTCCTCCAAGAAAAAAGGAAGCTCTCATGATCAGCTATGGATCTAGAAGTCATACACACGTAATAACTTTCAAAAAACATCTTAATAGGTATTCCTCCTAGCCTTTTACCCTTATCTGTTTCATCAACATTCGAAGAAAATATCTAGAATCAGGTGAAATAAGAATGTAAAGAGGATTGAGGATACAATGTTAGATACATAGAGTTCTAGATTGAATCACATGCCCACCGAGTTGGAATATACTATAGTATTTTTTTTCACTGGCTAGGCACCTGAGGGAATGAAGACATTAAATAAGAAACAACTTGTAATATGCACAACACCTTACATGTTGATAGGCGGAGATTTGTATAAGTTATCCCATGATGAGGTTTTGTGCCAGTGTGTACCAGAGGATGAGAACAAGGCAATAATGGAAGAAGCTCATGATGGACTCACACAAGGTCATTATGCAGGTGATGCCACCATGCATAAGATTATGAAGGCTGGCCTTTGATGGGAAAAATTATACAAGGATATTAAAGAATATGTGAAGGTGTGTGATCATTTTCATCTCCTTGGAAAGCCTGGATCTAGAGATGATATTCCTATGAGGCCTACTACAAGTGTTGAACCTTTTGAGAAATGGGAAATTGAATTTATGGGTCATATTTCACCACCCATGCGTAGGAGTGGTGTGCACTACATTATAACTTATAAGGACTATCTAACAAGGTGGGCAGAAGTAGTTCCTATAAAGGATTGCATGAAAACTATAACAAGAATATTATTATGGGAAAATATTATCAGCACGTAAGGATGTCCATTGATCTTAATAAGTGATAAGGGAACTCATTTTCTTAATGATACCATTTGAATTATTTTGGCTGAGTTTATGGTGGAACACCACAAGACAACATCTTATCACCCATAGGCCAATGGGACTACTGAGGCTTTCAAAAACATATTAGGACATACATTGACAAATATCTGTGATGTTGGAAGGAAAGATTGGGATGATAAATTCTTTTTTGTAACTTGGGCATATAAGACAACATACAAGAGGTTGAATAAAGCCACACCTTTTTAGTTGGTCTTTGGCACAAAATATTTATTTCTTGTTGAATTCATGATGCCATCCTTAAGTATTGCGCACAAATGTGGATTAGATGATGAACACGTTGTTGAAGATCACATAGAAAAATTGACACAGTTGGATGAATGGCACACTATTTCTCAGTGGATCTAGAAGACGGAAAAATAAAGACAAAAATCCTAGCATGATAGACATATGAAATAAGGAATTTGAGGTGGGAAAGATGGTTCTTTTGTACGATTCAAAGTTTTTGTGCCACCCTGGGAAGTTAAAATTTCATTGGTTGGGACCCTTTGTTGTAAAAACGATATCTGACATAGGAACTTGCCAGTTACAGGCATTGGATGGCACTTTATTTTCCTAGTTACTTCAATGAGAGTAAGTTGAAGCACTACTATAAATAATTCTTCTTAGTGTTTGTAATAAGGCTTTATTTCCATTTAGATTAGGTTTCCCTTTAAATAATTTTCTTGATATGTGTTTCCTTTCATCGTTGTTATGTTTTGTCAATTTAGTTCAGTGTTTTTTTGTAAAAAGCACACTTACGTTCCTCTAGCTAATTATTATCTATTGGATTCATGCACAGAGGACCGTGAATACCTTTAGTGTAGAGTGGATCAAAAATAATAAATGATTGGTGCTATGTTATAGATTGGTGCATGTAGAGAAAAGGAAACAGGTGCTCGTATTAAAGGATTTTAAGAAAAGATTTCTCAGATTGAAGTCCACTTATAGATGGATGCAAATATAGTATTATGTGAGGTAGAAAATAGAATGGGAAAATACTTGATATGAGGCACATTGGATAGGAAGTTAAGTGCAGGGAATCTCATGAAAGGAGGTATGTGGTCAAGAATTAGTGGGCATGCCAAAAAATTACGACTAGAGATGTAAAAGAATATGATGTGGTGTACAAAAGAGTGAAAGAATTGAATTAATACCATGTATGGTCGTAGTTTATAAGAAATTAATGTGAAAATTTTTGAAAAATCTATAAAAGAAAAATCTTATAGCATTATATTTTTACCTTGTATCCTTGCATTTTTGAGTTGCGAAGAATGATGAAGTGTAAAGTGCGAAGTGAAATTGATTGAATTGTGAACCAGGTGAATTCATGACATGACATTGACAGAGCTCCACATGGTAGAGTGTTTGAGCTTGTGGGGTGTGTGAGGATGGAAGGTTCATGTAGTTAGGGTTTTAAAAAGACATATTTGTAGCTAGGGCACACTAGGGCACGTGGCATTTGAAATAGCAACAAAGATCAAAGAGTGTGAGGTAAAGGTAGGGGAAAGTTACAAGTTGTAGTTCTTAAAGCATGTTATTGGGTAGCAAATCGATGGTACATATGAGATCTATGAGAAAGGAGCTTGTGGCAGAAGAGGAACATCAAGATTGTTTTGCAGAGATGTAATACCTAGTTGAAGTTATTGAAGGATGACTGTGGAATTCCCAGTTGGAAAAATGAAAGATCAACAAATTCAACCACCAAAATTATCAAAATATTAAGGACTTGAAGGAAAATACCATCTTAAAGAAAAATAAGAGGACTACAGATGGTAGAGAGTTTTGGATTATTTGATCTATAGGTTACTTGAGAGCGTTGGGGTTATGCATCTATTTTAATTGCCATACTTTGGAAATCCTAAATGTCTATACTAGTGGCTCATGTCACACATGCACGAAGACTTCTTTTAATTTGTTGGGATAAAAATGAGGATTACAGTGAAACTGATTAGCAAAGTTACAGGTTTGTGTAAATTTAGTATAGATATTGTAGGCAATTTGTCAGATGATGATGTAATAGAAGAAATGGCTTCCACCTTTAAGTATCATAAAGGGGTTAGTATTTTACTATTGAAAATATAGAATACATGGCCACCAAGGTAACAATGTGACTAGTTAGTTACAATTTGGTCACCTCAAAGAGGTGGAAGGAGGCGAACAAGTGCTAGTTGTACATAGCGCAAAAAATGGTGAATAAGACATTTTATAAAATTACAAGATATTTTGCGGAAGGCATAGTGGAAGAGGCACATTTCCAGGTTGATAAGGGAGAGAAGATTACATGTGGAATCATCTTAGTATTGATTGTGTTTTTTGAGATAGGTGTGCCTGATGGGCGAAAAGATAAAATGTGGGTTTATCTAATGGAATACAAGTCATCAACGAAAATTTTCGTAAATTTTACATGTCAGGGTTTAATTTCTAGTACTTGCAAACAACATCAAGCGAGGTGGTTTAGGAGGATGCACAATACATTTGAAGAAGAGTGGTTCATACCACGAGATTTTCCTGGTGTGTTAGAAGGACATGTGGAGTTTTTAGTGTACATACACTTCTTCTTGGGCCACATTTTCATGAATACTGGTGAGAAGATCCCATGGTGTAAGTTTCCTTTCACTTTTACTACTTGTTACTTTAAGGATCTAGTGAACCGGCTACATAACATGTAAAAATTACGATTTTCCCTTGATAAGGTAGACGTAAAAACTCATATTCTACTCAAAACATATGTCTATAAAAAAAATGAGGCATATGTGGAGATAATAGAGTCTGATAAAATTGATATTACTCCAGAGGTCATGGCTGTAGGGAAAATTTATCTTATGCACGTGTATGTATACCTTAGGTTAATATTTAAGGAGGGAAAAGTGATTCCAGGAAAGGAATTTTCATTGTTGGGTCCTCCTAAGGGTAAATAGACTATGGGAAAAAAGAGGTTGCTTGAAGATACATCCCATAGGTAGGAAAAGTAGGAACATGAGGGCTTACATAATTTCCTTTAGGGGGAAGAAGAAGAGAAATAATATAGTACTGGCTTTGATCATGGTAGGAGAAAACTATGTAGGGGGAAAAATAATGCATATATAGGTTGCAAACAAATAGAATGCTTCCGCAGAAGGAGATAAGGAAAAGAAACATATATTTTTTTTTGGATAGTTTCCTATGATACCATACTTGATACATTTAAGGATAAATTGAAGATGTCAAATTTGGCATTACAAAAGTGTGAGGAGCTTGAGAATATTATTAAGAAAAAAAAATAGAAGAGGAGAATGTAGTCCTTGTGGCAAAGAACAATGATACCTTGGGGTATGAGGAGAGGTTGGGGTTACTTGCAGAGAAGTAGGATGTGCGTAAAGTAGCCTGGGACCCTCGTGATGAAAAGATAAAGGAATTTGAAAATTTTATGGTGTGACGTATGGATGTTATAGATGCTATGGTATTAGGATTGGAGAATTTACTAAGGGTGTTGAAGCACAAGGGGAAAGATATGACTGTAGATTAAATGGATGTTGTGCTTGGAAACATTCCTACTCAAGCCAAGAAGGGACTCAGTGATTGGGAGGAGGTTGAAGGAGACATCAAGAATGATTACCTCAAGTTGTTGATACATACAATTTTTTTTCGTTGAGTTGGTTTACTTTTATTTCATTCTTTCTTTAAATTTGTTGTTGTACTTAGTTCTTTATTCGTTGAAGATGGAAGTTGGATGACCTCATTTATGAGGGAAACAATGCTATTAGTGTGGGGTAATGTTATTAAGGTGAAATACTAACTAAGTAACAAGATCACAATAGATATTGACATGAAGGAAGGGGACACACGGATAGGAGAAGTATGACAAAGTTATGCCCTGGAGATTTACACTTGAGTAGAATGGATTTGGTACTTAGCCGTTTTTGAATGTATTAGGATGGAAATAGACATGGAGTGTGAAACATGATTTGGATAAATATATAAGACTTAGAGGTTACACAAAAGCTATTTTGGGGAAAATAATAAGTGCAAGAGTCATGCATAGTTTGAGATAATAATAGGATTAGACTTAGAGTTAATTATAGGTAATTTGTTAATAGGAAAATATTGCATGCTTCCTTAGTTTCTTTTGTAGTGGCACATGGATATTTTGAGCATGCATATTATTTTGAGAGTGCATGGGAAGTGAAGGGAATGTCCCCACCCCTATATATATTTATTTATTTTCACAGTTTTTGCATCATGATCTTCAGACTGTATGTGTAGACACCAAATTTGTGTCTTACGACCCCTTGTGACCCGCATCTCATTTTGCAACCTAACCTCATCACCTAAACCTTACACAATTATTTATTAATTACCTTATAATTAATAAATCCACATTGCCTTACCTGCCACCTCATCATGACCAAGTCCTAACCCTAAACTAACCTAATTAAGACCTATAACTTAGTCTACATCCAAACCCATGACTAATGACCCCTTACTCGCACCCAAAACTGACCTTGTAGTTACTTGACCAAGCCCGCAACCAATCCTTGGGAAGAAAAGGAGGGAAAGCTGGCTATTTTACCAAAAATAGTCCGCTTTTACCTGACCGATACCGGTTCCTACTCGACCGCCATCGGTTGCGTAACTGCCATCAGTTCCCTGTAAATGACCACTTCCAACCAAAAGCAAAGGATCGGATTTTCATTTGATCAAAGAAAAAAGGAGAGATTATTGAAAGGATCCGAATTGGCTGAGCTGAGCAGAGACAAGTAAAGAAACAAGAAGATTTTGCAGAGAAGGACATCAAGCCCAAGACTGCAACCGAATAACCGGAGCCTAGTAACGCCCATCCGAGCATCAGAAGAGGAGATAACTCATCTTGGATTGTCAGATCATCCTACTTGAGTCCTATCTTCATCATCACAGTCCTGGAACCTGCATCTTCATCAGGATTGAGTAAGTAGTGTTTTATATGTTTCTAAGCACCATTTCTTGAGCTTGTGGGTTGATAGTAATCGTAAGTTTATTCCTAGATCTACTACCAGCAACATAATGCACTTAACCTCCATCCATACATCCTGGTATTGCCCTGAAGACCATTTTATCCCACTCTGAGCCTTCCCTGTCCCCCCATTATTCCCCTCAGCCATCCACCAATCTTAATAACCCCACAATCATCTTGCAACCAACCTCTACCCAGAAGCACCTAGATTACTGACCCTACCAGTGTCGGTTATCCCCTACTGGCAGTGGTTCTCTAACCACGGTCGGTTATCCAGTGACCACCGTCAGTCACTATGACTTATACCCCAAAACATTTTTCTCACCTATTTGTCACCTAATAACCACAAATCCAGTCTGGTTTATCCCTATAACTCAACCTGAATGTATCAACGACCAGTAACCAAACAAACAATGTGATGCTTTATTATTGATAGTTTAGCTTCTATTGCTTTGTAACGAGATACCTAAATCGTGATTTTGCAATAGCCTTCTTTGTTATCATTTGTGTTAATTCATATTAAAAGGGGAACTGACCACCTTCGAAAGGAAGTTTTATATTTCCTGGGCCTAAGGCAGCTCCCTCATTTATTGTCTAATTAAAATCTGGTGGTCCTGTATTCTTACTTGCAGGTAGTCCTTCCAAGACAAAAAGGAGTTCTTCGCAGTCGATTTGATCTTTCTCTACGGTACGCGCACACCATCTTAACATTCAATAGGTATTCCTCCTAGCCCTAACCCTTATCTATTTCTCAAAGGAATGATAGGATAGAAGCAAGTCTATTCTGCAGAGCCAAAACATTCCATGCGAAACATTTTGGCACCCCCGGTGGGACCCATTTCGGGTTTCTGTTTCTCTTATTTTCTTTCATTTAGGGAGCATACTTGCTGTTATTGTTTTTGTTATATTTAGCAAAGGAATTTGTCTTGCTTTCCTAGTTTTGCATTAGTGAAAGTCATCTTATTTGCTTCATCGAATATCATTTTTCGATTTGGGTTTAAAACACGTGCATTACATTCTTGCTTATTGTTTTCAATTCTAGTGAACATAGACTAAGTAACAGGTCATACACGTGGGGGTGATTTCCACGGTATTGACAGGAAATTAATCTTACTTTCACTACACAACACATACCGAATCACTTCATAATTAACACAACAGCTCAAAACATCCCCCCTTTTCTGCGGTATTCCTCCACCTGATTGAGGTAACCTTATAAGCCAAAACAAACTTGACATTTCCCCTAAGTATTTTGTTTAGGATTGACAACATTATGCGTCTAAAGGCATAAGCCCAAATTAATTAAAATTAACCCTAGGGTTAGTCTGTTAATTTGCATCTGCATTTTTCTTGTTTTCAGTTCTATTTTCTCTGTTATACACTATCTTCTGTGATCACCTTAGAACAATTTGATAAATGTACTAAGCATTGTTAACAATCAAGTCAGTAGCTTCTTATATTTTCTTATACTAGTCTTATTACACTGATATCGGTTAACTGACCGACGTCGGCTATAGTCTAACCGACATCGGTTATCAGACCGATATCGGTTACTGTCTTTTACGGTTTCTGACAAACTAGAAACCTACCAATTTCACCATTCTGAGTTTGTTTCTGTTCCCGATAGATTGAAACCCTACTGGGTACTCCTGTCCATGGTTATTATCACTCGAAATCAAGCCACCACCATGGTTTCACATGCTTGCTCTGTGCCTTTTCCTGAATCACCCCCTTCACATTATGTGGGGAATCCTACGGACACCAGCGAGGTTCCTAAAATTCCTGTAGGAGATAAAGAATTTGCCAAATTTCTGGATGCTAATCCTAGCGCTGTACAATACTATTTGTCTCATGCCCCTGACCGTACACCCGATGGTCAACTCCTTGTTGGCATGCCTATCAGTATAGCTGCTCATTTAGCCCCTTCTCCACCTGATAACTCTACTTTGCCTTCCGCATCCTTAGTCCCGTCGCCTACCTCTGCAGCTTCAGGGGTTCATACGGCACAGATTGGCTTTCCTTTGGTTAATCTTGGGCCCAACATGGCATTACTGCCGACTGCTCCTACCTTGTCTCTCTTGCAGACTGTTCCATTCATGACTTGCTCTCTGCCACCTATCCACACGAGCTTTCCTTCTCAAGCTCCGCCCACCTTTTCATTTCCACACATATATCCAGTAACCTCAACAGCTTATATAGGACATCCCTATTCAGTTGCCTCAACACATTCGTCCTCCATACCTTATCAACATTTAACCCCACCATTGTCTAGCGGTGGCCCTTGGCCCAATTTTCCTTTGTTTACCACAACCATGCCATCATCTCATCCAACTACTGATTTAATTAAACAAATGATGGACAAAATGCAAAATCTGGAGGCTTCCATTTCAGGAAGTCGTAGCACCTTGACATACGAGCAAGTTTTTCGGGAGCCTATCCACCCTTCAGTCCCTCTTCATTCATATCCACCTCATTGCCGCACCAACCTAACATATGGGGGTGTCGACGCACCTTCAGTAACCCCTGAACCTCCTCTTGGTGTGTTTCCTTTCCAATCCGATTTTCAATACCTGACAAATCGTCGTTTCGCCCTTACCTTCTTGACTCACTGTGCTTGGAAAGGCTTTGGTTTTGGTCTTTATGAACAAGGACGACATACAATCATCCCCGTAACTACACGCAAGCACAATGATCATAGTGGTCTCGGATTTCCTGGAACACTTACACCGAAGGAACCTCATGTCAGTTGTCTCCTGGAAGATGATGACATCACCCCTACCGAACCATCATCACCCATTTTGCCTTCCTCACCTACAGAGTCGATAGATCCTGAATCTATCCCTCCTAACTTTTTTTTTTCATAAATGCTATCTTCCTAGGTCCTCTCACTTATCAACGCGATAATGAGGACCCCTCTTCTATGCCCCTTCTATATCCAGACATGATTGAAGAGGACTCGCCTTCAATTAATGTTGTTGAGTGCCAGGATGATGACTCCATCCTCACTTACCTTGGTGTGGATGACTCTTATATTCAACGCGCCTTACCATCTGAAACTCAAACCATGCTAAATGAGTCGACTATAGAAATTAACATCCACACAAAGGAGGATCCTCACGTTGTGAAGATCAGACAATCCCTTAACACATCAGAACAAGCCGCCTTTACTACCTTTTCTCCATACCTGCAACCAAGCTTTCGCTTGGTCCTACGTGGACATGCTAGGAATTGATCCTACGATTGTTGTCCATAACATCACCCTAACCCTGATTCCAACCAGTCAAACAAAACTGAGAAAAATGCATCCATGCATTGCCCTCTTGGTCAAAGAAGAGCTTCAATGACTCCTTTCTGTTTCCTTCATTTTGCCTATTGACTATCCTCAATGGATTCTAACATCGTACTTGTCACTAAGTGACGAGGGGACTTTGGATATGCACGGATTTCTGAGACCTTAACCTCACTTTCCCCAAGGATGACTTCCCCCCTCCCGAGTATTGATCAACTTGTTGATCTCAATGCGGGCCATGAAATGCTTTCTCTCATGGATGGCTTTTCGGGATACATCAAAATTTGGTAGCCTCGGCCGATCAACATAACACTACCTTCATAACTCCTTGGGGAACCTTCTATTATCGTGTCATGCCATTTGGCCTTAAGAATGCTGGTGCCACCTATCAGCGGGCTATGACTTACATTTTTCATGACATTATGCACACTATCCTTGAAGATTATGTCGATGATCTTCTTGGCAAATCTAAACATCGCAGTGAACATCTCGATGTTTTAACATTATTTTTGATTGCCTGTTGCAATATTCAGTCCTGCTTCAACCAAAGAAATGTGTCTTTGGTGTTCTTTCAGGAAACTTCTTGGCTTTATCATCTCTTGCGTGGCATTGAGGTCGATCCGTCTAGAGTCAAAGCTATCCTAGAAATTCCCCCACCCAAAAACCTCAAACAATTGTGTAGTTTACAGGGTAAACTTCAATCCATCCGGCATTTCATCTCCCAACTCTCGGATTGATGTCAACCTTTCCATCACCTTCTTAAAAAGGACATTGCCTTTAAATGGAGCGAAGAATGTCACCACGCCTTGAATCTCTAAACTATCTCTTTGCAGCCACCCGTGCTTATTCCACCATCAGGATGATTTCCCTTTCACCTTGACCTTTGTCTGCCACTGATCCCATTCTATAGGAACCTGCTCGCACATCGGGACTCGGCCAATTGAGAACCAAGCCGTTTATTATATAATTCGTACTCTCATGGATGTACGAGACTAGGTATACACATGTAGGAAAAATTACTCCATATTGTTCGAGCCCTATCATTGTAGCCACCGCGCGCGCTCCGCCTTACCTCCTGAACTCACAAAACTTTTGTCACCACCAACAACGGACCCCATTCATTATATGTATGCCAAAACCACATCTAAAACCACACGCTCGCCCGATGGCTTATGCTCCTCACAGACCTCCGACCTGAGTTTTGTACAACAAGTTAAATAAAGGACAAACTATTGTGGGACCAACTTGCAGAGGCCCCTTTACTTGGGGAACATTCACCCATTTAATTTCCCCGATGACTCATCGCCACTCTTTCACTCAGGGAAGAGTCATATCCAATGACCTCTCTCTTCGATGATCCACATGCCAGTGCGGCGGAGGATCTGGCGTTTTCTCATTCCTCTGACGCTGACCTAGCCTCTTTCATTCCGGCTTGATTTCCCCTGTCCCTAATAATACAGCGGATCCGAGGGCCCTTGTTTTGGGTCTCCGAGTGCTTTACACGTTAGGTTCAAACCATTAATTGTCCCGGTGACTCTAATTAGTGTTCCATCAAGTAATGGGCATCTACCATGTAAAGACTGAGGAACTTCAAAAATACAAACCTTGAATGGATTTTCACTTTTTTGACCCTCATTTACTCGTTATTCTAATCCGACCATTCCCCCTCCACTACACACCACTTTGCGGATACTATGGCTTTCCTTTTCTTAGCCTCGCAAACTCATCCTACCTCTCACCAACTGACTCTGACATATTCATCTGGCCCAATAACTCTTGCCCATCTTACTCAGCACCGTTGTTTGTAGGATAATAATGTGTTCCTGCTAATAGCCGTAGATACCCTGTGTACCACCAATTGCACAACTACCCACAACCGCTGTTCTCCCACCACCTGACCTAACTAGTAACCGAAATGTGTTTTTCTTAAACGTGTTTCTCATATGTCGTCCAGGGGGGGACTCCCCTTATAAACTGGCTTTGATGGCACCCTCCTTCGATGTCAACCGTCGTGGATGTCACCTATATCCATCAGAAAAAAAAAAGAAACCACAGGTCCCCATGCGGTAATCCTGGGCGGAATTTTATTGGCCTTGCCATGCTAATGAATCCTTCGAACTAAGGTTTTTATTGTCCTACTTCTTATAACGACTGCTAATGAGTATGTTACGTCATTGTGTTATGTGGTCAACAACATTCCAACTTCAACATACTCCTAGCCATCTGCTCAGGGTCGCACGAGAATCTTTGGCTTTTCTCAAATGATGGGATAGGATATAAGCCATGCCCTATTCTACATCTACGACAGAGCCAAACATTCCATGCGAAACTTTGGGGGGGGGCACCCGTCTGTGGACCCATTTCGGTTGGCGTTTGCTCTTGATGTTGGTCGTTGTGGGGCATGGTGGGTGAGGGAGTAATACTTGCGGGTATGGTGGTTGGTTGTTATATGTTAGCAAGGAATTTGTCTTTCTTTCCGCCTAGTTTTGCATTAGTGAAGTCCTCTTATTGCTTCAGTCTAATATGGGGCGATTTTCGATTTGGTTTTAAAACACGTGCATTACATTCTTTTGAAACATTCTTGCTTTTGTTGGTTCGACAAGTGTGCGGTGAACATAGACTAAAGAAGTAACAGGTCATAACACGTGGGGAGTGATTTCCACGGTATTGACAGGAAAATTAATCTTACGTTCACGACATCCCACATACGAACAACTTCATATTCACACAACATCTCAAACAATCCACCCCCCTTTTCTGCGTATTTAATTCCCTCCACCGGGTGGGTGGCTATTGAGGTAACCTTATATCCAAAACAAACTGTGGACATTGCCCCTCAAGTATTTTGTTTAGGTTGACAACATTATGCGTCTAAGGCATACGCCCAAATGAAATTAAAATGAACCCTAGGGTTAAGTGTCTGTTAATTTGCATAATCTGCATTTTTTCTGTTTGCAGTTCTATTTTCTCGGTTATACAGGGCGAGCTTCTGTGAGCACCGTTAGAACAATTTGATAAATGTACTAATCATTGGTAACA
The DNA here is from genome assembly GCA_019776745.2 of Taxus chinensis. NCBI lineage: Eukaryota > Viridiplantae > Streptophyta > Pinopsida > Cupressales > Taxaceae > Taxus > Taxus chinensis. The sequence continues at coordinate 605,960,813 of CM034156.1, forward strand.
GCAGCTCGTAGCTTCTATATTTTCTTAGACTAGTCTTATTAAACTGATATCGGTTTAATCGGTTTGCGGCCGACGTCGGGGCCTATAGTTAACCTACATCGTTATCATACCGATATCGGTTACTTGTCTTGGTGTGTAACCGGGTTTCTGGTCGGTGACCAACGAGAAACCTACCCATTTCACACCATTCTGGTTTGTTTTTCTGTGCCCGTATAGGGTCATTAAAGCGCCTACTGGGTACTCTGTCTCATGTTATTAAGCCACTCGAATCAAGCCACACCATTGTTTCACATGCTTGCTCTGTGCCTTTTTCCGGAACCCATCACCACCCCCTTCACATTATGTGTGGAATCTACGGGACACCAGCGAGTTGCCTAAAATTCCTGTAGGAGAGTAAGAATTTGCCAAATTTCTGGATGCTAATGCCTGGCTGCTGTGGGGGGACAGGTACTATTTGTCCCCCTCATGCCCCTGACAGTACACCCGATGGTTCACTCCTTGTTTTCAGGCCTATCAGTATAGCGGCTCATAATTACCCCGTCTCCACTGATAACTCTACGTTTGCCTTCCGTCATCCTTAGTCCCCCGTGCCTGACCGTGGGGGTGTACCTCTCGGCTTCAGGGGGTCATACGGCAACAGTTGGCTGTCCTTTGGTTAATCTTGGGCCCCAACATGGCTTACGTTTCCGCTGTCCTACCTTGTCTCGCGTGGCAAAGGGTTCCATCATGACTTGCTCTCTGCCACCTATCCACCGAGCTTTCCTTCTCAAGCTCCGCCCACCTTTTCATTCCACACCTAATATCTAGTAACCTCAACAGCTTATATAGGACATCCCCTATTCAGTTGCCTCAACACATTCGTCCTCCATACCTTATCAACATTTAACCCACCATTTGTCTAGCGGTGTGCCCTTGGCCCAATTTTCCTTTGTTACCACAACCATGCCCCTTAATCTCATCCAACTACTGATTTAATTAAACAAATGATGGACAAAATGCAAAATCTGGAGGCTTCCATTTCAGGAAGTCGTAGCACCTTGACTATACGAGCAAGTTTTTTTCGGGAGCCTATCCACCCTTCAGTCCATCTTCATTCATATCCACCTCATGCCGCACCAACCTAACATATGGGGGTGTCGACGCACCTTCAGGAACCCATGAACCTCCTCTTGGTGTGTTTCCTTTCCAATCCGATTTTCAATACCTGACAAATCGTCGTTTCGCCCCTTACCTTCTTGACTCACCTGTGCTTGGAAAGGCTTTGGTTTGGTCTTTATGAACACGGACGACATACAATCATCCCCGTAACTACACGCAAGCACAATGATCATAGTGGTCTCGGATTTCCTGGAACACTTACACCGAAGGAACCTCATGTCAGTTGTCTCCTGGAAGATGATGACATCACCCCTACCGAACCATCATCACCCATTTTGCCTTCCCTCACCTACAGAGTCGATAGATCCTGAATCTATCCCTCCTAACTTTTTTTTTTCATAAATGCTATCTTCCTAGGTCCTCTCACTTATCAACGCGATAATGAGGACCCCCTCTTCTATGGCCCCTTCTATATCCAGACATGATTGAAGAGGACTCGCCTTCAATTAATGTTGTTGAGTGCCAGGATGATGACTCCATCCTCACTTACCTTGGTGTGGATGACTCTTATATTCAACGCGCCTACCATCTGAAACTCAAACCATGCTAAATGAGTCGACTATAGAAATTAACATCCACACAAAGGAGGATCCTCACGTGTGAAGATCAGACAATCCCTTAACACATCAGAACAAGCCGCCTTTACTACCTTTCTCCATACCTGCAACCAAGCTTTCGCTTGGTCCTACGTGGACATGCTAGGAATTGATCCTACGATTGTTGTCCATAACATCACCCTAAACCCTGATTCCAAACCAGTCAAACAAAAACTGAGAAAAATGCATCCATGCATTGCCCTCTTGGTCAAAGAAGAGCTTCAATGACTCCTTTCTGTTTCCTTCATTTTGCCTATTGACTATCCTCAATGGATTTCTAACATCGTACTTGTCACTAAAGTGACGAGGGGACTTTGGATATGCACGGATTTCTGAGACCTTAACCTCACTTTCCCCAAGGATGACTTCCCCCTCCCGAGTATTGATCAACTTGTTGATCTCAATGCGGGCCATGAAATGCTTTCTCTCATGGATGGCTTTTCGGGATACAATCAAAATTTGGTAGCCTCGGCCGATCAACATAACACTACCTTCATAACTCCTTGGGGAACCTTCTATTATCGTGTCATGCCATTTGGCCTTAAGAATGCTGGTGCCACCTATCAGCGGGCTATGACTTACATTTTTCATGACATTATGCACACTATCCTTGAAGATATGTCGATGATCTTCTTGGCAAATCTAAACATCGCAGTGAACATCTCGATGTTTTAACATTATTTTTGATTGCCTGTTGCAATATTCAGTCCTGCTTCAACCAAAGAAATGGGTCTTTGGTGTTCTTTCAGGAAAACTTCTTGGCTTTATCATCTCTTTGCGTGGCATTGAGGTCGATCCGTCTAGAGTCAAAGCTATCCTAGAAATTCCCCCACCCAAAAACCTCAAACAATTGTGTAGTTTACAGGGTAAACTTCAATCCATCCGGCATTTCATCTCCCAACTCTCGGATTGATGTCAACCTTTCCATCACCTTCTTAAAAAGGACATTGCCTTTAAATGGAGCGAAGAATGTCACCAAGCCTTTGAATCTCTAAAAGCCTATCTCTTGCAGCCACCCGTGCTTATTCCACCTCAGGATGATTTCCCTTTCTACCTTTACCTTTCTGCCACTGACCATGCTATAGGAACCATGCTCGCACATCGGGACTCGGCACATTGAGAACAAGCCGTTTATTATATAATTCGTACTCTCATGGATTACGAGACTAGGTATACACATGTAGAAAAATTGTGCCTAGCCCTATCATTCGTAGCCACCAAACTCCGACATTACCTCCTGAATCACAAAACTTTTGTCACCACCAACACGGACCCCATTCATTATATGTATGCCAAACCACATCTAAACCAACGCATCGCCCGATGGCTTATGCTCCTCACAGACCTCGACCTTGAGTTTGTACAACAGAAGTAAATCAAAGGACAAACTATTGTGGACCAACTTGCAGAGGCCCCTTTACTTGGGGAACAATTCACCAATTTTAATTTCCCCGATGAACTCATCGCCACTCTTTCACTCAGGGAAGAGTCATATCCAATGACCCTCTTCTTCGATGGATCCAAATGCCAGTGCGGCGGAGGATCTGGCGTTGTTCTCATTCCTCTTGACGCTGAACCTATGCCTCTTTCATTCCGGCTCGATTTCCCCTACACTAATAATACAGCGGATTACGAGGCCCTTGTTTTGGGTCTCAGGTTGCATTACACTTAGGTGTCAAATCCATTAACATTTTCGGTGACTCTCAATTGGTAGTCAATCAAGTTATGGGCATCTACCAATGTAAGAATGAGGAACTTAAAAAATACAAACATTACGTGGATTCACTTTTGACCTCATTTTACTCGTTATTCTATCCAGACCATTCCCCGCTCCACTAAAAAATTTGCGGATACTATGGCTTGCTTAGCCTCGTAAAATTCCTGCCTCACCAACTGACTCTGACATATTCGTCTTGGTCCAACAACTCTTTGCCCCCATCTTACTCAGCACCGGTTGTTTGTATGATAAATAATGTGTCTGCTAATGCGTAGGATACTTGGTACCACCAATTTCACGACTACCTTACAACCTCTGTTCTCCCACCTGACCTAACTAGTACCAGGCACAACGTGTTTTTCTTAAATGTGTTTCTCGTTATGTCATCATGGGGGGGACTCCTTTATAAACATGGCTTTGATGGAATCCTCCTTCAATGTCTAACCGGTGTGGATGTCACCTATACCATCTAACAGGTCCATGACGGTATCTGTGGCAGACATTTTAGTGGTCTTGTCGTGGCTAAATGAATCCTTCAACTAGGTTATTATTGGCCTACTCTTAATAACGACTGCTACGAGTATGTTAAGCATTATGTTATGTGTCAATAACATGCCAACCTTCAACATACTCCTAGCCATCTGCTACAGGTCGCACGAGATCTTTGGCCTTTCTCACAATGGGGTTTAGACCTTATTGGTGAGATTCACCCACCTTCTTCTCAACGTCACCATTGGATAATCACAGCAACCGAATATTACACAAAATGGGTGGAGGCCATTCCACTCATTTCAATCAAAAAAGAAAAAATTGTAGAGTTCATTAACCCACCACATTATCTGTCGTTTTGGTGTTCCTCATCGCCTGATAACAGATAATGGAAAATCTTTCAGAAATAAGTTGTTGCAAGACCTTTGTGACAAATTTGGTATTAAAATTAGCTTCTCATCACCTTACTATCCACAGGCCAATGGTCAAGCTAAATCTTCTAATAAAACCCTAACCAAAATCCTCATGAAAGTTGTCAATGAGTCCGGAAGAAACTAGCATGATCACATTCCCTTTGCCCTTTGGGCTTATCATACTAGCATTCGTACCTCCACTAATGCCACACCATTTTCTTTGGTATATGGTACCGAGGCTATCTTGCCTCTCGAAATACAAATACCCTCCCTCAGAATATCTCTTCAGGATATTCTTACCAATGATGATTTCCGCCAAGAGCGGTTAGCCCAATTAGAGCTTCTTGACGAACGTCATCTTACGGCTCTTGATCACCTTCAAATTACCAAAAATGCATCAAGCGTGCTTATGATAAATGACTTCATGAGCGTACCTTTAAGGTTGGTGATCTTGTCCTCAAAGAGAATCAACATGTAACCAAACTAGAAAAAAGCAAACGTGGAAAATTTGCTCCTAATTGGATTGGGCCTTACATTATCACTCACACTTATGGATCAGGCACTTATCATTTAGCTTCGCTTAATGGTAAACTTGAGCCTGAGCCCCTTAACACCTTGCATCTTTGACCATTCTGCTGTTGAAATTAGTGTTATATCACTTCTTATCTACCTCACACTTGTCCCTTGAACTCATTTACCACTGCATACACTTTGTTTCGTACATCTCAAAATCAAATCAAGCTCACATGGTTTGATTATTACCTCCTCTTAAAAGATTCCTTCCCCTTTTTAGTCTGGTCCATGACTTAAAAGTATCAAAATAACATGTTCTCAATTATACACTTATGGGATGTTCTTGAGTCAAACTTCCTACAAAACTAGATCCTTCATGCCAAACAGATATCTAGACCTCTAAGTTATACATAGACTGCTCCCTTGACGGAAAGCTATGTGAAAAACCACTTCTACTATTATATATAGACTGCTCCCCCGAAGGATAGCTATACATAAGCATCGCATCTGCTACTATAAATAGACTTCCCCCTTGAAGGACAGCTATACACAGTTAGCCTTTACCAGAAGCTTCTCGCATTGATCATCTTCGTGAAGACCTCAAGAACAACAAAATACATATCCCAGGTAGACTTCCCGCATCGATCAGTCTATATCCAGAAAAATAAAATAAAAATAAAAGAAGTACTTCAAAACACTTTTGAGTCATGGACTTGTCTATTTAGGTTTAGTTTTCTTTTGTCAAAATAATCATCTTATAATAAGTTCTCTGCACCCCAGCTATACCGACCACCTCACCTCACCATTCGTCAGAACAACAAAACTCAAGGGACGTGACGTATATCTGATATATTGTGATTATACAACTCTTTTCACCTATCGACTTCTCGCCTATGCAAGGTACCTAGGGATTCAAGCTCATCCTACATTAATATGTGGTTTGTTTAGCTCTTCTCAACTATGGGACACTCTTGCCTCTTTTTCTCAACTCTAGGATTGTGTGTTGACCTTAATCAGGACACGATTCCCTACTACTTGGGTATGCTAACTTTCGCTTCACCTATACCTACACCAACAACATTACCCTACTAACATCAAATTTTTACCAACCACCAATTGCCTAAACATGACCAAATTGCCTGAATTCACCTCTCCCTGGTCCTAAGGGAGAACTACATCGGTCTGAGGCCCCTCCTTGCTTTGTGCAATGGGCTATGTAGGCAGCACTTTGGAGATATGGGGTCTCCCAAGGTTAGCTCGACCATCCCCTACCATAACCTATCATGTGTGGTAAATATAAATATTTTTGTGTATTTCTATTTAATCACATTCCTCTTTATCCTTTTTCAAAACACAAAAAGGTTCAAACACAAACATTCTTATTATTATCATAATTCAAACCACATACATCTTTAGTTTTATTTTAGATGTTAAACAAATACATCTTTTCTATCATCGACTCACAGGTTGACATCCTTATTTATTCTTATATTCCTATGAAATTCACTTAGACCCTTGCACCTCCTCCGGAATTAGGTGGTGATTGTGATCGTCGGTGCCCTTCACTTGGCCTCTCCATCCTCAAAGGTGCCACTACCATTGGTTCCTCCCATTGATCTACCAACATCTCCTGTAACATACGAATACGTCCTCTCACGTGGAGGAATCTTTCCTCCAGTCTCTCCACTCATAACTGTGAAACCTCTAACAATCCCATTGTCTCATTCACTTGTGTTTGAAGCTGGTGAACCAAATCCTACAGACGATCTCTCTCCGCTGTAATCACAGCTATGTCAGGACACGCACGTGCACCTCACAGTTCTGCTACCCACCATAATCTATAAGCCTTTGTCGCTCCCGCATCCATTACCCTGTGATCGGCTGCTATCTCTTCTGGCCCTTCTAGAGGTGTCGGTCGGGGAGGTGAGAATGATGCCTCGACATCGATCCTCATGTATGGTCTATAAGCCATGGGTATATCCTGAACAAATCTAAATTGTCGCCACACGCGATCTAGAGGAATCCTCTCGTACTCACCCAGCCTGTGCCCTGCGATCCACCTCAATCACTCTACACCCCTCAACTCCTCAGCTATGTGCTCTGTCACCATATAGTTCCCGTAAGGCCTCCAAAAAATATCCACAATCGTCACCATCTCCCATACCTGTCTATAATACTCGATGTCATCTATCATGGCCTGGGATCTCACTTCTTGTTCTGTTTGGACCCATCGTCTGAATCCCAACCTTTTCACTCCTGCCTCTCCCGACTTAATGGGTCGGCCTATTAGACGCACACAAACAATATGATCCTAGGCCCAACAATGTAATAAGTACGAACAATCCAATGTCATCCTGTGTTTTCGCTTGCAGGCCCATAGACTCCTATATAACTCTGCCAGATATGCGGGTGCCCATGTGAAAGTCACGCTCATTTCTATCATTTCCCAAATAAAACTCATCAATGCTTTGGGAAATCTTCCACCCTCCGCCCTCGGTAATGCGTAATACCCCACCGCTATTATTAATAGCACGGCCAACCTTGTTTCCTCAGGATGTGTTGCATACATTGTACCATACGTAAATGATAAACCTCGCTATGTCAAATCTCATGCCACTGACCCAAATACTGCTGTTATCGCTGCCCACCCCGCGCTAGGCAATGCCTGATACACTATTTTTCCGATCATTGGGAGTCTCAAAATATAGAACACATCTTCGAAAGTCACTGTCATCTCCCCTGTTGGCAGATAGAAGGTATTCTTTTCTGGATTCCATCTCTCAATCAACGCCTGCAACATAGCATGGTTACACGTAATTCTTGAATAATAGTGGATTCCACTTAACCCCAACCGATTTATCAATGCCCATTCAGTTAGTGTTACATCCACTCAGATTCGTGACAACAACGCTAGCACAGTATCATTCATCCTTAACCTTGCTTCTGCCTGCATACATAAAAACGACACATAATTATTCAAAAGAACAAATCTCCACGGGATTTTTTCTCAAATTCTGGAAACTCATACATTGACCGATATCAGTTATGAATAACCGATACCGGTTTGCTAACCGATACTGGTTACTTCTAAACGATACCGGTCACTATCAAAAATATACCTACCCCTGCTTAAAACATACACCTACGATAATTATTTTGCCCGTTTACTCCTATTTATACCTAAAAACATACGTGACCACCCTGTTTACCTACCCTGTAGCACTCACCCCATCGCCAACCCTTGCCTATCACCTTTTTTCTCATCTTTACCCACTTACACTTCTCTCATCTTATTCACAAAACATGCAAGAATCAAATTACAACCAAACAGTTTACCTCTCGGGATGCAGCAGCTTGGGGTGGAACATTTCTTCCCCCTCGTCCCTGCCTGTTGGATGTTTCTCCTCGTTCAGCCATGTTCACCACCCTCTTCAAGTATAACTTGTCTTTCTGCCTTCTGAATCTCAGCCCACGCTCACTTCACCTATCTCTTTCCTCCTTATCACTCAAAATCTTTCATGCAATTACCTATAGCAGTTTTCAAACAGCGTCGCATTCGCATATTTAACTTGTTGCATGACTCTAAAATAAGAATTCTAAAAATAAGAACTTAAGTTGCCAACACAGCAGTTTTATTTTTAGGAGAATAATTATTACATAACCGATATCGGTTACGTAACCAATATCATTCATATAGCTACCGACATCGGTTACATAAACGATACCGATCATGTCCCCCCTGTTGCTTAAACCTAAGCCTTTTCTTCATTTTTTCCAATTTTTGTGGCGCCCATCCCTTTTTCCTGCATAAACAACACCATTATCCATATTTTTCATTGAATCCATATCTCATCACAATTTCATCAACATCATCTATCTATCTTACAAAAACAACCAAGCCATCAACAAATGATATCAAAACCATCAATTTATACACCATTTGGATCCAACTCAACAAGCTACATACATTCAATTTCACAAACCAGTGACAAAACATACAACATTTCATAACACAACATGTCAATTAAACTCATCATCTACATATATACATACATCCCATCAACAAAAGACATCAACACCATCAATATATAAACCATGTGGATCAAAATCATCATACATTCTATATCACAAACCATCGACAAAACACTAAAAACATTTTAAACACAACATGTGGGTCAAATCATCATATCTATATATCCAAAGTTTCAAATGTACAATGTGTCCTGCATAAGGGCCTCTGTGATCTCATAATACAACAAAGTTGGCACGCAGGCCGCAATAACTGTCATAATCTCGACTCAGCTCGTAGGCCGGTCTCTCATATCAAAAAATAAATACTCGGCTCGTAGGCCGGTATCAACTGTACAACCTATACTCGGCTCGCAAGCCGGTATATATAATAAATGAATCAATAAATGAATGCATAAATCATATGAGGGCACGCAGGCCTCTATAAACATAACCGGTTCACAGACCAGTGCCCATATCCAATGTACAAACACAAAAATATGCAGGGATCCCTCAGCTCTCCCCACTGCCCTTAGCACCTCTCCCTGCTGGTCCCTGTGCCTCCTCTCACCTACTTCCTGTAACGGACCCACCGGCTATGGCTGCACCTCCCTGAGATCTCTGACTCCGAGAGGGTCTCTGCTCTATGTGCCACATATGGCTGATAGTCAGCCCCCGGTCCCATCAAGAACATCTTGATAGTACCGGGCCTCCGCTCTCGCCTCCATATAGCGGGCCCGTGCCACCATCACTGCTGGGGCTGGTCCCCTGACTCCTAATAATAGTGCCCCCTATGCTGGTGCCCGCTGGTGGTGCCTGTGGCTGCGTCGGTGGTGGTGCTGGTACCTATGCCTGTGCTGGTACCTATACCCGCTGGTGGTACTTGTGCTGCTACCTTGTACCTGTGCCTGGGCTAACAGCCCCTGTAAGACACATATCTGTGCCTGTGCGGCAGCAAGCTACCCCTGTAATAACTATACCTGGCCCCTGAGCTAGTCCCTCTCTACTCTAATAGTCACCAAGTCTAGCTGTGCGGGCTGTGCTATCCTCACAACTCTCTCTCCTGCCCACCATACTAAAAATGATCCCGTACAGCCGGCGTCGTCCACTGTATCGTCTGCCTGCCTCTCTGCTACCTAATCTGGGTCCATAGGATGTGGTGTAGGTAGTGGAACCTCTACATCATCCCTCTGGTACTGAGGGGAAGGGAGGTGGCTCATCCTGTCGTAGCCCAAGCTATCGTCATACCCTCTCCAGGGGTATCCACTCGTACTCTCCCGGCTTCCGTCCCGCTATCCAGAATGTTTACTGGATCCACTGCAACCGTGCTCGGGCTCCTCCGTGGGGGTGATGACCTCTATAAGGTCTCTATACAATATCTAATGCTGTCAAGCCCTCTAATACATGCCGGTAATATGCCACATCTCGTCTGGCGAGAACAGCTCGTGGCTGGCCCACGACCCCCAACCACCTCTGAAAGCCATATCTGTAGATCACCTGTGGCCCTTGCTGCTAGGGCAGCCATTCTGGTCTAATGCATATGATATGCTCATATGCCCAACAATGTAATAAAAACATCGAGCAAATCCTGAATCACCTCATCTGGCGATAGCCCCACAAGTCTCAGTATAACTACACCAGGTATACTGGTGCCCAAGCATAACATGTATGCTCCTCGACCATCTCATGTAAAACCCCCATCAGTGCCCATGGAAAGCGGCCTCCCTCTGAGTCTGGGAGGGTGAAGCAGGTGATCCTGATCATCATCAACACGGCAAGCCGTGTCTCATATCGGTGGGCCCGGTACATATCCCCATACGCGATGCTTGCGCTGCGATATGTCAGTAATGTGGATGCATCCCTAAATACGTGTAGGATGTTGTCCATGGCTGTCTCTGCGTCCACCTGAAAGACTGCCTCTCCATCAATCGGTAATTGAAGGATGCAATACACATCCTCCAATGTGCTGGTCATCTCTCCAGTCGGGAGATGGAACACATTGGTCGCCGGATCCCATCTCTCGATGAGGGTGACCATCAAACTGTGATCCCTGTCGATCACTCTGTACCACTGGACTCCGCCGAGTCCCACCTCGCGCATGATACCCCACTGCGTTGCGGACATGTGTGGCTGCATCCGTCTCAACAGCGGGGGCATCCTGTCCCGCATCGTCAGCTGCTGACGTGCCTGCAAAACCAACTCACTACATTAGCCCTACTCTTTATCACAACATCTACCTATACCCTCTATACCCCCTTTTTTATCCCCCCGACCACACCCCGACTCTCTAACAAACCCCTCTACCCACCTATATTCTACAATATCCCCCAACATCTTCACAGCCAACACACAAAACCCAATCATAAACAACACCACACAACCCAACACGCCATCCCCAACAAGAACTTAACACCCAAAACCACCACAAAACGACGCAACAAAATTGAAAATCCTACCCCGGGACCGGTACCGGTCACCCTTAACCAACCCCGGTCCCCTTTCCACCGACCGACACCCCGGTCACCCACAAACCTGACCTACCCAAGAATTTCATGACCGATGCCGGTCGCTTAGTCAACAGCATCGGTCACTGGAAAATATCCGAGCCGAACCTGACGCGGCTACCCCATCCCCTTTTTTTCCTATTTACTTCCTCTATACCCACCCAAACACCCTAAAAACCTACCCACCCAACCGCCTTGGCCTAGCTCCACCTCTCCTCTGCTGGGTTTAACCTATCTACCCTCTCCTTAAGGAACTGATATCGGTCATAGACAATCGATATCGGTTTTATTCCACCTCTTTCCCAATTTCTGCCCTTACTTACTAAATCACCCTTTCTCACAACGTCACCTAATCCACCTTGGCTGAAAACCCCTTGTTAACTTCCTTGGCCTGATCCAAGGCCGCAACCAACCAATTTGGCCCGACCCAAGGCCGCAACCAACCAAATTGGCCCGACCCAAGGCCATAACCTACCATTTGGCCCGACCCAAGGCCGTAACCTACCATTTAGCCCGACCCAAGGCCGTAACCTACCATTTGGCCTGATCCAAGGCCGTAACCAACCAATTTGGCCCGACCCAAGGCCGTAACCTACCATCTGGCCCAACCCAAGGCCGTAACCTACCATTTGGCCTGACCCAAGGCCGCACCCAACCATTTGGCCTGACCTAAGGCCGCACCAATTACATACCTTGCCCACAATCAACATTTTATTTTATCCATCCATCATGTAGCTTTTTGTTCAATCGAGCTCACCTATTCGTGTTTTAGCATGATTAGGGTCCTTGACTTGATCAGTCGACCAACTTTTCCTAGACCAAGACCGTGACGTTTATCTCAACCAAACCAACCATTTGGTACTGCCGAACATGCCTAAACGTTCCTGTACCTTACCCGTTATATCCCCTGGGGCTACTTCTTATGCCTTGGATACCAGGATTATATCACCCTTGTTTGGATAAACTATCGACCTTTGCCTATGAATTGCTTGTTTTCTCGTCAAATCATGTACCCTGGTTACACTACTACATTTCAACGCGCGTCTGCTTCCTTGGACCTACCCCACCATCTCACCATCATCTCCACACCATTTACCCTTTATCAACTCTATCCCTGATCTCATGTTATCTCCATCTGTGATAGATTTGAGGGGGATTACCTATACCTTTAATAGGGGAAACCACTTCATATTGTTGTCCGTGCAACTTTACAAAACAAACTACACGACAATAAGGGGCTAATGTAGACACCAAATTTGTGTCTTACGACCCCTTGTGACCCGCATCTCATTTCGCAACCTAACCTCATCACCTAAACCTTACACAATTATTTATTAATTACCTTATAATTAATAAATCCACATCGCCTTACCTGCCACCTCATCTTGCCACCTCATCATGACCAAGTCCTAACCCTAAACTAACCTAATTGAGACCTATAACTTAGTCTACATCCACACCCATGACTAATGACCCCTTACTCGCACCCAAAACCGACCTTGTAGCTACTTGACCAAGCCCGCAACCAATCCCTCGGAAGAAAAGGAGGGAAAGCTGGCTATTTTACCAAAAATAGCCCGCTTTGACCTGACCGATACCGGTTCCTACTCGACCACCATCGGTTGCGTAACCGCCATCGCTTCCCTGTAAATGACCACTTCCAACCAAAAACAAAGGATCGGATTTTCATTTGATCAAAAAAAAAGGAGAGATTATTAAAAGGATCCGGATTTGCTGAGCTGAGCAGAGACAAGTGAAGAAACAAGAAGAGTTTGCAGAGAAGGACATCAAGCCCAAGACTGCAACCGAATAACCGGAGCCCAGTAACGCCCATCCGAGCATCAGAAGAGGAGATAACTCATCTTGGATTGTCAGATCATCCTACTTGAGTCCTATCTTCATCATCACAGTCCTGGAACCTGCATCTTCATCAGGAACGAGTAAGTAGTGTTTTATATGTTTCTAAGCACCATTTCTTGAGCCTGTGGGTTGATAGTAATTGTAAGTTTATTCCTAGATCTACTACCAGCAACATACTGCACTTAACCTCCATCCATACATCCTGGTATTGCCCTGAAGACCATTTTATCCCACTCTGAGTCCCCCCATTATTCCCCTCAGCCATCCACCAATCTTAATAACCCCACAATCTCCTGCAACCAACCTCTACCCAAAAGCACCTAGAATAATGACCCTACCTGTGTCAGTTATCCCCTACCGGTAGCGGTTCTCTAACCGCGGTTGGTTATCTAGTGACTGCCGTCGGTCACTGTGACTTATACCCCAAAACCTTTTTCTTGCCTATTTGTCACCTAACAACCACAGATCCAGTTTGGTTTATCCCTATAACTCAACCTAAATGTATCAACGACCAGTAACCAAACAAACAACGTGACGCTTTATTATTGATAGTTTAGTTTCTATTGTTTTGTAACGAGATACCTAAATCGTGATTTTGCAATAACCTTCTTTGTTATCATTTGTGTTAATTCGTATTAAAAGGGGAACTGACCACCTTCGAAAGGAAGTTTTATATTTCCTAGGCCTAAGGTAACTCCCTCATTTATTTTCTAATCAAAATCTGGTGGTCCTGTATTCTTACTTGCAGGTAGTCCTTCCAAGACAAAAAGGAGTTCTTCGCAGTCGATCTGATCTTTCTTTATGGTACATGCACACCATCTTAACATTCAACAGGTATTCCTCCTAGCCCTAACCCTTATCTGTTTCTCAAAGGAATGATAGGATAGAAGTAAGTCTATTCTGCAGAGCCGAAACATTCCGTGTGAAACAATATGTGTTAAGATTATGTTGTAGTTTTTTGACTGCACATAGCTTATGACAATGTTATTTGTATGTATTCAGGTACTGGTTTGTGATGAACTAATATAATAACTCTTTTTGGATGGATATTGATTATTGATGTTACTTATTATGAATATTATATGGTGAATTTGGTATTGATATTTATGTGATATGTATGTTTACTTATTATGTGTGTTTCCAATTTGAGGTCACAAATATGATTGTTAGAATGGGATATGCACTTTGGGATTTGGTTATTATGAACATGCATGCTAAAACCTTGGTAAGATAGTAACAAAGAGGGACCTAGTACCTTTTCATGCTTTGGGTGAGACCTCAGATCTTTCTGAGTGATGTGCCAACGTGTCTAGGGTTTTGAGTGAGAAAATAAGACTACAATTTCCTTATTATATCTGTCTTCATTTCTATGTCATGTTTTATCTTCCTTCATGTCATGATGAATATATATGCAAACTACATCTTGATAAGAGAAGAAAAGGAGGAAATTGATAGGTTGCACACACTTTGGTTGAGTGCCTAGGAATCTTTCTAGGTGAAGTGCCAATGCAAATGACCTTGTGAAGTTTTGGATACTAGACTCCAACATTTTTTTTATGTTTTCAAACAATTTGAGAAATTGGAAATTGTCTTCATAGGACCAATTTCACTAGTTGTGTGGAGGACATACACGTGTTATATCATAACATGCACAAATTACTTATGAAGATGGGAAGAAGTGGCACCTGCAAAGGATTGTACTACAACAATAAAGGATAGATTTTTATGGGAAAATATCATAAGTAGGTATAAATGTCCATTGAGTCTTACTAATGATAGGGGAACTTAATTTGTCAATAATAAAATCAAAATATTGTTAGAAAATTTTACGTTAGCACACCATAAGACTACACCTTATCACCCACAAGCTAATAAACATATAGAGGATTTCAAAAAGATTCTGGGAAAAACACTAATAAAGATTTGTGATGTTGGTAGGAAGGATTGGGTTGAAAAGGTGTGAGTTGAGTTCTAGGCATATAGAAAAACTTGTAATATGTTGACTAAGACGACACCTTTCCAGTAGGTATTTTTTATAGAGGCGGTGTAATGCCCCATTCACAAATGACTGTGTTGCTAAGCATTTAATGTTGTGGTGCTCCTGTTGATCTGTAACATCCCCGTTTTAAGATACTAGAACAAGGGAATTTTTTTTTTGATAATGTTCTCTGTTATGAATTATAAAATTCAAACACACGTTCAAGTTTTAATAATTGTTTTTTTCCCAAACAACGCAGTTTGGATGACACAATTTCATTTTAAAACTAATGTTCCCTGTTCGCATATTTACAATATGGAACACACATTCAATGCCATTCAATCTTATAATAGATTCTATATGCTGCTGTAAATGACTCAAGGAATTGCCGATCTTCCATTTTCATGGCTCGGATTTTCATCGATCTTTCATCTCATGACTCGGCAACAACCGATCCTTCATGTTCATTTATGCATAGTATATTATATATACCAGTTCTCATAACCATTTCTGGTTATCGAAGTGAACCATTTAAGAAGCCTATCTGAATATCTGTTACTGATATTCATCTAACATCCTACATCTTAAATTAAGTGATAAGGACAACGCAACCAGCACTTGCGATACTTTGGCCAAAGATTTTCACATGCTTTGCATGATCATATTCCTGGATGTGATACACATCAACAGAATACGTCCTTCACTTCACTTCACCTGTTATCTAGAATGGTCTTTCCTGGTTCCTACCAGTCCTCTCCTTTTAAGGTCAGATTTAAACTTCCAATTTCCAACTAGTAATATGAACGAATATAGGAAGGCACTCCTGGTAACTAAAGATACGTATACATACGGTGTCATTCCCAACAAATCCGTGTGTCTAGTCATCTTTAGTATCCCTGAGTCACTCCGTATACCTGGTCTTACTCCTATCCCCTGCCAAGAACTTCACATTCAGCCTATGTATTCTTGATGTTTTAATTCAGGAGGGCATTGCAATATGTCAACTGCAACATTTTGTCATCATGAAGACCCCGTCTTCATGAAGACACCTTGCTGTAGCTAGCGTATGCCAATGTCCTACGGAATCCTCCCATCGAGAATACACATCCTGCTCAAGTGATTTGGATACGATCTTAATAATTAAGAATCAACTTTCAGCAACCATGCTGATCCCTTTATCCTCATTTCCGTTACAGTTGTATATAGCTAAGAGGGACTAATCGATCCTTTAGCTTGCTATGCATCTTCTCCTTTGTGTCGAAGGGCTACATTTCTCTACTTGGTTCTCTTCTTAATCATTATATTAAGCAGTCCGTTACCGACGGATGTGATAAGTTTAACCTATTAAACTTAGCCAAGATTTTCCCAACTGTAACTAAATTCAGAATTCTAGATTATTAGACGTCATTTGTACGAGGTCTAATTCCCGAGAAATGTATTCATTTGTGCTCCTTAACATTACATAGTTAAGATCCATTAGTTATGGATATACTTATCCTATATCCTTTATTCTGAATTTAACATACGAGATCATTAATGGAGTTCGAAAGCGAAGTTTGATTACTCTGAATTTAATTGATATTCCTTAGCTCCTAAGCTAATCCTGAATACCTATAAGTTATGGAATCATATTCTTCCTAATCCTTTTTAATGTCAATTAAAAATTCATCTTTACCCCAGTATGAACTAATTGCATATTTCAACTTAAAAGTTGTATTTAGGTAAGAATAGATATCAATTCCCATTTAGCATCCATCCAAGGACAATTAAACAATTCCAAATCAAGGAATAACATTATATTTCCAATTTAGTCTACAATATCAAACTGATATAAATATTAAAATATCACACTGTAATTGTATTCATCATTTCATGTCATAATCCATACATTTGCCAATCCCACTAAATGGACATGGTTTACATAAAACATCATTACAACTCATATATAGAAGAATATACTTTCTTCTTTTCACAATTCCTCGAAGAGGGATAAAAGCAAACAATTACAATTCATCTTCAACCAATCAAGAAGCATCAGAAAACAGCCATGTCTTCATTCTAATCAAATTCCATCTGCAAAATGATTTTCACAGGTCAGTTCATTGAACTGAGCATATTAAGCACTTATCATTAAAATGAGGTGCTTCAACTAACTATCTCAATAAAAGAACCCTGCTTTTATGAAACGACAGTAAAACATCAATCACGAAGTAGGCACAAAAGAGAGATCAGTGTAACAACTGAACTATCAAAATATCATCACAATCAGCCAAAGAACTGATGTCCCAATTCCACATAATCGTTACAAGTCTCAATTTACAATATTTGTAAAGTTAAGAATACAAGTAGCTTACTACTGATATAACATATTGTTATCCTTTCCACGCCTTTCATTAATAATAAATGCAAAGGATGAAACCAACTGAAATGTAAACCCATTACCTTCCTTTCAGTTCATGCATCATATTAGATTCCAAGCAATCAAGCACAGACAAGAAAGCGAACAGCAATGCAGATAGTTGCTCCTATCTAAGCACTACAAAATTCATTATTAATGAATTACAGATTTCCAACTGAATGAAAGAAGAAAAGATCACTTTTTCCAAGTCATTCATCCATATCCCTATTTCTTTCCACATGACTTTCCTAAAAATGGAATCCAAACGAGACACAAATCAAGATAACAGTTCAGAGTGAAACTTACAAAATCCATTCGGAATTCACTTTCCGGCAGCAAGAATAATTTCATTTATAATCAGCTTTAAATGAAAACAGGGAAGAATTCATCATCCATATCCATACTTCATTTGAATCAGGCTCATATGAAAATCCGAAATAGGTTAGTACAACATTTTGTTTATCATAGATCAAATAGTATAAGGATGCATACCATAAATTTACCATACTAGAAGAAACCATATTTCTTTCCTTGTATGTTAAATAGATAAACAGTTATACAATCATGTAATCAATTATTCACATGATTTCCTAATCCTATGGACGTATTCCATTCAAAATAACATTTTATTCATTGTTGTTACCTACAGCAAGTCTAATAATCACCTGACTATGGATTTTACCAAATCGAAATAGCAGACAGAAGAATAATTCCCTTCCCATAAATGATTCTACCCGAATCCATTTTTCAAGTTCATGATAGTATGCAGAACTCCAGAATGCAAAAATCAGATGTCATTACCTTTATCAAAGTAAACCATACTAGGTGTCAAATACATGGATCTGATACAGTCAAGACAGACCCAAATAGCAAGACAAGTTCCCATGCATCTCTTCTTTTGCACAGCAATTCAAAGTCAAGTTCGCATTCACAAGACAGTCCGAACTAGAGATCGAATAGTCATCAATAAAACACAACAATTCATCATACCTTCTTCAGCAAGAAAAACAACATATTACACTATAAGTTCAGAAGGAAAAACTATTTCTTTTCCAACTTTCACGAACACTTGTATAAAACTCTAATGCCAATTCCTTTAAAATTACAAAATGCCATTTCCTTAAAATCCCGAAACAGCAGAAGGAAGAGAAAAGTTTTATTTCTTTTTAAGCAAGAAAAAGAAAGAAACAACAAAAACATGTTACCATTTCTTCCTCCAAAGCAAATTCATATGCTCATACAAAATCCAAATGCCATTTTCATCAAAATCCAAAACAGCACAAGGAAAAAGAATCTTATTTCCTTTAAAAAATTCAGTAAAGAATACGACTTCAAACAACTCGCATAGCTCATGAAGATTTCATTCCATAAGATCATTTAAAAATAATTATCCAGTTCGAAGTATTGTTAACAACCATCTCAAAATCGATTTACTCTCAGCTGAGTATTCAAAACCATAATTTCCTATAGTTCCAGTAAATAACATCCTCAATACTGTCAAACAAACCAACACAACACGACTGTATTTCAACTCCCTTTACACATGCAAAGACAGTTCCAAACACAACAACAAGGGAATGATTACACAGTAAGGAGAACAACTCCCACAGCCTGTTCCGATTTCATACAACATGAACAAAGAAAGAAAATACCTATTTCAAATCCTCCATACTGTCAACAACCAATACGGTAATTCATATTCCAACTCGATTCGTGCAAAGACAAATCAAAGCCTAGCAACCAGAAGTGATTCTACTTATCATTTCTAAAAAAAAGAAATCAAGAATCAACGAATCCAAATCATATCAACACACTCAACAATCACCTAAACCCAAAACCCAAGAGCAGGGTTGTTTTAATGAGACACTTAGACAAAGCAAGAATTTTTAAAGAGAAGGGCTTAACATGCCTGTGATTTCTTTTCCAAAACTTGAAGTAGGCTACGTTTTCCGAAGTTATTTCCTTCCACGGTGATAGCAAGAACTCCTCAACACTCCTTTCCTCTTCAAGCTCAACACCAGCCTCAAAATCTCCAAGAACAGTGACAAATCTCAAGAGCTGGTTTGACTGAACCAGACAAGAAAAACCAAATGCAGAGCAACTTTGCAAAAACCCGAATCAACAAAATGAAAATAAAAATTCCCTCATACACTTTCCAAGGCGAGATGGTCGCGAGGACCAAGGATAATTAATGCATTAAAGGCTTTTCCTTTTTCCCAAATTCCCACGCCACTGCCAACTTGAGTTGGCGAACTCAAATTTTCAAATTTCACAAGCAAAAACCAAATTTAGCTCCACCTCCAAATAGATACCTCCGCCTCTTACCTGCCCCGCCAAACTAGCGTTGTCCACATATGGACTTTCCATTAAATGCTAATAAATACCCCCTTTCATCCTTATCCTCTCCCTCTAAGGGTCTGCGCGCCGCTTTAGATTAGGATTAGTTTAGGTTGTATGATAGTGTTCAACCTAGGTCATAGTTTAGCCTTAGGTTATTAGGACTTAGGTTTATTTCCCCTTTTTTGTAATTTAAAAATCCATTTAGGATAGTAGTTTAGGATGCATGTTAGGACTTAGGATTAGCTTAGGGTTTAATTCATACTAACCACTAACACTAATCAACCCCTAACCCAATCTCTCAACTAACTCTTGTAACTATGCTGTGCAGGACGTTCAATCCTCTGTATCTCATGCTAAGGCTACCCGTGTCCAGGCATTTCTTACCTCACGAGGTTTTAAATTCGACAGTACATGGTTCAAGGATCGAGCCTTTGTCATTGGCATTTACGTGCCATCTTCTCATACCTACAATCAGGTGCTGCACATTCATATAAGCCTCCGGTTCGGTTCCAGAGTAAATCGACACAGAAATCACAAGAAGACCTCAGCATACTTTGGATCAATGAAATTGATTCAAGGTGTGCTGTCAATCAGCAATGATAGTTTAGTAAGTATACGAAAAATTTTCGTCACATCAGAAAACACACAAGTACAATAACTGCAGTCCTATGCAATAAATTATAATATGCAAGAATCCAAGTTTGCAACATGTCTCTTTAAGATCAGAACATATCTTAACATGTTTGCCTTCATTTCAGTAGTTATAACAGTATGAAAAACATTTACCAAGATAACTTACAAAATCAGAGTGTTACATTCTTCCCTCCTTAAAGAATCATCATCCCGATGATCAGATTAAACAAATCAAGGAGTTCCTAGGACAAAGTTCAGTTATTGTCCTTTCATTCATAAGTACATACCAAAAACAGATTCACTCTTAAAAACAACGTTTTAAGACAATTGTATGATAGACTAATAATTGTCTAAGTTTGGTAGAATTATCAGTTCCTTGAATTTCAAATTCGATTAAACAGGTGTGGAAAAGTAGATCTCATTTCTTCGAGATTTTCCCATGTTGCACTTTCTTCGCTGAACTGGTCCCACTGGACCTTACATTGGTTCACTTCGCGATTTCTCAAGTACAACTGGTGAGTTCCCAAAACTCGAATGGGCTTAACCACGATTATTCCTGGGTCTTGGACCTGCAAGGAATTCCAATTTAGCACATGTGATAAATTTGTCACGTATTTCTTAAGAAAATAAATATGAAAAACATCATGGATTTGAGACAAAGTAGGAGGTAATGCTAGACGATAAGCTACAGGGTTGATTATTTCAACAATTTCAAAAGGTCCCACGTAACGTGGCGAAAACTTGGCAGCCTTGCCAAAAGTTATTGAGCTCTTTTTCGGCTTCACCCAAAGAAAGACCTTCTCTCCCTGTTTATAATGCCTGTCAACCCGCTTCAAGTCTGCATAGCTCTTTTGCCTATTGGCAGCCTCCTTTAGATGTTCCCGAATCATTTTGATTTGCTGTTCCATTTCCATAAGGATTTCTGGCCCAATTACCTCTCTATCCTCAACGTTGTCCCAGCTGACAGGGGTTCTGCATTTTCTTCCATACAATGCTTCAAAGGGTGCCATTTTTAAAGAGGCATGATAGGTGTTATTGTAAGAAAATTCTACCAGCGGAAGGTATTCCTCGCATTTATACTGCTGGTCCATGCAATACATCCTTAACATGTCCTCTAACACCTGATTAACTCTCTCAGTCTGTCCATCCGTTTCCAGATGATATGTAGAACTGAAGTTCAATTTAGTCCCCAAGGCCGCATTAAGCATTTGCCAAAACCTTGATGTCATCCTCGGATCTCTGTCCAATATGATTAATTCTGGTATTCCATGCAATCTGAATATTTCATGTACAAATCTTCTTGCTAGCACTGGTGCATCGTCCTTCAAATTACCAGCAATGAAGTGTGCCACTTTGGTCAATTTGTCGACTACAACCAGGATAATGTCATGCTTATTTCTTGACATAGGCAATCCTTGAACGAAATCCATCGTTATCACTTGCCATTTATACTATGGAATACTGTGGGGATACAATAATCCAGTGGGGTGCATATGTTTTGCCTTAACACGCTGACATTCCAAGCAGTGTGTTACAAACTCTGCCACATCCTTTTTCATTCCCTTCCAGAAATATTGCTGCTTAAGATCAGCGAGCATTTTTGTAATGCCAGGGTGTCTAGAAAAAGGTGAATTATGGAATTCAGTTAACAATTTCCCTCTTAAGTCATTTGCCAAGGGTATATATACCCTGTTTTTGAACCTCAGAATTCCTTTATTATCAAAACGGAATCCCTTATACCTGGCATCCCTCGGGTCTGCAGCAAGTGCTGATTTGACTTGCTAGAAATAAGGATTTGATTCCAAGGCATCTTTCACCTCATCCTTAAACTGAGTTCTTAACATTATAAGAGCGGAGATATGCTTCCTTTGACTCAGAGCATCTGCTACCCTATTTTCCTTGCCCTTAATGCAGCTTATATCGAAATCATACTAAGACATAATTTCTAACCATCTTCGTTGCCTTGCATTCAGATTTGGCTG
This sequence comes from Taxus chinensis, assembly GCA_019776745.2. Taxonomy (NCBI): domain Eukaryota; kingdom Viridiplantae; phylum Streptophyta; class Pinopsida; order Cupressales; family Taxaceae; genus Taxus; species Taxus chinensis. The sequence goes on from CM034156.1 coordinate 605,983,402, forward strand.
AGTAAAAATATGCTTCAGCCCTAGATGGTCTGTTTTTAACTTGAAGGGCTTGCCTAAAAGGTAATGCCTCCACATTTTAAGTGCATGAACAATGGCAGCAAGCTCAAGATTGTGTGGAGCATAGTTCTGTTCATGTAACTTAAGCTTTTTGCTTTCATAAGCGATGACATGGTTATTCTGTAATAGAATACCTCCAAGGCCTTCTCCTGAGGCATCCGTTACAACCATAAAATCTCCATTTGGATCAGGTACAGTCAAAATAGGTGTTGTAGTTAACTGTTCCTTTAAATTCTTAAAGGCAGATTCACATTTGTCTGTCCAGACAAATTTCTTTTCTTTCTTTTGCAGTGAAGTGATTGGGGCAGCAATTTTTGAAAAGTCCTTAACAAACTTTCGGTAATATCCTGCCAAGCCCATGAAGCTCCTCACTTCGTGCACGTTCTTAAGCACAGGCCACTCAGTTATAGTTGTGATCTTTGAAGGGTCAACAACTATCCCATTTTTACTTATAACGTGTCCCAAATAATGCACCTATGCATCATAAAAGGAACATTTGGACAGTTTTCCATACAACTTCCTCTTTCTTAAGATTTCCAGCACCATCCTAAGATGTTCTTGGTGCTCTTCGACATTTTTAGAGTATATAAGAATGTCATCCAAGAATACAAGCACAAAATTGTCTAAGTACTCTTGAAAACTATTGTTCATTAGATTCATGAAGGCGGCAGGCGCATTAGTCAACCCAAAAGGTAACACCGTGAACTCATAATGCCCGTACCTCGTTCTAAAAGTTGTTTTATGAATATCTTCTTCCTTTATTCTCAGCTGATGATACCCTGATCGAAGATCTATTTTTGAATAAACTGATGCTCCTTGCATCTGATCGAACAGATCATCAATCCTAGGGAGTGGGTATCAGTTTTTAATAGTTGCTTTGTTCAGCATTTTGTAATCAATGCACAGCCTCAATGTGCCATCCTTTTTCTTTACAAAAATTACCGGCGCTCCCCAAGGTGAGACGCTCGGTCTTATAAGCCCCTTAGTCATAAGTTCTTGTAACTGAGCCTTCAGCTCTACCAACTCAATGGTAGTCATTCTATAAGGTGCCTTAGATATGGGTTCAGTTCCAGGTTTGATTTCTATTGCGAAGTCAAACTCATGTTTGGGCGGAAGACCTGGCAATTCCTCCGGAAACACATCACGGAAATCCCTCAGCAATGGATATCTTTCCATGAAATCATTATCATCTTCCGCATTTTCTGTCACTTTTACTGCATACAAAGTGTAGCCTCTGTTTTTAGCCCTTTTTAGTTGCATAGCCGTCAGTTTCCTGACTGCAACTTCCTGTTTTATACCTTGAATGTCTATTGATTTCTATAGGTCATCGAAGCAACATATTTTTTTTTCATAACAGTCGACCTTTGCCTTATGTTCAGCCAACCAGTTAACTCCAATAATGATATCATATGATCCTAGAGGAGTGACATACAAGTCAACTTCGGTGGAGAAACTAGGCAGATCAAGAATTGCCCCAAAAAGGCACATTTCGACTGTATGGACAGCATTATTCCCATAATGCACTGTCCATGTTTTATCCATTCTTTCAGCCTTTCTTTTTAATTTCATAGCAAGTTTAGTAGAAATAAAACATTCTGTAGCTCCAGTATCAAAAAGTATAACTACAAGTGTACCGAATAACTTACCCGTAACTTCTATGGGCATCACTTTCTTTTCAGCATGTCTGTTAGCCACTGCAGCATGTATCCTATGCTGCTGTCTGCGATCATCCTTCTTCAGAGGACAGTGATTTGCATAGTGGTCCTTTCCATAGTTGAAGCATCCTCCAACTGGCCCTTTTCTAGGCTCAAATTTGTTACCAGCCTTGAAGTTATCATTCTAGCTTCCATAGGACTTTTTTCCAATGCCATTAACTTTTGTGAAGTTGTTCCACACGCTATTTACATGTTTGTTCATCACAGGTTTCTTGTTGTTATCTACAACAATTTTGTTTTTTCACACCAAACCTTTTCCAAGGTCCCCTTTTTGGTGCAAGAGACGAAGAAGGATTGGGAATCTTCTTCCTTATCTCTTCCCTGTGAGCAGATATTGCCCTCAATTTTTGTTCCTGTCTGATTGCCTTTTCGACAACTCCATCCATGGTGGTTGGGCCGTGGACATCCACTTTGCCACCAATGATGGGATTCAGTCCCATTATGAATTTCCATATTCTGAACTTCTCATCAGCTTGGTACTGCAGCACATACTTAAGGAGTTTAGTAAACCCTTCCCAGTATTCCATCACCGACAGCCTTCCTTGCGACCAGTTCTGGAATTTAGTCATTTTCTTATCAAAATAGAGTTGAGGCAGCCATCGTTGCCTAAAATAACCCTTAAATTGATCCCAAGTTATGTCTGATTTGAAAATATTCAACTCAACCTTACGGTTGTCCCACCATGACGATGCTTCAAGAGAAAGCTGATATGCTCCCCATATCGCTTTTGTCTCTTCGGAGAAGTTTCTTATTGCAAAGTATTTCTCCATTTCACTGAGCCAGTTCTTAGCTCCGTCCCCAAGAGTTGTTCCATCAAACTTTGGAGGACTTATTCTCTTTATATCATTTGTAAGTTCAACTGCTAATCTTGCCCTTTTATTTTCAGGGGGATTAGGAGCAATTACATTATTATCATCAACACCCAGATTCCCTCCATTGATGTTGTCCACAGGAGGTAGCTGATCATTTATTTAAGCTTCATTCTCCTCCTCTTCATTGCCCATTGACTGCTGTTCTAGAACAGTCAAACGATCCCTCGTATTAAGTAGGGCAGCAAGGATTTCATCCATCTTTTGCGCAGTCGCTGCTTCTCCACCCTGTAATGGGTTATTCGCAGCTTTTCCTCTTGTCCTGACCATTTTTTGTTCAATAAGAAAATGTAAACCTTATTAATATTGTGGACTCATTAGGTCCAAGAGCTGCAACCTTCAGCTCTGATACCAAGATGTAACATCCCCATTTTAAGATACTAGAACAAGGGATTTTTTTTTTTTGATAACGTTCTCTGTTATGAATTATAAAATTCAAACACATGTTCAAGTTTTAATAATTATTTTCTGCCCAAACAACGCAGTTTGGATCACACAATTTCTTTTTAAAACTAATGTTCCCTATTCGCATATTTATAATATGGAACACACATTCAATGCCATTCAATCTTATAACAGATTCTATATGCTGCTGTAAATGACTCAAGGAACTGCCAATCTTCCATTTTCATGGCTCGAAGTTTCATCGATCCTTCATGTTCATTTATGCATAGTATATTATATATACCAGTTCTCATAACCGTTTCCAGTTATCGAAGTGATCCATTTAAGAATACTATCTGAATATCTGTTATTGATATTCATCTAACATCCTGCATCTTAAATTAAGTGATAAGGACAACGCAACCAACACTTGTGATACTTTGGCCAAAGATTTTCACATGCTTTGCATGATCATATTCCTGGATGTGATACACATCAACGGAATACGTCCTTCACTTCACTTCACCTGTTATCTAGAATGGTCTTTCTTGGTTCCTTCCAGTCCTCTCCTTTTAAGGTCAGATTTAAACTTCCAATTTCCAACTAGTAATATGAATGAATATAGGAAGGAACTCCTGGTAACTAAAGATATGCAGACATACGGTGTCGTTCCCCACGACTCCGTGTGTCTAGTCATCTTTAGTATCCCTGAGTCACTCCATATACCTGGTCTTAATCCTATCCCTTACCAAGAACTTCACATTCAGCCTATGTATTCTTGATGTTTTAATTCAGGAGGGCATTGCAATATGTCAGCTGCAACATTGTGTCATCATGAAGACCCCGTCTTCGTGAAGACACCTTGCTGTAGCTGGCATATGCCAATGTCCTATGGCATCCTCCCATTGAGATTACACATCCTGCTTAAGTGATTTAGATACGATCTTAATAATTAAGAATCAACTTTCAGCAACCATGTTGATCCCTTTATCCTCGTTTCCGTTACAGTTGTATATAGCTAAGAGGGACTAATCGATCCTTTAGCTTGCTATGCATCTTCTCCTTTGTGTCGAAGGGCTGCATTTCTCTACTTGGTTCTCTTCTTAATCATTAGATTAAGCAGTCCGTTATCGACGGACGTGATAAGTTTAACCTATTAAACTTAGCCAAGATTTTCCCAACTGTAACTAAATTTATAATTCTAGCTTATTAGACGTCATTTGTACGAGGTCTAATTCCCGAGAAATGTATTCATTTGTGCTCCTTAACATTACATAGTTAAGATCCATTAGTTACGGATATACTTATCCTATATCCTTTATTCTGAATTTAACATACGAGATCATTAATGGAGTTTGAAAGTGAAGTTCGATTACTCCGAAGTTAATTGATATTCCTTAGCTCCTAAGCTAATCCTGAATACCTTTCAGTTATGGAATCATATTCTTCCTAATCCTTTTTAATGTTAATTAAAAATTCATCTTTACCCCAGTATGAACTAATTGCATATTTCAACTTAAAAGTTGTATTTATGTAAGAATAGATATCAGTTCCCATTTAGCATCCATCCAAGGAAAATTAAACAATTCCAAATCAAGGAATAACATTATATTTCCAATTTAGTCTACAATATCAAACTGATATAAATATTAAAATATCACACTGTAATTGTATTCATCATTTCATGTCATAATCCATACATTTGCCAATCCCACTGAATGGACATGGTTTATATAAAACATCATTACAACTCATATATAGAAGAATATACTTTCTTCTTTTCACAATTCCTCAAAGAGGGATAAAAGAAAACAATTACAATTCATCTTCAACCAATCAAGAAGCATCAGAAAATAGCCATGTCTTCATTCTAATCAAATTCCATCTGCAAAATGATTTTCACGGGTCAGTTCATTGAACTGAGCATATTAAGCACTTATCATTAAAATGAGGTGCTTCAACTAACTGTCTCAATAAAAGAACCCTGCTTTTATGAAACGAAAGTAAAACATCAATCACGAAGTAGGCACAAAAGAGAGATCGGCATAACAACTGAACTATCAAAATATCATCACAATCAGCCAAAGAACTGCTGTCCCAATTCCACATAATCGTTACAAGTCTCAATTTACAATATTTGTAAAGTTAAGAATACAAGTAGCTTACTGCTGATATAACATACTGTTATCCTTTCCACGCATTTCATTAATAATAAATGCAAAGGATGAAACCAACTGAAATGTAAACACATTACCTTCCTTTCAGTTCATGCATCATATTAGATTCCAAGCAATCAAGCATAGACAAGAAAGCGAACAGTAATGCAGATAGTGCTCCTATCTAAGCACTACAAAATTCATTATTAATGAATTACAGATTTCCAACTGAATGAAAGAAGAAAAGATCACTTTTTCCAAGTCATTCATCCATATCCCTATTTCTTTCCGCATGACTGTCCTAAAAATGGAATCCAAACGAGACACAAATCAAGATAACGGTTCAGAGTGAAACTTACAAAATCCATTCGGAATTCACTTTCCGGCAGCAAGAATAATTTCATTTATAATCAGCTTTAAATGAAAATAGGGAAGAATTCATCATCCATATCCATACTTCATTTGAATCAGGCTCATATGAAAATCCGAAACAGGTTAGTACAACATTGTGTTTATCAAAGATCAAATAGTATAAGGATGCATACCATATATTTACCATACTAGAAGAAACCATATTTATTTCACTGTATGTTAAACAGATAAACAGTTATACAATCATGCAATCAATTATTCACATGATTTCCTAATCCTATGGATGCATTCCATTCAAAATAACATTTTATTCATTACTGTTACCTACAACAAGTCCAATAGTCACATGACTATGGATTTTACCAAATCGAAACAGCAGACAGAAGAAGAATTCCCTTCCCATAAATGATTCTACCCGAATCCATTTTTCAAGCTCATGATAGTATGCAGAACTCCAGAATGCAAAAATCAGATGTCATTACCTTTATCAAAGTAAATCGTACTGTGTGTCAAATACATGGATCTGATACAGTCAAGACAGACCCAAACAACAAGACAAGTTCCCATGTATCTCTTCTTTTGCACAGCAATTCAAAGTCAAGTTCGCATTCACAAGATAGTCCGAACTAGAGATCGAACAGTCATCAATAAAACACAACAATTCATCATACCTTCTTCAGCAAGAAAAATAACATATTACACTATAAGTTCAGAAGGAAAAACTATTTCTCTTCCAAATTTCATGAACACTTGTATAAAACTCTAATTCCAATTCCTTTAAAATTACAAAATGCCATTTCCTTAAAATCCCGAAACAGCATAAGGAAGAGAAAAGTTTTATTTCTTTTTAAGCAAGAAAAATAAAGAAACAACAAAAACGTGTTACCATTTCTTCCTCTAAAGCAAATTCATATGCTCATACAAAATCCAAATGCCATTTTCATCAAAATCCAAAATAGCAGAAGGAAAAAGAATCTTATTTCCTTTAAAAAATTCAGTAAAGAATACAACTTCAAACAACTCGCATAGCCCGTGAAGATTTCATTCCATAAGATCATTTAAAAAGAATTATCCAGTTCGAAGTATTGTTAACAACAATCTCAAAATTGATTTACTCTCAGCTGAGTATTAAAAACCATAATTTCCTATAGTTCCAGTAAATAACATCCTCAATACTGTCAAACAAACTAACACAACACGACTGTATTTCAACTCCCTTTACACATGCAAAGCCAGTTCCAACCACAACAACAAGGGAACGATTACACAGTAAGGAGAACAACTCCCACATCCTGTTTCGATTTCATACAACATGAACAGAGAAAGAAAATACCTATTTCAAATCCTCCATACTGTCAACAACCAATACAGTAATTCATATTCCAACTCGATTCGTGCAAAGACAAATCAAATCCTAGCAACCAGAAGCGATTCTACTTATAATTTCTAAAAAAAAGAAAGCAAGAATCAACGAATCCAAATCATATCAACACACTCAACAATCACCTAAACCCAAAACCCAAGAGCAGGGTTGTTTTAATGAGACACTTAGACAAAGCAAGAATTTTTAAAGAGAAGGGCTTAACATGCCTGTGATTTCTTTTCCAAAAATTGAAGAAAGCTACGTTTTCCAAAGTTATTTCCTTCCACGGCGATAGCAAGAACTCCTCAACACTCCTTTCCTCTTCAGGCTCAGCAACAGCCTCAAAATCTCCAAGAACAGTGACAATTCTCAAGAGCTGGTTCGACTGAACCAGACCAGAAAAACCAAATGCAGAGCAACTTTGCAAAATCCTGAATCAAAAAAATGAAAATCAAAATTCCCTCATACACTTTCTAAGGCAAGCTGGTCGTGAGGACCAAGGATAATTAATGCATTAAAGGCTTTTCCTTTTTCCCAACTTCCCACGCCACTGCCAACTTGAGTTGGTGAAGTCAAATTTTCAAATTTCACAAGCAAAAACCAAATTTAGCTCCACCTCCAAACAGATACCTCTGCCTCTTACCTACCCTGCAAAACTGGCGCTGTCCACGTATGGACTTTCCATTAAATGCTAATAAATACCCCCTTTCATCCTTATCCTCTCCCTCCAAGGGTCTGCGTGCCCCTTTAGATTAGGATTAGTTTAGGTTGTATGTTAGTGTTCAACCTAGGTCATAGTTTAGCCTTAGGTTATTAGGACTTAGGTTTATTTCCCCTTTTTTTTGTAATTTAAAAATCCACTTAGGATAGTAGTTTAGGATGCATGTTAGGACTTAGGATTAGCTTAGGGTTTAATTCATACTAACCACTAACACTAATCAACCCCTAACCAAATCTCTCAACTAACTCTCGTAACTATGCTATGCAGGACATTCAGTCCTCTGTATCTCATGCTAAGGCTACCCGTGTCCAGGCATTTCTTGCCTCACGAGGTTTTAAATTCGACAGTACAGGGTTCAAGGATCAAGCCTTTGTCGTTGGAATTTACGTGCCATCTGCTCATACCTGTAATCAGGCGCTGGACATTCATATAAGCCTCTGGTTCGGTTCCAGAGTAAATCGACACAGAAATCACAAGAAGACCTCAGCATACTTTGGATCAATGAAATTGATTCAAGATGTGCTTTCAATCAGCAACGAGAGTTTAGGAAGTATATGACAATTTTTCGTCACATCAGTAAACACGTAAGTACAATAACTGCAGTCCTATGCAATAAATTATAATATGCAAGAATCCAAGTTTGTAAAATGTCTCTTTAAGATCAGAACATATCTTAACATGTTTTCCTTTATTTCAGCAGTTATAACAGTATGAAAAACATTCACCAAGATAACTTACAAAATCAGAGTGTTACATGATCTTTTGTTGGCTTCACCCTTGTCAAAGAGAACAATTGGAATTCTCCCACTTTTCCATGTCTTCTTGTGTCGTGTCGATGTTTTCTATGGTTGGCCCCCGCCTCGTCCATTATATTTTCCTCCTATTAAAGGAAAACTGTGTGCTCGATTTATCAAGCTCGTAAGTTGGTTCTTGTTAATATGATTAATAAGTATTAATAAGTGGTAATAATAATAATAATAATAATAATAATAATATTTTATTTATCAATCCACGTTAACCTTGTTATCTGATCGTCGATTTGTTATCAACCTTGTTAATTTTTGATAAGTGATTTTATTGTTTTGGATTGGTCGCTTTGCGGATCGAGCCTTGATTCGTGCAAGGTAAGCTTGTTTGTGGGTGGTGCCATCGTCAAGGACGTAGTGTTCTTATTTAAGGTTCAAAACTTTTATCCTTGGCTGTCTAGGTGCCCTTGTATGCTTTGTAAATGTTTGGGTAAATGCCTTCAACCACAATTTTTTTTTTCCCCTTGTTATAAAACTGGTCCATGTATGCCAAGTTAGATAATTATCAAGTTAGTGGTGAATTTGACCACCAGCCTGCCACTCTCTGTTGATTATTAATGACCAACCTGGCGTACATTATAAAGGATTTCACATCAATTTTGAAAATGGCCACATGAGGAATTAACATCCTGTCATTTCTACACCTTCCTGTAATGGGAAAACGTGTTGGATTTTACCTGAGATCTGGGGAATAATGGTTGAACTCTTATTGGGTTTTTCATGTGTTTGGGCTTCACGATTTGTAATGGATTGCTAGCCACATTTTGGGATCTATATGCTTAACGTCTTATGGGTCGCTTGCCTTCGTGGAAGCTCACATTTGTGGGTTTATTACAGCATCAAATTTGCTGCATGGTTGATTTTATGAGTGTGCAAAACCTTTGGACACCCTTTTTCTTGCTGGCCATGTGGAGATTTCTGGGTGTGGAGCCTTGTGTGTTTTGGTGGGTTGCAGATCATCTTGCTTTGCAGAAAGACAAAGAACCTTGGCAATAGTGAAGCCAGATGGGATGATGGGAAATAAAAATGAAGAAATCAACAAGATTATATTAGCAAAGGTATTTATCAAAGTGACACGCAAACTTCTCCAACTTGACCAAACTGCTGCAAGAAATTTCTATGCAGAACATTCTCAAAGAGACTTCTTTCATAGTCTTATGAAATTTATGACTAGCGGTCTGGTTCTTGCAATGATATTGGAGAAAGAGGATGTTTTTGCTCAATGGCATGCATTGATTGGCCCTACAGATGCAAGGAAAACAAATATTTCACACCCTCAAAGTATTAGAGCATTATGCGGGTTAGATTCAAAAAGAAATTGCACCCACGATTCTGATTCATGCGAATCAGCTGCTAAGGAGATTTACTTATTCTTTGGAAATGATAAATCAGATTGTAAGAAGAGGTGTCCAGTGGAGTTTGGGATTTAGAGGAATGTTGGCACCTTGCATACTGCCGACGAAGATTCAACTAGAGGGTTGTTGTTATTGGACCTTGGGAGTTTGGATGCCTCGTCGAAGTTTGAGGAGCAGGCAAGATAACTCTACACTTTGATACTGTTGCTATTTATATATATATATATATCATGAAATCAAACCACCTTTTCTTTGTATTGATTTTTCAATTCGATGCCTTACTAGGAGACCTCTCCTTTCTGCTTGTTCTATTATTGTTTTCACTTTTATCACTATCAGTGTGTTAGTAGAAAGCACGCATATGTCATCATCTATGGGTGTTATGTTTTCCTTGCTCAAGTGATCGACCCTCATCTTTTTGTTTATGTATATCTTCTTCTCTACGATTGAGTTTTAAGTTATTATGTTGTCCCAGCTAGTATATTCGTTGTCGTTAAAGTAATTTTGCGATAACTATGTAGCTCCTTCCTATCATCTAAGTTTTTTTTTATTTTTCTCTGTATTCGTTGAATGTTTTTAAATCTCTTCCTCAAACCCCTTTGATAATATTCTTGACATCGAGAAAGATAGGTTGTAGAATTGGAGTGGTCAATGCTTGTGCTATTCGGGTTGGAGTTTCGGTAATAAAACTTTTAGAATGAAAAAGTTTACGTGTAATGCGTTTCAGATCCCGCGTGTGTAGACTCTCGTATTATCTTTCATCTTGTTCCTAGGATTTTAAGGCCATCCTATGGAAGTACCTTGACCATCCCTATCAACTTGAACCATAACTATCTTTTCAGATCAACTAAGCTTGAGGTTTCAATCATGCGAATCCAGTACCCCGTTAACACTAGAATAGTTTTCGTCTAATCCCCCTCTCAGAATTATTGTTGATGGAATTTTTTCTATTTTCCTAACTTGCATTCTTTCTCTTTTATAATTTTAATGTTATTAAATTAATGTTGGTTGGTTTCTATGCACGTAATTACCTTAATATTTTGTGATGGAAATTTCCTTAAACGTTATTAATCTTTGGGAAAACTTATATTGCATTTGATAGTCTTATGGATTCATAGCGGAGGGTTTTATTTTGTTAATGACACTTAGTAATTTATGTTTGTCTCTATGTGTGATGGTTTGTTGTGTTATCAAGGGTTGCCTTAAATTATTGTTGATATGGAAAAGAGATAATTTCTTTTACCTTAACCAGATTTTAGAATTATTGTGGAGGTTTGTAAATCCTTAGAGATATAAATTTGGATGATGTTTTATATATTCTTGTTTGAAAGAACCCCCCTTCTTCTCTCGCATGTTGTTACTGGCCTATAAGGGTATTGACCCTTCTTGAATGATTGGAGAATCCTTGGGAGTTAAGGGTAGAGTCTAATATACTTTCCCTTTACTTCAAAACTTAGGTTGTGTCATGTCCATGTATTTAATTCCACTCTTTTAATCTAAGTGATTATAGGGTTGGAAATTTTAGCATGTTTGACTTTTTATGATGATCCTTGAACACCGTGATTCCCTCGTTGGGCTGATCAATTTTTTTCTTTTAGAAATATAACATTAAAGCCTATGGTCTTGGTATCTATTGATAATTCTAGATGGGTGGCATGTATATCAAACTCCAATCTTGTAATTATTTAATTGTTTGATGGGAATATTGTTTCTTATAGATTGTTTATTTCTTCATATAAGGCCAAGGACCCTTCTCGTTCGATGGTTATACTTTCATTGCTTTTGTTCATAACTAAAGTACAAGGTCTTTCTTCTTTGATTGACATGGTTGAGATGGTATTTTAAATTGAGGTTTTTTTTAGTGTTGAGAGAATTAACCCAATTCTTGTAATAAAGTTTTCCTTTCATGATATTGTTAGATAATAGATATGGTGGCTCTGTGTAGCCTTATCTTTCTCAGTTCTTGCGAACTGAATCTTGTGGAAAATTTGTTGCAAATGGCTTATGGGAGTAGATGAGGGATAGAATTGTATATTTTTGCATCAACCTCTATTGAAAAGTTCTTTTGCTCAAAACCTATTTATGTTGTTCAAATATTCATAAGGTCCAGTGGAAATTTTAGAAGAGGGTTAGTGTCTTAGTATAATGTAATTGTGGTTTTTTGTCATTTTAACTTTTGAAACCTTGGATTGTTTTACTATCACTGAAAATATAAGAACATTGTTTTACCTCTTTGTTGAGAGACCTTAATGGATTATCGGTATTCTAATAATAGTTTATCATTCCTTGGTCAATATTATTACTCTCTTGTTCCCTATGCATGGTTACTTAGAGTTGGTATGTCCATTTAGGGTTGTGTATTGTGCTGGAAAGAATTGATGTAACCTGGTTTTGTTTTCGTAAATGAGAATTGTTAAAATTTAACCTTGACAATAAATGTTTAGTTAAATCTTGCTATGACTTAGTAATAATGTGCTATAAGTAAAGTAAAATGGGTTGGTTTATCCTTATAGAAGTTAAACTAAAATTTATATGAAAATAAATTAATGTAGCTGTGACCTAATGGAGAACAGGTAATTCCATAAGTGATCTAAGATGAAAGTATCCTTTCTAAAGTAATATATATATATATATATATATATATATATATATATATATATATATAACTTGATATCCCTAGCAAACTAGTGAACACTATCCTTTTTATGGCGAATTATTACACGAGCTTAAGGGAAAACAATGGTTAGTTTTGTAAGATAATAAAATTTAATAAGTAGGAGAAAACAATTTAGAAATCACGCAATCTATCTCTCCTCCATTTGGAATGTAAATTGTTTTCTTTTGTAATACTCATTCAGTGAAGCCTAAGTAAAATATTTGATAATTATGGATAAATTCTTAAGCCTCAATTAAAGTCTAGTAATAACTAATGAGGTCTTAAAGATGAATTAAACTTGACCTTCTTCCTAACATTCTCCAAGGTGCTTTGTATTTATTCTCTTCAGTATGCTGAACGTGAACCTAGGTTATCATAAGGGTATGAACAATTTCTAGTAGCATAAGTGTGAACAGATGGCCTTGTGGAAATACATATCCCCCTTTTTTTACTAAATAAATGAATCAAACAAATAAAGGTCATAATAGAGAAGACTTAAAGGAAAATCCTCTTCAGAGTAAAAGAAAGAAACTTAGCATTGTAAGAGGAATTGTACGAATCATATCCTAAGTCCTGGAAAACTTAAGTTAAGGATTAAAGAATATTTTATCAAAATAAATAACCCTCAATAATTTCTCACTGTGTCTTTCCCTAACTGTAAGTGTGTTATGTGGTGGTTTCCTCTGTCGTCTTGTCAAAAGAAAATTTATTTACCCTTGATGGGTGTGAACATTTCCGTGTTACCCTTGTGGTCATCCTTGTATCGAGTTGTTGACAGAGTTAGCTGTAACCTTGGTGGTGGCATGTTGTGTCATGTTATGTGTCAAGCAAGTCAAAAAAAAAATTATCCTATTTTTTTACTGTGTTGTTAGCATATGTGAAATTTTTGGGTCATTACAGGTGGTATTTCCCGTGGAGTTTTTGATACCCTCCATACTTATTGTGTGCGTAGGAGGACTAGATTATGAGAAATTAATAGATAAGCACATTGATAAACTCATGCAGTTTGATGAGAGGGGTACGATTGCAAGATGGGGGTGACAATGCAGAGAAATCTAGACATAATGCCTATCATGACATGCATATTAAGAATAAGTCCTTTGTTGTGGGGAAGATAGTGTTGATATATGAAACCAAGTTTGCGCACCATCTAAGAAAAATGAAAATCTATTGGTTGGGACCATTAATAGTAACCAATATATTAGAATCATACATGTATTAGTTGTAGGCACTAGATAGCACTATGTTTCCCTATTACTTAATTGGTATTAGGTTGAAATGCTACTATAAATAAGTTTCTTCTCTATTTGTAATAAGGTAGCATTACCATTTAGATTATATTTCCTTTTCTATTTTTTCTTATTTATTTTTGTAGTAATAAGCGTGTTCACGTGAAGGATTTGATTATTTTATGTTTAACTAATTTGCATAGGACCACGCATAATTTTTGGTGTACGGTCTTAGCTCAGCTAGCTTTTGATCCTAAAAAAAACTTTGAAGCCCACATTACATATTGTTTGTTCTTCATAATAGTGAAAAAATCATGTAGAAAACATATCTCTTCATTTGCAATGTAATCATAGGGAGTTATCAGTCTCTTCTTTATACCTAATCTACATGCTCATCATTCAACCATGTAACTCCAAATAAGACTCTACTAGTGGGATTAGGCTAACAACCAAGTTTGAAAAATTACTACCTTTCTTGAATGGTGTGAGGATTACAGTACATTATGGAAGATTTGAACTTTAACTCCCACTAGATCATATGTTCTCACAAACATATACCTTTTTCCTTTGAAAGGTCCCTATCTAATTATGAGAATTGATATTACTTTCATAAATTCAAGAACTATTACTCTTACCTGAACCTCTTCAAATAAGTGTGCTCCATGCATGCACTTATGAGGCCTATTGTTTATCTCCACCTTGTCCTAATATTCTTATAGCTCTTTACCCTGCAAGATATCATTCACATTCAGATTCAATCCTTCACACTATACAAGAACTTGTTTATTCCTTCAATCTTCAAGATCATAACATGGTAGCTTGCTCCCTTAGACTCTGGACTATCTTGAATAGATGAAATCAAAATTAGAATAGGGAAATATTATAGTGATGGATCCCTCAAATTCTTTATACTTACACTCACTATAGTGACATGTATTTAATATCATGCTACTTCTTGTAACATACTAGTAAGATCCTCTATCTAATGCATTGGACACCAATGTGGTCATACTGAATATAGGGCCTATGGAAGGATTAATAAAAGTTTGTTAGATTATAGGCATCATTTTTAAAGACTTAGAATCATCTATGAGTGATCAGTCATTAGTTATTCCTTACACTTCTTATCACTCTACTCAGGGCTCCTTGCAGATCTTCACACATAGATATCCAATGTTAAAATGCAAACAAATACTTATAAAATTCTGGGACTATGGTTTTTATGTCTTTTAGCAAGGATTAGATGTTCTCAAGTTCTCAAGACCTAGTTCCATGCATAATTTTCCCAGCTTACCTTATCCCATTTTCTTGAGGTGACTCCATTAAGTGTAATAATGTGCACAATTATCTTATTTTCTAAGATAATGGTAATTTTTTCATGGTGTCCTCCTACAGTTTATTCAAAAACCTTGATTACACCTCACTTTATCACCACACCAGACCTAAAGTTATGATCATAAAGCATTTTTGAGAAATCTATATTTTTCCCTTCCTGTCTGGACCCTGTCAAACCTCTCTACACAGTCAAACTACTATCATTTATAAATTTTTATGTCTAGATCCATTTAACACAAAATCTGGGGGTCTTTTTATTTAGTCTAGGAAAAACCTTTTCACAAAGTTTTAGAGACTTTCACTAGTGGAATCAAAACTTACACTATTTCCTAGATATGGGCTGAGAGTAAGAGTTTAGTGGATTTGGACTCAAATGAGAATTATCAAGAACCAAGAAAAATATTTATGTGTTCATTATAACCTATGTAAACATCCTAGTTTAACAGTCAATCCATTTGAAAGGAATAAAATGAATTAAGGTTTTGTAAGCTTCTATCTTGTTACAGTCTCTATAACATAGTACATAAGAACTAACAGGAATACACCACTAAAAGGCTAGTTTCATCATGAGTTTTGTAGACACAAAAAATCTACACACCTCGTTCCCATGCAAAAAATCAAATAAATACACCTATCTACATATTTACACCATTTCACAACCTAAGTCTTCCATTTTATTAATTCAATTAAACTCATTTTTGCACCATTTAAAAAACATCCCTAAACCTAGGTCATTTCCCCCTTCAAATTAATTAATCACTCACCTCATATTTTCAAAGTCAGATTCCCCCTACCATAGCTTGTTAACTAATTAATTAATTCACATATTCCACTTCACCTCAACACCTCGCCACGTGAACTCATCATGATCCCCTAGTTAATCTAATTTATCTAGGAAACCTTCTAAACTTATCTCTATACCTATCCTAACCACCCCTATCATCATCTAACCTCACCCCACTTATCCCTATGACAATCCCCTACTTCACACTAGTTACAACTAGTTTGACTAGGGGACCTACCAAAAAATACTACGCATCTATCATAACTAACTTAATCCCTATCTTAATGTATCAAAATACATATCTCACCCTCTCTAAGTTTTCAAAAAATAATTTCTCAAAATCCCATAACACCAAAGTTCTAATTAGAAATTTAATCCCTTTGAATCTCTCCAAAACGTGAACTAACCAAAAACATAGATGATTTCCTCAGTCAGTGGTGATCTATATATATATATATATATATATCAGTTTCTGAACCTCTCTTCGAGACCATTCAAGACCATCCATGAGAATTAAAGAGCATTATCAGGTTTCATTCAAGCATATCAATTTCATTTTACATCCATCCAAAATACGTTCGCAACCATCATGTGTCTTGGAGATGTTCTAAAGCTTTTTCATCGTCTAAATGTAATCACTATCAACTTCTTGTCACCCACCGTCAATCAAGGTTTGTTATTTTCTTATAGCTTCATGTTTTCATCTTAAAATTGCTTGTTTGATCATTTATTATCTCAATTTATCATTCAAAAGACCTTAATTTTGTATCAAATGGTTAAATATCTCATTTTAGTAGTCTTTCTATGTCTTGGAAAATCACTTGTGATACCTAGAATCACCTATGTTTCCTATGTATTCTATTTCTTTTTAAAGTTAGATTTGATTCAAAAGTTATTATCAATTACTTTATCCGTTGTGTCACTAATATTCTATCAAGCATGTATTTTGTTAAATGGCCATAGGTAGACCTAACCACCCAATCACCAATATCAACTCTATGTTGATCGTTCAACATCCTCTTCACTGGGAACAATATGATCTTCTACACAACCTAGATTTGTGAACTATCCACGCAGCTCCTATCGAAATATTAAAGACCATCTTTCAATCCACTCATAAGATCCGTGAGGCTACCGATGAGTTTTCGGAAGCTTACTACATAGTGCAGTGTATACAAGATGACTTATCTTGGTTTCAATATCAACATGAAGTGGGATTCAACATCCCTAAATATTTTGATATGGAGCTTGAATCAGGATTGGTAAGTGAAATCAGCTTTTAAGACTCTGAATCAAATTTTTCACGTCAGTACAACATTGAAGAGGAGTATAAAAATTTATTCATAGATGACTACATTAAGGATCCTGATCTATATTTCTCTGAGGAGGATGATCTATCATGTTCACTGGGTTCAAAATTTTCCAAAAATCTAGACACTGATCTGGATTCTGATTTTGAGCCCTATACTTATTTCTTTTCATATTATCGTCTTCAGCTAAATATATGTAATAAAATAAATAAATCATAAAAAATTTATCATGTACTTTCATATATCATATGATGTATCTCATTTTCATAAATAAACTTAAGTTTTTTCAAAGTGGGTTCACATCTATGTAAAGAAGTCCTTTTACTTCTGGGAACTAGCCTTTTCTAGGCAAACTGCATATCCATATTACTAATCCCATCTTGTGTAATTTCTATGATTATATATTTATTCATAAGAAAGTAGATTGTTCCATTCTTCCATAGAGTGTAATAATCAACACCCATAAACATCATGTGCGGGTACCTTGGAAGCCCCGTCATATTCGAGGTTGATCTAATTTTACCTCATTGTACTATTGATCCAATTGTAAAGGTAGAATGGTCATCAACATTCTGGCATGCCGGTGGGACAATATCCCTTCTTCTTTTTCTTAATTTCATCAACAAAATAATATTTGTTTCTTTTGTTCTCTGTGTGATAATCATTTGCGATCAGACTAATCACTTGTAATTGGGCCAATCACCTGCATTTTTTCTATGTTTTTTTCTTATATATAGCTTCACAATTTTCTTTTCACTTCTCACTTTTTGTTATCTATTTTTCTTAACCTATTTTATAGGGTATTGTTTTTGAAAAGGTTGTTTTCTACATCATCAAGATTATTTATTTTGAAAATTTGATAAAATGTAAAAAAAAGGAGTGATCTCATGGTAAGTCCTAGAACCTTCCTTTTGCTTTCGATTTTACATATCTTTTTGATTGTCCTCATAGAAGTGAAACATTTCATTTTGGGATCTCAAAATAAACAATATCCATACTTCTTGTTTGACATAGTTTAATTAGGAAAGGAATTTGTTGCATCCATTCATTTCTTCGCCCATACACAACCAAATTACCTCAACATCAAAAACACATTCAAACAATTCCTACCTAGGTGAAAATGATTGGGATTTCATCACCTAATAGGGAAACTAACTTGATGTTTTGGCTGAGTATAATCTCCTCTATGTCGGTATATATTGGCTCAGCACTTGATTCCCTTATCATAGAAAGACCGTGAAGCGAGGGCGTAGGCCTCAATATACACACCCGTACCAGAAACAGTACAAAGTTGGGCCTCACGTAGCTTCAGGTATATCAAGGAATCCACCCTTAAACACTCCTAAAACCATACACAAACTACCATTTCATAGGACCTTTGTTAACTATCTTACACATTTCACTCTTTCATAATTAATCAAGAAAAATATAAAAAATATTTTGCTTGCTTTTTCCTATTTTTTGTAAATCAACCCAATTAGTTATTTTTTGTTTTTTTAGGTGTTTGTGTTTTTTTACCATGGTACTTACCAAACAAAAATATCATAATCAAACTCCTAAAAACATGTCCACCTTGCTACCTATGCCATTTCAACAAGTCTCATTTTATAGTGCATCATCTACACCATTTCTTACAACATTTCCTACTCCAATGCCACAACAAATCCCATCTTATCATAAAATCATATCCACTTCATTTCCTAATGCCCAAAATACTTAAAACAAAAAATAAATGAGGAAACCAATCTTGAATTCTGCACATCAATATCATAGTAAAATATTTCATACATTTGGACTACAAGAATCAAAACACCCCTTTTCTTCTAGTTCTTAACTATAGGTGTCTAAACCTCCTTTTATAATAGGGAGAACCTGTTTTTGAAGAAATTTTAGATTTAAATCCTATTTCTCTTAATGCTTATCTAGCATCTAGGAATGTTCAACTATAACCCATTTACACCCCAAAAAATTCCATACACTTAAAATCATTCATCTATCATTGCATGTCTCATTGATTAAAATCGATAATCATTCATCCAACAATTGTACCCATACAATTCAAAAAATCAACCCGAAACATAAAATGTCGACTTCCCTGTTCCTATTGACCAGTTTTAAGCATCAAATAACTAGTATTCTACTAGCCAACTCGAGATATTTAATGTCTCTTCAATCTCTATTTATGACCTTAATATGATTTCATCCAAAAAAAAATCTTCTCAACAATTTACATCTTCACCAAGCCCTTCTATATGTTCTACACCTCCCTTAAGCAATACCATAACTTCTTCGCCTACCCCTATGATCTCTTCATAGGTACAAACACCTTCTTCGATTTACATATATTTTTCTACTGTTGTATCTTCACAACCAGTCACTATTCCTATTCAAAACATCACCATGTCTTTCCCTACAACTATACCACTAATTAATACCAGTGTCATTTCTAGTACTCACCTTGTTTCACATTACATACCATAGCCATCACAACCACTAATCCTCATGCCATAATATACACCTCTTGAAAACATTCCACAACAAAATATCCTAGTGATGAGGGTCGTTAATACTCTCCATTAATAATGTCAATTCAGGGTTGGTGTCCGATGGTTGTATGCATTAAGAGAAAAAATATATTTGGAAAATAAATCTATTAAACACAATCAAAACCTGCATAAAATAAATCACACATGAAAAAAGGTGAAGGTACACTTGCAAAAATAAAGTTTGCATGAAAGAAATCAAACTTTGCATAAATAAAATGAATGAAAGATAAATCAGACACCTGTAGGTTCATAACATAAATTGTATGGGAAGAAAGATCACATAACATGAAATTAGAAATTTACAACAAAAGGAAAGCAACAAAATAAAGAACTGAACATAAAAAATTAAAAGAAAAGAACATAAAAAATTGATCCTTCTTCCTTGGAATGAGTGGCCAACTTATTCCTTGGGAGATGAATTATTCATACTTTCAAACTTAATTCAAAACTTACAGAACAATTTTTCTCAGAAGATTAATGAAGAAGAACAGATATGTTATTCTTGGTAGTGAAAAATTACATATAAGAGTGTGGGAGGTTGTATTTATAATTTGTGCATCCAACCAAATCCTTATTTTGGGAAATACAATCTGATCTTATCTTTATTCCAATCCTAACAACTAAGATCTCCATCTCCACAAAATATGGAGAGAGATATATTATTGGAGTCTAATTCTTATCTCGTTTATTTTAGGAAGATTTTCTCCCAAATCTTCTCCTTGATTTTTGGTAATAAGGATCACACTGATTTTATTCTCTTGCTTTATTGGAAGGAGGTTTTTCCTCAAAACATTACTTTGACCAAATATCTCTCTTGGAATTTCCATTTGACTTTTCTATTTTTGGCTATGGAACTTTTGGTGCTCATCTAATACACGTTTTCCTTGGACTGTAGATCATTAAAAGTTAAATTAATTTTTATTGGTAAAACCAGTAGCAAATATGAATGAGATTTTTTTTAAACACATCTCTATGAAAAAAAATTATCTTGGATTTTCCATTTCACTTTTTTTGTTTCTGGTTGTGGAACTTTTGGTGCTCGTCTAATACACTTTTTCCTTGGATTGCAACTCACTAAAAGTTATATTCCTTTTTATTGGTAAAACCTATAGAAATTATGAATGATTTAAAAAAAAAGATATTTCTATGAACAAAAATATCTCTCATATTTTCCATTTGAATTTGGTGTTTCTGGATGTTGAACTTTTAGTGCTCGTTGGATACACTTTTTCCTTAGACTACAACTCACTAGAAGTTAGATTTCTCCTTATTGATAAAACCTGTAGAAAATATGAATGAGGTTTTTGTCAAACACATTTATATGAATAAAAAAATCTCTCATATTTCTCATTATATTCTATGATTATTCACAATTACTCATTTTATGCAGGTTCTGAAACTAAAACTGCAGGTTGCAGAACTAAATCTGCAGGTTCCAGAACTAAAACTACAAGTTTCAGAGCTAACTGTCATTATCCTAGAGCTAACTCCAATTTTTATAGAACTAAATTTGTAAGTTCCAGAACTAAATCTTCAAGTTCCAGAACTAAATCTCTAAGTTCCGGAACTAAAATTGCAAGTTTCGGAGCTAACTCCAATTGTTCGGGAGCTAACTAAAAATAGATATAAATTTTGCACACAATATTGGATTGAGATGATTAATTTTTTGAACTTGCATAAATTTCCAAGAGGAATCTGGATATAAAATCATAGTTGAGTTTAGATATATAATTCATTATCAATTCCACTTTTCCCAAAACTAGCATTATCTTTCCTTTAGGTCCTGCATACACAAAACCTTGCATCTTTCCTAAATAATCAACATGATTAGTCAACAAAATAGATTACAAAATAGTTCTAAAGATTGAATAAAATATATATATCCTATATTATATCTTAGGAAAAATACAAGTTCCAAGATTAAATTTAAATCCACTTTCAAAGGTAACTTGGAAGCACATAATAATGTTAATTTATGGTCAATTTATGGCCTCATCACCAAAAACAAAACATTTTGCAACAAGCACCATCCTCTATCAGTCCAGTTATATCCTTCCAGCAGTCACTTACATATTCACAACCACTTACTTATACATCGGTACCATTGTAATATCAGTACATATAACCCTCACATCCTTTATCTTCTCAACAAATTATTCCATCTCATCAAAATATCCCACAAAAAAAATCCCTCATCAATAGAGTATACCACAAAAAATTATCTCGTAATACCGTATACCTTGACAATACATGCCTCAAAAAAACATTCCACAATATAACATCTCACAACAAAATGTTCCTTACCAACAAAATGTCCTTCAACATAACATTTTCCAACAAAATATTCCCTACCAAAAAAAACACTCCTTAATAGTATTAGGCATGCTCACAACCTACCTAGTATTCATTCTAACCTATCTCATCCTCATAGCAACAAACTCATCTCGATCCTCTTTGAGCCCTTTTGAATTGCATATAAAGTGTTGAAGTTATTTCATTCTCATCTAAAAATGTGCTCTCATATGAAAAAATTTCCAATGAGCCCATTCACCCTTCAGTGTCGTACAAAGTATATCTACCTCACCAAGAACTTCCAAAGGTCATAAAATTTTACAGTAAGGAAGATCCCCAACAACACATTTGTGTCTTTCATCACGCTTGTTATCTAATAGCTTATGACCAAGACCTTATGCTGAGAACCTTTCTCATGTCCCTTATCGGTCCTACCTTGGATTGGTAAAATAGAATTACGTAACATTTATTATTCTCCTTTGCACAAACTTTTCAAAAAAAATTAGGAATATTTTCCATAAACATAGCCTGCAATGTCACTATCAATGACCTATATTCCATCAAAAAAATTGAGCATGAATCCATTGCTAATTTCTTCACCTATTAGAGAGGTGTAATTAATCAACTATCCTTTTCACTACCACAAACAAAATTAATCAAAGTTTCATGTTACTCATGTGCCAAACATATTTCATCCACATTATAAATCCAATCATTTCAAACTTTTGATGAGGCTTTCACCATTTCCCATAAATTGGAATTACAAGCTCTAGAAGATTGTCGAGTCAAGCTTCATCCTAAGAAACCAAAATTTTAGTTTTCATCTAAGTCAACATTCATCACCAATAAGTCTAAGAAAATTTCCAATTTTTTTCATAGTTAAATATAATCCCAAGGAAAATCCCATCACCAAATGTTCCCATTAACAATGTAGCTATACACGTATAAGACAAACTAATAGTGCAATTTTTGACAAATTGCTTGCCTCCAATATGATGTCTCTCCCACCTATTCAACCAATCAACACATCTGTATCTAAACCCATTTGGTATCGAGATAATGACTATTATAAATATCATACGATTAATGGACATGACATTGAAAGGTTCTGCATGTTCTGTAACATACTCCAAGATTTGATCGACAAGGGTGAACTCCACTTAGACAATCTAAATGCACCCCCAAATCAAAATATTGAAATATTTAAGAAACCTTTTCTAAACCATCCCTCAAATTTAGATCAACCAAAAACAAACGTTGTTCACACCATCAATACAATAAAAAATATATAACCTATCTCCTAACCCACCTCATTTTTTACCAAGTTAAAACCTGCAGAATCTACCCCAGTACCCAAAAATCCTAAAATTACAACTATTAAATATTCATAAGGTTTAAATATTATTAAAATTGCTTCCATATCCTCATCACATGTCATTACTAAGTCCATACCTGCATCCTCTACAACTCCCAAAACTACACCCAAAGTCACATCTGACAAACAACCCAAAACACCTTCTACCTCAGGAAAAGAGGACTCTTCTACATCCTCGTCAACCACACCCCTGGTCTATACAAAACCACAAAAGGGCCTCATAAACAAGATATTGTTCAGGTCTTCAAAAATACATCAATATGTTTTTCCAGATCAAATCTCTTTGTGTGCACCTCATTCCCTTATACTTTTATGGTCAAAACACACCTACCGAGCCCCTAAATTATGTCCATATCTTACTTATATCACACAATCCAACTATCCCTAACAATAGGCATCTATACTAGGTCCTCACCCTTTTACCCATCACATAGTCTATCTATCTACACCAATGGCCACCCATACAAGGTATTCATCCTCCATCTGTTGCGGTTCCTGGAAATCCTCCATGACCAACAAATAAATAACCTATGATTCAAAATCTATCTCACTTTATCTCAAGAATAGTATGGGTATGTGATCAGAAGTATCCCCATCCATTTCTAAGGTGACATTATCACCTCTGTAGTCCTAGGATTTATTTATTTTCATGCTCTCTCTCTCCTTACGGTACCACATCCTAGAATATGTCTAGATTAGGAGTAGATAGTCACATTTTCATGGTCCTTACAATTCAGTTTTAGTGCTAGTGATTAGGACAGAGGAACACGAGGCCATTCCATCTGAAGATTGTAAGTCATTCCCATCACCAAGTTCCGACAGCTTGGGGAATGATCTCAATCCTTCCTTCTCAGATAAAACACAATGCCAACATGACCCTCGTCCTTACCAAAAGCTAAAGAATCTATCCCAGAAATGCATTCTGGGGGTGATGTGATTTTGTATATACATCAGTACTCATTGGCACACCGGGGTGGGACCAAATGAGTCATCTCAACTTTAGAAAAATCAAGTTGATGTGCATCACTCATGGGACTGTCAGACACTAAAATTAAGGTACACTGCAAACACATATGGTGACTCCATCTGGTCGAATAAGCACCCATTAATCTGAGTTACAAACCTTTTCCATGGCCCATTTCCACCTCATTTTTATCCATTAATTCTTCTTCCATCTCTTTCATTATTCTCACCATATCCATGAGGTTGTGCAATCATGACTTCATTTCCTTCTTGGGACTCACACATTACACCTAGCATATCAGATCCACCTCCAATCATATTTTACAACTCACTTCTAAGATCAGAATTCTTGAGGAAAAGTTGCCATAACTAAATCAATACTGTACCTAACCCCTATGAGCAAGCAATGCCAAAATTAGTTTGGCTATGGAGCTTTCCAAGCAGTAGGGGTATGCAAAACATGAAGACAATCAAATACAAGATGTTGGTCTTCTGGAGACGATATCCAAGAAAATCAAGAGGATCTGGCATGGTTCAGTCAACCTAGGGCATGGCACAAATGAAGGCAATTTCAGATTACCCCTCACCGGCACCTTGTCCATGACAGAACCGCCATCGGTTTCCAAGGCATTACAACCCTAAGGAGAAGCTAGACCTTCATGGTTGAAATGTTGTCCCAAGGTTGGACACAATGGACTGAGGAGATCGAGGCTTATTGATCTCTGTAGTGCTCATTAGCTCTCTGTAGTGCCCACTTCCCTTTGACACTGTTTAGATATTGATCTTGCTACTGTTGATCTCATTTTGGGACATTATTCTGTTTTGAATTAGTATAATGTGTATATGTTAGATCATGGATTATTATGGACCTTGATTCAGTTAGCATGCATGATGATTATTGGAGACATTATTATATATGGATGATGATATACTACTTGATATGGATACGTTATTGACGTTGATTTTAGACATGTGACATTTGATATTATGAGTAGCTCTAGTATAGAGATTCATTGGATGATGATATAGTGGCAAAATTAAATTTAAAATGATAATGTTGAATTCTTGATATTGTTGTGATTTGGATTTGATATTTATATGTTTCTTATATCATTTTGGATGTTTTGATATGGCCACGAGGCCGAAGGAGGTGTTGTTATTTTACAGGTTAAAATATCACAACAATGTCAGGGGGACTGGAGACTAGCCATATTAGAAATTCTAGTGTGAAATCAACAGGGGTCACCATGGCAACTGTGTTATGAGTGGTGTGTGTGTGTGTGTGTGTGTGTGTTATGTTAGGACTTCCCATGGGGGGGATTTCCATTAGATGTGACCATGGGATACATGTGATTTATTTATGTGTTCCCTTTTTATTATTGTTGTATGTATTTTTTTAATTAGTAATGTGTTCTATTATTATTTAATTTAAATGTGATAGTTTTTAATGTGATAGTCATATAGTTAAACTTTATTTAAATTTAATTGGGATGTGGAATGTAAGTAATAAAGTTGTTGTCTTGGCTATTAATTAAATTAGATTTATGTCATGTATAACCATATGTTAAATAAATAAATCATTATGTCAAAAAAATGTAATAAATGAAGTCATAGATATTAATTCATGTTGTAAGAGTGTGTAAGAGGATGTAAGAGATGTGTAAGTGATGTGTTAGTTTATGTAAGTCAGATTTTGGAGTGTAGAACACTCCATCCTCATAAGGAATTTGAATTTGACCTTGGAGGGCTGCAAATTTTTAGGCTTATGGGACAAGTTAAACTTGTCCCACACCTCTTAAAATCATCCAATAACCATAGCGTATGGTTTTGGAGTCAAAATTAATCCTTTTTAATTGTATTTTGAAATGACTATGTGTAAGTCTTTATTGCACTTTGCTTACAAATTTTTAATTTAGTCCTTGTTAAAGTATGGGTTAATTTTGAGTGTGTAAGTTGCCTGTTCATCTCCATTTATTGTGATTAATTGTGAGGTTGACTTTCTCCTTTTGGGGTTGAGTAAGAATGATGTGGCATCCCACTTGGAATCCACATCATCCTCTCCCTCCCTCTCCTTTAAAATGGGAATTTCTTCTCTTGATTGGGGTTGTTGAAACTTTGCTTTCTCCTCCTTGGGTTGAATTTTATTATTGTTTTTGGAGGTTTGCTTTGAGGAAGAAGTTGGAAATTCATTTTGCATGTTTATACCTTGTTGTTTTGGGACTGCATTTTGAGCACTGAAAGAACTATTTTTTGGGAAAACAATCTCCACTATGGAGAGGTAAGGATCTTGTCCTTTGTTATATGTTGTTTTTTTTCCCTTTTCTTGCATGCATTTTTGAACTATGTTTGTGTTTGCATTCTTGGCTGGTTGGGTAGATTGCTTAGGGAAAGGTGTAGGAGAAGACTATGGGGATTTCATATGGGGGGCATAAGGGATTGTCCAATGGCACTTATTCTTTTTGGAGGGAGTTGTTGGCTTGGGATCCACCTAGGAAAAGAAATTGCTTGCATTTCTTACTCTTGGGGGGAGCATAAGGGAGAAACTTTGGGGGGCGGGGGGGGGGGGGGGGGGCATAAGGAGGGGTTGGGAGATATAAGGTTTATGGGATTTGGTATATTTAATGGCGGTATGCATTTGGTGGATGCCCAATTCCAACTTGGGAGGTATAAGGAGCTCCCCATAGCTCTTGCTCTTGTTTGGCTTGCTTGAGGAAGCCTTTGTTTTGATTGTAACTGTTGATGTAGTTGTGAACTACATCTTTCTTGATTTTATGTTTTTATGTGAATGTGAAAATGAATGTTTGTATGTGAAAGAAGCCTATGTTGCCATGTGTTGATATTCATGCTTCATTTCAATATGGTTGGGGCTCGGGGGCCAATGGGGAAAGATGGTCTTATCCTTTCCCATTGGATGTCTTGGTTGGGTGGAGAGCATTGCCTTTCCCCCTTCCTTGTTGTGATCAAATGAAAAGAAGAAGAAATCAACATGTTGTTGTTTTGGAGCTTGGAGAAAACCAATTTTGACAGTCCCATCCTTTGAGAAATTTCATTGTTATTTTCCCACTTGAAGTGGATGAATTGTATCATTAAATGTAATAAGAAGGCACCTTGTATTGTAAAGGAAATATTGAGATTCATTAGAAACTGTGAGGAATTATTATTTCATACTCTGTTCTGAAAATGATGTGACAGAATGAAATCTGCTTGTATTGTAAATTGAAATTTATGGAAAGAATAAAGTTGCAATGTTGTTGCCTGAAATAAATAAAAGAGTTACATCCCTTTTTCTCCAATTTACATTGTGGTCTTGAATTGCAATGGTTGTTTTATACTAATATCTCTATTGAAAAGAAAATGTGTGAAGGAGAGAATACATCATTTTGTTCCTTAATTTTATTTAAAAATTTGAGATGTCAAATCGTGCCATATGCTCTTGAATGATAAGTTAGACAAATTTAATATCTTAGAGCAAAATCGTGAATGTTTTCCCACAATGGGAAGTTGCAATCTGACTTTTAAAATTGTTATGGAATGAACTTGTCTTCTTGTTTTTTTTTTTAAATCTAACAATTGAAATTTTATCCAATAAATGTACAGTTAAGAATTAAAACTATAATTAAGAAATTAAATAATGAAATTTAGGTGTTGTTATCCAAAATTCACCCCCAAGGTAATTTTGATAACATGCAAGCAATTATATTGATTCAGGGCAAAAGTCATGTTTCTAGGGTCCCCTCATATTTGTCTAACTCCCCTGTCCAAGAGGAAGAGAGTAAGTTCTGAGAAAATGTGAAAAAAAGGTTCAAGAAGGCAAATAGGTCGATCCAGGAAAAATCGTGAAAATTGGCTAAGTCCTGCTCAAGGTCGCCTCCGGGACGTGTGGGACAGAAAGGCGCGAACCGGCCGGTTCGGCCGAAATCAGCACAAACAGTCCAAAACGCAGCAGGGACAAATGGGACAAAATTACGTGGCGGGCGCAAAAAGCCGATCTGGCCGAAAGAGGAAGAAAAATTGGCTAAGTGTTGCTCGGGACGTTTGGGACAAAAAGACCCGAACTGGCCGAACCGGGCGAAAAAGGTCGAGTCAGTCCGAAGGCAAATGGGACAAGCGGGACAGATGGACGTAAACCAGCCGAACCGGCCGAAATCAGTCAAGGCAGTCCAAAAAAACAAAGCGGGCCAAGTGGAACAAAAATGCGCGAACCGGCCGAACCGGCCGAAATGAGCACAGGCAGTCAAAGAGGCATTTGGGACGACTGGGACAAATGGACCCGAACCGGTCGGATCGGCCGAAATCAGTCAAGACAGCACTAATCAAATGGGACATCTGGGACAAATGGAGCTGAAGGATCTGAGGACCAATCAGATCATGACACGTGTTGCAGGAGGAAAAGTCAACTTTTGGTCCGGAAACTTCAAACGGCCATAACTTTTGACTCCGAGCTCCGATTTTGATAAAATTGGACTTTCTGGAACGAGCACGACGTCCTCTACGCCACAAAAACTAGATTTCTTATTTTTAATGAGGGTAGATAGATTTAAATAAAAGAAACATATTCGGCTCCAGTCAATCAATGCTCATTCCCGTCAAATGACAGAAAACGCCTGCCAGGCCCAAAACAGCTGCCCGCACTCAGAAGGCCATAACTTTTGCATTTCTCAACGAAATCGCACAAAATTGGTACCGTTGGAATCATGGTTCCGAGTCCGACACACAAAAATCAAGAAATTTCAGATTTGATCAGAAATTGATTGATATTTTTAAGAAAACGTGGCCGGGTTCAGAACAGTGTTTTATTTGGTAGCTGGGAGTGCAATTAAGAGGCATGGTCATCATTCTTTCTCTGCTGCAGCACATGGGACAGTATGGGGAGCCTTTTGCAAGTAATGTATACCCACTCCACTCAATTTAATGCCTCTTACAGGTTGTTGAAGGACAGATTTCGGGATTTCCATTTTCCCTTCTCATTTTTCTATAAATTGGAGTGTTGGGCTCATTGTAAAGGGGGAGAGTTTTTGGGTAACAAAGCTCTGTCAAAATTTCTTTGTGAAGCCAGTGTGTTGTAGGCCCTTGTAGTGGACTCCTTGCATGGTGATCCAGGCCCTTATCTTGTAATAGATTGAACTGTGCATAACATGAAGCAATAAAATATCAGTTTGTGGATATATCTTCCCCTGATGTGTTTCCTTGCATTCTTCTTGCCCCTTTAATCTTTCTGCAAGTATATTGTGTCTATTTATTATGTTCTTGTAGGAATTCATTATCATTGTGTGTGCTTGGAATATTGCTGTAAATGCATTTTGCTGGATTATGGTGAACTGTCATCACCTCTTCTAGTGTGCACTTTGCCTCTGTATTTCACACATTTGGAGATTACTCTCACACCCTCTTTTCTGGTGTATCACCGCTTTAGTGTAGGCTTTCATTTTATGCATTCTCTCTCTCTGGTCCCTTGGAATTTTAGGTTAGAATAGCTAGTTTCTCCTGCATTAGAGTAGATTGTGGCAGGTAGTTTAGGACCAAGAACCAGCTTTCTCTGGAAGTTTATCTCAAGTAGCAAGTCCCACAACTTGGAGATAGTACCCATGTTATCCAATCACACTGGATGCTTAGAGTGATCAAACTAGAAATCTGATCAACATCCAGGGGTGCTGTGATTCGGTGATAACTGGTGTATTATTTCATAATGAACCTAACGGGAACTTAACAATTGAAAATGGCTATCACGGGTTTCATCAAATCAAATTTTAACTCGTTCAATCAACTTCTTGTCAAAAGTTGAAGAGATACAATTTGGAACTAAACTATCAAATTGAACCTTGAAAATAATCTAAAATTTACCCAATATCATTCCTCCATGTTCAATTTCATGTTGAGAAGAAGAAAAAAAATCAAAATTGAATAAATCTGACAAGTTGGAAAAATTACCAGTTTTAAATAGAAAACCCTGCAGATCTATTTCTTAAAATTTACCCTCATAACTTCATCAAAATCCAAAATTTATAATTTCTATGCAAATAGGACTTTGAGAGCTTTCTGAAAAGTCCTTGTTTTCCCAAAATGGAGTTTCCTATCAAAAGTTATGGCTATTTGAATTTTTTACTTCAAAATGACCATCCAAAAATAAATATAACTATATTAAAATCAAAATTTGAACTTTGGAAAAATTTCCCCAAAACATCCACGGCCCCAAAACATACTTAGCCAATCTTGTGTTGCCACGTGGCACTTGGGAGGGGAAAATCTTATTGAAAAACTTAACTTTTGAAAAAAATTCCTTTGGGAAAATTTTCCCAATTTTCTTTGTAACCCCGCGGCCCCGTAGCCAATCATGTGCTGACACGTGGCTTGGTGGGGGCGTGAAAGAATTATTGAAACTCAAAATTTTAACCTTTTGGAGAATTTTCAACTTTTTCTCCAACTCTCCACTGACCCGCATCCAATCACAGGACGCCATGTGGCACTTTTAGCATGGGCGGAGGTTTGGAGGCAAAATTTCCTTTGGAATATTTTTGGTTTGGACTTTGGGAAAAATTTCCAAATTTTCCCCGCTGCTAATAAGCTCTCGACACGTGGCAGGGGTTTTCCTTGGTGGAGGCACGCATCATTTTTTGTCACTAGGATTTTTGCCTAAAAAATTCTAAATCCTAATGTGCCCCGCCGGTCCGTGTCTCCCCGCACCAATCGAAAAGTGTCACATGTCCCCTTCATCGGCCATGTGGGTGCATAGAGGCGTTTTGTGCCTTTGTGCCAAAGAAAGGAAAATTCTCAAATTTCCTCCCCGCTCCACTAACCTACCCTAGGGAAATTTTTTCCCTGATACTCTGTCGGCCCATAACTTGAGTTTTATAAGGAGTTAGGAGGACTTCTTTATATGGTTAGAAAGGTGAGAGAATTTACTATCCATTGGGAATGATTTAGGAAAGTTTTGATGACTCTAGGTGTGTGAAAATAAAAATTGAATCCTGTAAGGCTGTTAGGGTAGGGAGGAGTGAGAATTTACCCTCCTAACCTAAGTGATGAATTTAATCCCTTGTATGGATCTTGAACTTGTTTTAAGAGGTTGTAGGATCATTATTGCAAGACCATCTTGACTGATAATATAAAATTGTTTTGTGATAACTATGATCTTGTAGCCTTCTTTGTAAACACCCTTAACAAAAAAAATTATTCCATAATTTTTCCTAGCTAAACCTAGTTTGTTTCTTGTTCTCAAGTGGTAGTTTGAAGTGGGCATTACAAGCACATTCCAGAGAGATATGACATCTTCTGAGAGATAATTTTAGTGAGAAAACATATGCAAGGAAGGAGATCAAGCATCTTTTTCTACACAACCATCCTAGCAATGATCTGATCTAACCAAGCAAAGAGGAATGTACATGCAGCCCATGTAGAAGCTTTCCTTCAGTTGGTGATCACCTGTATCCTTGAAACCTCTCATCAGCACCTCCGTTCCTCACTTTAGACATAGAGGAATAGAATCCAAGTAAGTAAACATTATACTTCTCTACTTCATTCCATTTCATCATTATATTATCATATTTTGTTTACCTAGCCACCCATTGACCTTCTCCAACACTCACCCCTCCATATACCCATTAAAACCTCACCAAATCCTACCCAAATCACCTAATACCTCATCTTGACTAACCAAAGTCGTTTGTGCAATCACAAAGGAGACCTAAATCCCATTATGTGGCATTCCCTATTTTCCACAGTAACCGGCACCAGTTACACCCAACCATCATCAGTCACCCTTAACCAACATCGGTCACTATATTTGCCCATATAACCCAGTACATTGATCTATCCACCTAATTACCTCTCACCCTCATTCACATGTGATCTTCCTGAGACCTCTTTCAGACCTGCAGAGAACTAGAACCAACTACTTGACCTGCAAATCCTATTTTAACCTAGCCTGTTAGATTAGATCTATTTCTTATTGTGTTTTAACTGAGATACCTAAATCATTTCGAATTATAATAGGTTTTACCTTATTTACCGCATTAAATTGTTTAAAATAGTGGACTAACAACCATCTAGTAAGTATCACACTTCCCGGATCTAGCAAATGCTAGGTAGTTCACTGCACATGTTGTTAACTCTTTTTGGTGGTCTTGCTTTGCATTACAGGTAGTTCCTCCTAGCCAAAAGGAAGCTCTCACAATCAGCTATGGATTCAGAATTCATACGTGCGTAACAACCCATCAACCAACATTAAAACAAGTATTCCTCCTATGCCCGTTACCCTATCTGTTTCGTCAATACTTCAAAGAAACGATCTAGAATCAGGTGAAACATTTTGGCATGCTCGGTGGGACCCATCCTGGGTTCCTTGCATTTCATTCATTCCTAGGAAATTTTTTGTGTTTGTTTCCCTTTTGAAAAGCATTCACATTAATTTTCTTCCTTGGTAACCCACCTTTTCTTTCTATTTTCTCTAAAGGAAATGTTTCTTTTGGTGTAATTAAAAAAAAACATTTCTTCATTTTTTGCATTGTAGCGAAAGAGAATCCCTCTTTCTCTTCATCTTTTTGTGTCATCCAACTTCACACTTTGATTTTGGCTTAAAAATAAGTGCATTCCATTCTGATTTATCGCATTATCTCACATTAATTGAGGACAACCTATACGTTGGAAGTCATGACCAGTTGATGGTTGACAAATGAATCATAGAAAGCACTTTATTTCTCTTTCTCTCTCTCTGAGTCTTACCAAACCTCACAAAAATTGAAAATACACACATTCTCAAACAACATATTACCTGGAAGAAGCTATAGGTGATCACACGATCACGACACAGTGGGCACCCATCTCGCTGCTCTGTTGAGTTATACTTTAGAGCGAGGCCCACCCCCACCATAACATACTTGAAACCACACCTTTTAGATCTCCTTATTCGTAGGAAGCCATCCTCACCAAAAAATTATATTTCACAATTCATGTGTTAGTCCTTAAATAACATAAGCTAAACAAACATAATAGAAAAGGCACTCCTAGGGTCGCATTTTTCTTAGTGTTTCTCATTGGCTTGAGTTTTGAGGTGAGAGATCATGTTATTCATTTTTCTTATTCATCCTTACATGCTCCTTATCACAGCTGGTGTATTCTAACTTCAACTGAGTGTTCCTGGGCCATATCATCATCATCCCTAGAATTATGGGTCTGATTCAACATAAGATTTTAACTCACAACCACTTTTCTTTCATCACTATTTCAATTTCACAGTAACTATCGTCAGTTACCCTCTAATTGTTGTTGATTATACCCAAATGACGTCAGTTCCAGGTCCTTTTGTTAACTTACCCAAAAGGACATTTTATTCATTTTCTTCCACTTTTCACAATTCTTGTCACTACCATCATTCCCATCGACATTGTAAAACACCATCAGATTTCGCATACATGTCAGATTTGACCATTTACCTTGTTTTTCACTCACTAACCATTTTCTATAGTGACCAGTAATGGTTACCCCTGACTGGCGTCGATTTTCCCAAACTAGCATCGGTTTGCCAATTTCACTTTCCAACCACCATTTGGTACCTAATCCACTTTTTACTACTAGATTCAATTGTTCTTGCTATTTTCTGTCATTTACAGAGAAGAAGCCCTACCTGATCAGTACTGGTTCACATGGTGCTAACCTAAAGACAAGAAAGCACACTTGTGTTTCATCCCAGTTATCAACCACTCCCACCTAGTCCTTCACCACCTTCCATTTTATCACCAGCCATGGATCCCATCTAACCTATCATTATCGCTACAGGAGATGAGGAGTTCACACAAATCCTTGACCAAAACCCTGCTGCTTTGCAGTTTTACCTTTCCCAATCATCCAATTGAGATACCTCAGGTCAGTTGATATATGGCATGCCCGTATCTATCCCCCGAATCTCACTCCCACTCCTACATCGGATCTATCTGGCTCTGTGTTTCCCGCATCTACCTTACCCCCAATCATTTCATAACTAGGTCTTATACCCACTATGACTACCACGTCTACCATCTCAGTGGCACCTGCCACATCCACCATACCATCAATAACTACCCAAAACGTAACCTCATCCACCCCTAATGTCTCAAACGTGCCCGTAGCTACACTGCCACATCCCGTGTCAGTGACCCCTACCCCTTTTTAGAATGTGGTCCTTTCCATTCAACAATCATTAGCCCCCATTGCCACTAGGGTTACCACGACCCTTCCACATCCATATACATACTATTAGCCACCTCCCGTTTCATCCATTCTTCACTCCGGGTATGTACCTCCTGTTTCACTACCTTCTTCCCAATCAACCTACATGGCAGCACCATACACTGGAGTGTCACCCCCATTATATGCTCAAAACCAAACCTCTCACGCTACAGGAGGCATTAAATCATCGCAACCTACCAACGACGTAATCAAATTGATGTTGGACAAGATGCAGACATTAGAGGCATCAGTTTTTGGCTCCCGCAACACTCTCACCTATGATGAGATTTACAATGAGCCCATCCACCCATCCATTCCTATCTGCCCATATCCCATGCATTGGGAAATGCCTAAGTTCAATCGTTTCAATAGAAAGGAAGACCTTCAGAAGCATTTGCGGTCGTTCAAACACGGGTGTTATTAGATTGCTCACGATGGTGCCTTACTCTTGAGAATTTTTCCCTTTTCTCTGACTGAACCTACATTAGATTGGTATATGGGTTACCTAGACACTCCATATTATCATTCAATCGGGTATCCGAAGCCTCCTTGGATCATTTCTCTATCAATATCATCAAAAAGGTTACCATGACATACCTATACTCCACGCATCAGTATGAGGATGAATCTATTGCATATTTTGTCCTCACTGGCATAGCTTGATCAACCAACTCACCTTCCAACTGCCATAAATATAACTCATCAATCTCTTCACACGGGCTTCTACTAGACATATCTCACTGACCTTGTAGGTCCAAACCTTCTGAACATTTGATGAAGCATTCACTATGGCATAAAATTTAGAGATTCAGGCCATCAAATAGAAGAAAATCCAGTTACGCAATAAGAATTCAACATTCAAGTCGAATGATACCTCTTGTTATTCCAAATCACAAACTAATTATTCAAAGGCTAAGGGCACTGCTAACATAGTGGTACTCAAGGAAAACCTAGATCATCTGTCAAATTAGGTTACCCCCTCATCTAATCTCTCATCCATCCAAACTTTTCAATTTAGACGAGAGCAACAGAAATACACCCCAATTGGGGAACCTTAGTCTTCTGTCTTAGAAAAGATTATCAAAGCTGGAGCCATCACTCTTCCACCCATAAAACCACACATTGGTTTTGACCTTGCTCACCCCATGCCTACATGGTATAAAGAACATGACTTCTGTAACTATCATCGAGTAAAAGGTCATAGTGACGGCAACTGCATCACTTTAAAAAATATTGTCCAAGAAATGCTTGAGAAAGGTGAGTTAACCATGGATAATCCTAATGCACCTACCAACCAAAACCTACACATCTTCAAGAAACCATTTCCCAACCATGCCCCTTCATCTGATCAAACCGGTGAGACCTCAACTCAAGATACCCATACCCGTAAATTCCACGCTATCTTTAATGATGTATACGCCACCTCCCAATTACCTCACATTCCTTCCATAGAGGAAATATTAGCCCAAAATCATCCTTCCACATTGGAACCCACTGAACCTACTCCTCCACCCACATAGGAACACCTTTCATCTCTTTCATCACGTACGGGGGAGTCTTCCACTAACATCAAGACCATTTCACCTTTGGCTTCTCCAAGTAGAGAAATTTTACCCATAGTGCTTCCTCCACCCCTAGAGGAGCACCCATTACCTCCTCCAGCCACAGAGGAGCACCTATCCATTCCTTCACTTGAAAAGGAGCTTCCATCACCTTCTACAACTACCATAGATCTAGTTGAGATACCTTTGCCTCTTGGTGAGCATTCTCCATCCGCTACCCAAAATCTTGTAACTTACTTTTGGCTCTATTACCCATGGAAGCTGAAGCTATCCAATTTCCCATCTCTAAGACACATTTTAAGGGAATTTCCATTAGGTCCTCATCAAATCCACCTACAGATGTGTTTTTCTTTCATTTGGTCGATCACTTAGATTATGTGGATAGAGCCTTATTATGGGGATTCCTTTTGCTTCCTGTCTCAAAGCAAATGCAGAGGTCACTTGCTGATACCTCCACTACCTACCCAAAAATATTTCAACCAATCAAACCAAACACAACCACCTCTATCAAAACTCCTTCCATGACACCTATCATAGCTCAAACCACATCCCTACCCATAGCCCAATCTATATCTAAAACTAAACCCACACCTATAACATCATCCTTGACTAAACCTATTACCACTTTAGGGCTCGCCCTGACTACCAACCTTACTCATCCACCTATCAAATTGGATTTAGCTACATCCTCCAAAGTCAACACCACACCTAATCTGACACCTAAGAAAAAGCACCAAACCCATAGAACTCATACCCCAATTGTGCCAATCACAGCTACACCTGTCCCGTCCATCTTAGGATCTCAGATTCCCCACATGGTCAAGAAACCTCCACCCATCAATAAACCAAAAACACAACAACCCATTACTTCATCACAAACCTCTAACCTACCTAGATTCCCAAAATGACTTACACCCACACCTGTAGCATCTTTACCACCCATACCTCTAATACCCTCAGCTATTGCTTCACTACCCACTACAATTTAGTCACTATCTCCCACACCCCAAGCACGACCCACATCATCTACCTTCACAGCGCCCCCGTTATCCCCATGGGTAACTCACCCTCTTCCCCCATCTAGTTTTCCTTCTAGAACCCATACACCCACATCGCCTTTACCCAAGAGGGTGCAGCCCAAAAATAAAACTTCACTACCCCACAATAAGATAGTCAAAAAAACCACACACCCTCCTACCCATCCATCTACTATACCCTTACCTAAACAAGCATGACTAACACCCAAAACCATGCTAGCACCCAAACCCATAGCTCGACCTGCTCCTCCTGTTCCAAAGACCGTTCCTTGACAATCAACCACACCTACACCCAAACCCACATTCACTTCGCATTGCGATCCACTAGCACGGTCTTATGCCAAAATTTAAACCAACCTCCTTGAGACTTCTGTCATCACATTACCACCACTTAGACCTTATGACCCCCTCAAACCCAAGCCAAAAAGGTTTGACGATACTAAAATTTGCACATACCATCATGTGCTAGGACATGATGTGGAGAACTACAAGGCCTTGAAAACTATCCTTATCCAGTTGTGTCCCCAAGAAGCCAACTTTGACAACGATGAACTTCTTGATGAGGATCCTACTTCACCAACACCCATTCCCACACTACCCACTCAACAACCACAAACTCCACCCTCACAGATCCTAGATCCATCCCCATAATTTGAAATTAACATGGTTCATGTTAGAGATCTTTCCATGCCACCACCCACATGTCTTTGCGCCCAACTCACCTCACATGGTCTTTTATCCTCTAGTAGGTTTTTTCCCATCATGTCATTATACCACTCACCCTACACCTTCTCCATTTCACAACTCCCCTTAAATGAACATGATACACGTCACTACATGTGCTCAGAAGGATAAGGGTAAAGAAAGGGCAACTAACCCACCAACTAATCCTATACCCAACATACCATTTGCACCCATACCTAAAATCACTATCTGCAGCCCTATGTACCCCATTTATAACGACATCACACATCACATGATGCTCAAACAATTACAAAAATCTCCCCTCAAAATGTCCTTATATGACCTCATCCAAACCTTAGAATCCCATCGTTAAGCTCTCATGGAGGTTCTTCAATCTATCAAAGTTTTACCCAATGACCCTACACCTGTATCCTCCATTATCACACCCCATCAAGTAGCGTCTCTCACCAAATTACCACCTTCATCTTCACCCCACCGTATTCACCAAGTGGTCTCCCTTAGCTTCTTAGAGGAAGAGATCGTACCACACCAAAATGATTACCTAGACCCAGCCCTCTTCATCTCTGTCCACATTGATGATATAAGGGTACGTCGTGTGATGATTGATGGGGGTTCTAACATTAATAACATCTCATCCCATGTATTTTATCAAATGCGCATACCTAAAAATTACATGCATAAACATCCGGTCATGTTGCGTTCATTTAATGATGATATCACTTCTACACTAGGCAGCATCATCCTCCACATTCACATGGGCCCCTGCACTATTCTAGAATTATTTTACATTTTGGAGGGGGAATTTCAATATAACGTGTTGCTTGGCAGACCCTGGATTTTTGTCATGGGTTTTGTTCCTTCCACGTTGCATCATTGTGTAAAGTTTGAACATGAAGGACAAACTTATACCATTCTAGCTGACCCCTCACCTTTCAAAACATGCAACATGATTTATCGACCCAATGATGTGCTCATACCTATTAAGTTGTTTACCTGCACAATATCTACTTCTTCACCTACACCTCCACTTACCAGTATAACCACTGCTTCTACCGCACATACCTCCTTCATTCCTACCACTGCCATAACCTCCATGGCTAACCCATCAGCTTCCCAATCCGTTAACTCCACCTACGCATTGACCTCTGAAACATCATCCATTCTAGCTACCTACATACTGACCACTGATCCCTTGGAAGGTGTTTTTCAATGCCTCACTCTCGGGGAGTACTGCCTATATAGTGTTAATGCATTCCTTACTCCATAAGAGTATGGAAGTCTTCATCAACACCCTCGCTATGATCACCACATAGGAGAATGCATCCTTTATGGTCCTAATCTCTGTACTAGTCTCACTTATGGGGGACTTGATACTACCACTTACACACCCAAACCACCATCACAAACTCACCCATTTTCTACTGACTTCCAATCACTTACCAATCACCGTTTCACCCACACCTTCCTGCACTGATGTGCATGGAAGGGTTTTGGTTTTGGATTTTATGAGCAAGGCCGCCATACCATCATTCCATGTACCACCTATAAACATAATGATCGTAGTGGTATCGGCTTTCTTGAACCACCTACCAAACAAGCCCGCATTGAAATTATTAAGGAAAATAGTTGTTCCCCACCTTCTTCACCCACTCCACCTTCATCACCACCCTCACCGATGGGGTCAATGGATCTTGAATCTATCCCTTCTAACTTTTTTTTTTCATAAACACCATTTCCTTGGGGCCTTTGACTTATCAATGCGAGGTTGAGGCCCCTTCCACTCTTCCCTTCCTGTATCCTAAAATGATTGATGATGATACACCTTCAATTAACATCGTTCAATGTCAAGATGATGAATCTATACTCACCTACCTTGGTGTAGAAGACTCATATATTCATCAGTCGTTACCTTTTGAGACACAAACCATATTGAATGAATTGACTATCGAGATCAACATTCATACTCAGGATGACCCACACATCCTAAATATCAGACAGTCTTTAGATGTTGTTGAATAGGAGGCCATCACTTCTTATCTTAGAGATCATAACCACGCTTTCACTTGGTCTCACATAGACATGTCCGGTATTGACCCCACCATAGTGGTCCACAATATCGTAATCATTCCTGATGCCAAACCCATCAAAAAAAAGCTAAGGAAAATGCACCCTCGCATTGTTCTTCTCGTCAAAGAATAACTTCAACACCTTCTTTCTATTTTCTTTATCTTGCCCATTGATTATCCTCATTGGATTTATAACATTGTCCCTATCACTAAAGCGACAGGGGGACTCTGTATTTGCATAGACTTATGTGACCTCAACCTAGCTTGCCAGAAAGACAACTTTCCCTTACCCGGTATTGATCAATTAGTTGACCTTACCACTGGTCATGAGATTCTATCACTCATGGATGGCTTATCGGGTTATAAACAAATCCTACTTTCCCTAGAGGATCAACAAAAAACCTCATTCATCACCCCTTGGGGAACCTTCTTCTATCGAGTCATGCCTTTCAGCCTTAAAAATGATGGTGCCACATACCAGTGGGCTATGGATTACATCTTCAATGACATCATGCATCACATATTGGAAGATTATTTGGATGATCTCTTGGCCAAATATAAATGCCACTCTGAGCACCTAACCATCCTTAAAACCATCTTTGACTGTCTCATTAAATATTGCGTCCACCTTTAGCCTAAGAAGTGAATCTTCATGGTTCTCTCAGGAGAGATCCTAGGATTTATCAATTCCCTCTATGGTATATAGGTTGACCCTACTAAATTCAAGGCCATTCTCAAAATTCCTCCACCTACTAACCTTAGACAACTCTGTAGCCTGCAAGGTAAGTTGTAGTCTATTCGCCATTTAATTTGACAATTATCTATTCGGTGTCAACCATTTCATCATCTACTCAAGAAGGATGTCTCCTTTAAATGGGATGATGACTATCACAATGATTTTGAGGCCCTAAAACAATACCTTCTCCAACCACCCATGCTCATTCCACCTAAAGACAATCAACCTTTTTACCTATACATATCCGCTACTGATCACTCCTTGGGAGCCATGCTCACTCATCATGATGAACAACATAGGGAGCAGGTGGTTTATTATATAAGCCATAATATTTTGGACTATGAAACCCAATACACCACCCTAAAATTTTTTTCTTAGCCTTAGTGTTCGTTGCCACCAAACTCCGTCATTACCTACTCAACCACAAAACCTATGTTGTGACCAACACCGACCCCTTACATTTTATGTATGCCAAACCTTATCAAAATCAGCATGCTGCATGATGGATTATGATTTTAGCTAAGCTTGACCTCAAATTCATTCATCAAAAGTCCATCAAGGGTCAAGCTATCACCGACCAATTCACCATTGCACCTATTTCCAGTGATCAACCCTCTAATTTTGACTTTCCAGATGAGTCAATTGCTACCCTTTCCCTGGATGAATCCCCTTACCAAATGACACTCTGCTTCGATGGTTCTAAGTGTCAGTGTAGGGGTGGGGGCTG
This sequence comes from Taxus chinensis, assembly GCA_019776745.2. NCBI lineage: Eukaryota > Viridiplantae > Streptophyta > Pinopsida > Cupressales > Taxaceae > Taxus > Taxus chinensis. The sequence continues at coordinate 606,024,723 of CM034156.1, forward strand.
GTATTATCCTCATTCTCCTTGAGGGTGAACCCATGCCTTTGTATTTTAAATTAGATTTTGGATGTACCAACAACATTGCTAAATATAAAGTGCTTGTACTAGGAATCTGAAATGCCTACGCCCTAGATGTCAAATCAATCAACATCTTTGGTGATTCTTAATTGGATGTAAACCAATTCAATGGTATGTACCAATGTTGTAATGATATAATTTAGAAGTATAAACATCATGTAGACATACTATTGACCACCTTTGACTGTTACACCCTTTAAAGCATTCCACGTTCAACCAACAAGTTAGCAGATACCATGGCCTGCTTAGCTTCCCAAATACCCACTTCACTCACCTATTCTACAATCTTTGTCACCAATAAAATGACTCCAATCACCTTATTATCTACCTCATGATGTTTACTCGATCGGAACCACTACCCTTGACCTGAGTGGCATTTGGTACAAACAATACTCCGAATACCTTTCTCTCTCCATCTTAATTCCTGATCTCACCCGTAGCGAAAAACGCACCTTCCTTAAAAAGGTCTCTCATTACATCATTCTAGGAGGAATCCTCTATAAGCACGGATTTTCCATTATTCTATTACTATTTCTTACGAGTTCTGAAATTCCTTATACCATTAAGGAAATTCATGACAGCATATGTGGAGGTCACTTCAGTGGCCTTACAGTTGCTAAGCGTATCCTTTTCATGGGCTATTACTGGCTGACCCTTAACCATGATTGTTGCAACTACGTCAAACGTTTTGTAAAATGTCAACAACATTCAAATATTCATCATACACCCAGTCATGCCTTATAGGTCACTCGAGACCTTTAGCCCTTCTCTGAAAGGGGTTTGGATCTAGTCAGAGAAATTAATCCTCATTCTTCCCAATGCCATTAATGGATCATCACTGGTACTAAATACTATACAAAATGGGTGAAATCCATACCACTCATCTCTACAAAAGCTAAGAAAATATGTGAGTTCATTAACCACCATATCATTTGTCGCTTTGGTGTTCCTCATCACCTCATCACTGACAATGGAAAACAATTCAAAAACAAAACATTACAAAAAATTTGTGATGCCTTCAACATTTAGCTTAGTTTTCTCATCACCTTATTACCCACAAACCAACGGCCAAGCTGAATCCACTAACAAAACCTTAAGAAAAATTCTTATGAAAGTGGTTGATAATACTGGGAAGGATTGGCATATGCACATTCCTTTTGCACTGTGGGCATACCGCACTAGTATTCATACTTCCACTACGGCCACACCTTTTTCTCTGGTCTACAGTACAAAGGTAATCCTACCTCTCGAAGTCTAGATCCCCTCACTCCGCATTTCTCTCCATGACATGCTCAATGATGATGACTTTTGTCAGGACCATTTAGCATAGATAGATTTATTAGACGAACGTCATCTTAACACTCTGGATCACCTTCAAGTTTACCAAAATTGTATTAAACGTGCCTACAACAGACGTGTCCATGAATGAACCTTCCAAGTCGGTAACCTTGTCCTAAAAGAAAATCAACATGTAACCAAAGTAGAAAAAAGTAAACAGGGAAAATTTACTCCTAATTGGCTTGGACCATACATCGTGACTCATACCTATGGGTCAAGTGCTTATCATTTATCTTCACCCGATGGTAAACCCAAACCTAATCCCCTTAACACCTTGCATCTTCGACCATTCTATTGTTGACTTGTTGTCCTACCTCATTTTTTGTCTCTTTCCATGCTCATCCCTTGAGCCCTATTCACTTCATACACCTCATTAATGATTAAACAATAATCATGTGAGTACCTATCACTCGTTATCTTCTCTTGAATATGTGTACCACGATGCTGGACATAACATGATTCTCATGGATACTTTTTCATCTACCTTTAGATGATATCCCATCATTGTTTCACCTTTCCTTTTGAATAACAGTATTATTATCCACCTTGGTCTTGTCCATGACTTAAAATATCTCACATGGTACCAAAATCCTTGAGTAAAACTTCTACTGAAAAGATGACTCCCTCAAAAGGACATCTTCCTCTAGACAACTGCTGCTATAAATAGACTGCTCCCTCAAAGGACAACTATGTAAAGCTCTTTAAAAAAAACAAGAGCACCCAAAGCTTCCCGTATCAATCAACTTCATGAATACCTCAAGGAGTTCAATTTTATTCATTCCATATAGACTTCTCGATCGATAAGTCTATTTCAACTATAATTAAAAAAAGTAAACTTTTTTCAAGGACTTTCCTATTGTGACCTAGGTTCTCTTGCCCAAAGTGCATGCTACCTATATCATATAAAAATTACTTACCTTTCACCCTTTTTTCCATTCCCACTCCCATTTCCTATTGCCTTAAGGGAATTCTTATAACTTAGACATTTGGTGATCATGTGACTACGTTTCACCATAGAACAATCTATCATGCAATTTCTTTAGGGTCTTATGTTCATCACCTCTTTCAAGGTGTGATTTACTCGGTATGATTGTACCCAACAAGGTGGATTTATTTCCCCCTCTTATCTTTTAACCATATTTGTTTATGTTTTGATTACCTTATACAGGACTTGGTCCTCGATGCTTACTTTTGGGGAAATCTTCTTATTTCACCACAATCGTCCTCACCTACATCATTTTACCTATAATCTACCCAAACCTAACAAAACTAAACCCACAACATTCCTAAAAACCTACCAACTCATTTTCATACCTCCTCATATTCTTCCCTAGCTTATTGGAGAACTACATCGGCCTGAGGTCCCTCTTTCTGGGACTATGTAGGCAGCACTCCGAGGTCATAGGGCCCATGGAGGTTAGCTCATCCATCCTCTACCCTAAACAATTCATCTTACACGTGCCTCACATTACATCAACCCTCACTTAGTTTCCCTTTTATACCCAAAATTGGAAATTAAACCACATACATAACCAATTGTTTCATATTTTAAACATTATCACAACATACATTTATTATGCCTACCTTTTCTCTATCATCACTATGCATAGATATACCACATCTCACATATGACCCATATTATCATTCATTGCATAAAATAATGAAGCACCACTTCACCTACTTTTCACTCAACCATGCCTAACCAACTTGACTCAATCCATGCCTATAACCTGACTCAATCAATGCCTATAACCTGACTTGATCCCTACCTAAAACAACTTGACTCGATCCATGCCTAAACCAACCTGACTCCTTCATGCCTAACTCACCTAATTTCCATCCATATCAACACAACAAAAAACATGTATCTCATCATATAAATAAATCAATATGTATCTCAAATAGACATGGCTATCTCATCATGTTCATCATCTCAAAATCATCAGCAGACAGGACGATATATAGTACAAAATGTCATTAGCATGCTTGTTGGTCTCATATATACAATAAAATAATTAATCAATACAAAATCTCTTCGGCGTGCAGGATGGTATATGCTCAAAATATAAAAAATCACTCATACATCCTCACTATCTCTCAGCACGTAGGTTGGTATATAATCAAAAAATAACTATCATACATAAAAAAATTAGGTGACCACATATCAAGCATATCAATGTATGTCCTCCATCTTTGTATCATATGTACCCTTGGCCTCCTAGGTCCTTGCTGGCACCTCACCTGGAGCTAGATTCTGTGTGTTGGTATCCTCTTCCTGATTGGGCCTCGGAGCTTGTTGACCCCCTGTGCTCTCCAAAAAGTGAGTGTGAGATCTCATCCTGTCACTGAACACCTACTGTGCCCGGTACTCGACATAGGATATGAAGTCTATCGTGGTTACCATTAGCTATTCTTGATAGTATTTATCCTCACCTTGGGCATCCTGTAACCTAGATACATGCATGGTCTGGGGTGGGTCCCATAGGTCTCAGCCCCTATACCTATCCTACGGGACCCTGTCCCACTCCTGCCTGTGAACTTGGACTCGGTCCCGGTGCCTGTGATGATGGTCCCTATGGTGGTGCCCCCTACCCCTGTGCCTGTATCTAGGCCTATATGACCCCAATCTATTCCTGGGCTATGGGCAACTAGCCCTGTAAACCTACCACCTAAGACTATAAGGCTGCCACCTAACCATCCCCCACTTCTCCTTCTCCATCTCCTCCAGTAGCCATCTAGGCCTGTAGACTAGCCACATATCCATGTAGCTCTACTACCCCTACCTCAGAACCCTCCAACTGTGTCTATAGTATACCCAATTGGGTAATCAACATAGCTACCTACCCCATTAGAGTGTCTCTCTGCACTGTAATGGTAGCTAGATCTGGCTGCCTCGGTCTAGGTGGTATGGCTCATAACTGAGCCACCCACCACTTCCTGTACCTATTTATACACCTTACGTCATCTATCTGCCACTCCACTGGCTACTCCTACATTTTGGGCATTGTAGGCTGTGGTAGAGGTAAGGGCCTCTCCACGTCATCTCTCTGATACTGTGGGAAGGGCAAAGGTATGTTGTGTACTAGCCATAACTACCACCGAACTCTGTCTACAAGGATCATCCCATCCTCCCTGACACGGTGACCCTATATCCATATCTCTAGCTGGAGCTCAGCTAGCTTGTCATGCATATGCCTATATGATGGGAATCCTACATATGGCCTCCATATGATGTCCACTCCAGATAACCCCTCCAATAACTACTGAAAATGGGCCACATCATGTGTGGGCCTCTCAGATCTCTACTCTACAATCACTAGCACCCATCTCCTGTACCCCACCCACACAAATCATGCTAGGAATGAATATTCTTAGGGCATCCCTATAGGACACACAAAACTATGTGATCATATGCCCAACAGTGTAGTAACAATGTACAACACAGGCTGAAACTGCATAGTAGCCCATATGCCCACATCTCCCTATACAACTACACCAAGAATGCTTGTGCCTAGGAAAAGTGGGTCTCATCAACCATCATTTCATGGAGTACCCCCATCAGTGATCAGGGAAATTTTCCACCCTCTGCATCTGGTAGTGCATAGCATCACACTGCCTCCATCAATAGAACCACTAGCGTTTCCTTCTCTGGATGAGAGAGTTACATCTCTCGATAGCTCAAATTGGCACTATGGAATCTCAGATCAGCCATCCCCTCTCCAAAAAAAAAAACAATCAGCTCCTCTGAGGCCTTAGAGGAGATAGAATAAACCTAGGCACCCAATATGGGTAACCAAACAATCCAGAACACGTCCTTCAGGGTTATAGTCATCTCACCTGTTAGTAGGTGGAATGTGTTGGTTGCGGAGTCCCATCTATCGATGAGTGCGACCATCAAACTGGGCTACCAGACTACATGTCTATAGCAACAAACCCCACTCAAGCCCACTACCTTCACATGCTTACAGCTCCTCTGGGGTCACTGCACCGCACACTATCACTAGTAGAGGCGGAACCCTGTCCCACATATGTAGTTGCGCTCTCCCCTTCATCCAATACAAGCACGACATTAATTTACATATATCAATCCATATTCAACCATTATCATTTCCCTATACCTTATTTTCACCCTACCCATCTCAACTACCTAGCCCACACCACTTTTGGACCTTTGTGCCCACTAATCCGACCAGTACCGGTTCATCCTAACCAACCCCGGTCACCCTTTAACTGAAATCGGTCACTTGTTTGGTGACCAATACCGGTTCACCCTTACTGACCCCGGTCACCCATTAACTGACATCAGTCACCTCTTTAGTGACTGATACCGGTTCCACCTAACCGACGCCGGCCAACTCTGATCGACGCCTGTCACTGTCTTAAAAAATCCCATGATTTCCCAAAACCCCCCTCTCTATAAAACCTCCCCCTACCCCTTTTACCTCCCCTACAATGACTTAAACTACCCTTGGACCTCCACCCACCACCCCTATCCCATTTATTACCCTCCCCATTCATCCTTTTACCCAATATTTCCCCCCATTGCCAAATTTAATTTGTGCCCACCCACCAAACCGAAAAACAAACAAAACCTAATCCAACACTAAAATAACCTCCTCTAATCTATCAAATCAACACACGTAGAGTAGGGAACTTACCTCGTCGCTCTGCCACCGTCTCGGTGGCACATGTCTAGCCACTATATTGGTGGCCCACACGATCCCTCTCTGGCCTCTGCCATCACCGAATAGCTACCTGCAACCTCTCCCCAATCGAATCCCTTGCAATGATCCTGTGGACCCACTGCTCACCAACCAATCACTCATCAAACACATTGCTAGCTCACAATTCTGTTTCATCCAGAAACTTTTCTCTCTTTTCTCTCTTTTTTGTCATTTTCTCACTTCGTAAAATCACAAATGAATAACAAAAAACGTAGATTTTTTATTTTTATAACAAACCCGACCTAACCGGCATGTCGGTTACCCTTGACCGGTATCAGTTGCATGCCCTAGCCTAACCATTTTCAGTTTACCTCTACCGACATCGGTTATCCATGACTGGCATCGGTCACCATCACTTGCACCTTGCCCTTAATTTTACCCTTTTACCCTACCCCTACTTTCCTTTTTTACCTCACCCAACCTTCGCCCTGATCATTTACCTCACCTCACCTTTACCCTACCCATTTCCCTCACCTTTCCTGATCTCATCATTTACTACCTCCCTTTGTCCTCCTTTGGGGACTCATTATTTTACTCCTACCTTGGCCTTCCCCGTGCTGTGACCTAGATATTTTGACCTGGACAATTGCTAGTGACCTTTGACCTCATGTGTTCACTATAACTTGTGGCACTGTTACCTGTGTTGTTGACCTAATGACCTTACCTAGCCTATTGTCATGACTCATTTATCCTGACCCTACCTTTGGTGTACCAGAACATACCTAAACGTTCCTGCGCCTAACCTACGTTGTGTTTCTTAACCATATCCTAAACCTTGAATACCAGAATCACTTCAACCTTGTTTGGATAAACCTATCGACCTTAGATGATTTAGATTTTTCCTGCTCTTCAACCTGGTAGCATGCTATAGTTTATACATGTGCTATGCATTTGACTGTTGTTACCTTTGACCCAAACCCATTACCTAGATTACCCGAGTAGACCTTGCTCTTTTTTTTCCCTGTTAACCACCTTCCTTATTTTCAACATTTACTTTTTGTCAAACCAACTTACCATTTCTACCTTCTGCCTTGTCAGTTCCTGGTTTGAGGGGGATCAGCTTCACCCACACATGGGGCAACCACATCTTATTTTTGTTAGCGTTGCTTACCAATACAAGCTACATAAGACAAAAATGGGGCAAAATGTAGACACTAAAATTAAGTCACACTCCCCTTTGGTTCCTCGAAAAATACTTGTGACCCTTCATCACATTCACCTAGCCATGGCCCCCTTCATCTCACTCCAATAGATATTAATTTAATTAATTAAATTAAATTAATTCATTATCCTCACAATAGCTTTATTATTTAAATAAGATCCACACATACACCTCACTTAGACACCTCATCAAGCCAACTAAACCTAATACCTTTTCTTAGCAAGTTGCCATAACTAACTAAGACTTACCTAAACCCTAAAAATCAATGCCCACATTCCCTCTAGCCACATTCCATGCATGATTACAACTAAAGCTTCCAGTCTAATCCGAGGGTTATGGCATGAGATCCGAGGACCCCTCAAGAGGATCTCGAAAACCTAGTTTAGTAAACCTAGTAAATCCCACCTTGACCGACATCGGTTATAGCATGCTACAGTTTATATGTGTGCATGCATTTGACTGTTACTACCTTTGACCCAAACCCATTACCTAGATTACCTGAGTAGACCTTGCATCTTTTTTTTCCCTGTTAACCACCTTCCTTTTTTTCACATTTACTTTTTGTCAAACCACTTACCACTTCTAGCTTCTGCCTTGTCAGTTCCTGGTTTGAGGGGGATCAGCTTCACCCCATCACATGGGGCAACCACATCTTATTTTTGTTAGCGTCGCTTACCAATACAATGGTAGGCCTACATAAAAAAATTGGTTCTATCAAAATGTAGACACTAGCTTTTGTTTTAGGTCACACTCCCCTTTGGTCCTCGACAAATACATTACCCTTCATCACATTCACCTAGCCATGGACCCCTTGGGACCTCACTAATAATAATGTTAATTAATTAAATTAAATCAATTTATTATCCTCACAATATTTATTCTTTAAATATCTTAATTTAAATAATAGTCCACATCATACACCTCACTTAGACACCTCATCAAGCCAACTCAACCTAATACCTATTCTTAGCAAGTTGCCATAACTAACTAAGACTTACCTACGACCCTAACAAATCAATGCCTATGATTCAAGTAAATCTAACCACATTCCTGCGATGATACCATACAAGTAAGCTTCCAGTCTAATCCGAGGGTTAATGGCATGAGATCCGAGGAAATCAAGAGGATCTCCCTAAGTTTAGTAAACCTAGTAAATCCCACCTTGACCGACATCGGTTATAGCATGCTACAGATTGCAAGATACGTGTGCATGCATAATTGACTAATTGCTACCTTGCATGACCAGGAAAACACCCATTACCATAGATTACGCGATAGGGTGTAGACCTTGCTCAGATTTTTTTCCCTGTTAACCACCTTCCTTTTTTTCACATTTACTTTTTGTCAAACCACTTAACCGCTTCTACCTTCTACCTTGTCAGTTCCTGGTTTGAGGGGGATCAGCTTCACCCACACACGGGGCAACCACATCTTATTTTTGTTAGTGTCGCTTACCAATACAAGATACAAAAAAAAGGGGCAAAATGTAGACACTAAAATTAGGTCACACTCCCCTTTGGTTCCTCGACAAATAAGCTTACCCTTCATCACATTCACCTAGCCATGGACCCCTTCACCTCACTAATATTAATTTAATTAATTAAATTAAATCAATTTATTATCCTCACAATATTTATTATTTAAATATCTTAATTTAAATAATATCCACACATACACCTCACTTAGACACCTCATCAAGCCAACTCAACCTTAAAACCTATTCTTAGTGAGTTGCCATAACTAACTAAGACTTACCTAAACCCTAAAAATCAATGCCTACATTCCCTCTAACCACATTCCTGCATGATTACAAGAATCTTCCAGTCTAATCCACGGGTTAATGGCATGAGATCTGAGGAAATCAAGAGGATCTCCCTAGTTTAGTAAACCTAGTAAATCCCACCTTGATCGACGTCGGTTACCCCTAACCATCGTCGGTTAAGAAAGAACCACCATCGGTTACCCTTTTAACCCCAAAACAACCTTATTCTCAAGGTTGGCAGAAGGTTGGAAAATATTGGAAAAGTTGGTGAACATTAGCACATTCCAGAGAGATATCACATCTTCTAAGAGTGACATTCCAGTGAGAACACACATGCAAGGAAGGAGATCAAACATTTTTTCCTGCACGGCCATCCCAGCAATGATCTGATTTAACCAAGTAAATAGAGGAATGTACATGCAGCCCATGCAGAAGATTTTCTTCAGTTGGTGATCACCTGCAGCCTTCAAATGTCTCATCAGCACCTCCATCCCTCACTTACAAACATCCAAGACTATAAACCAAGTAAGCGAACGTTAAAATTATCTGGTTCATTCCATTTCATCATTATATTATCATCTTTTGTTTACCTAGCCCCCCATTGACCTCCTCCAACACTCACCCCTCCATATACCCATTAAAACCTCACCAAATCCTACCCAAATCACCCAATACCTCATCCCGACCAACCAAAGTCCTTGGTACAATCACAAAGGAGACCCAAAGCTCGTTCTGTGGCATTCCCAGTTTTCCACAGTAACTGGCACCAGTTACACCCAACCACTGTTGGTCACCCTTAACCAACATCGGTCTCTATATTTTACCATACAGCTCAGAATAGTGACCTACCCACCTAATTCTTCTCTCACCATCATTCACCCATGATCTACATGAGACCTCTGTCAGACCTACAGGGACCCATAACTAGTTATTCGACCTTCGGATCTTATTCTAACCTAGCCTGTTAGATTAGATCTATTTCTTATTGTGTTTTAAGTGAGATACCTAAATCATTTCGAATTACAATAGGATTTTACCTTATTTACCGCATTAAATTGTTTAAAATAGTGGACTGACAACCATCTAGGAAGTATCACACTTCCCGGATCTAGCATTTGCTAGGTAGTTCACTGCATATATTGTTTAACTTTTTCTTGTGGTCTTGCTTTGCATTACATGTAGTTCATCCTAGCCAAAAGGAATCTCTCACAATCAGCTATGGATTCGGAAGTCATACGCATGCAACAACCCATCAACTAGCATTAAAATAAGTATTCCTCCTACGCCTGTTACCCTATCTATTTCATCAATACTTCAAAGAAACGATCTAGAATCAGGTGAAACAATACCTCCACCTCTTGAATTCTCATCTTCATTTGACAAAACCAAAGTATTTATTTCCATAGCTCCTAAAGTGGCTAATCAATCACCATCTCTTGGATCCAAAATCTCAATACAAGTAGCAATACCCCATTTCACTACAATCTAGAAGCTTGTTATCAATAAATTCCATTAATCCCCTATCAAGATGTCACTTTATGAACTAGTTCAAACATCACCTATTCACAAAGAGGATATGATAGAAGACATCCAATCCATAACTATACCAGACAATGATCTAGTTCCCTTTACAAAAAATTTGGGTGCTCTTAAATCATCCACTGCTATATCATTCAAACCATATCTAATTCCCTTTCTCAAACCAGAGGACCATGACTTACAACTCTTCATTACTGCTTAGATCAATGACATATCCATCAAAAGGTTCATGATTAATAGGTGTGCCACCATTAACATCATATCTTCCCTCACCTTTGATCAACTTAAGTAATCCAATATTGTTATCAATCAAATTCCATTCCTATTATGATCCTTCAACGACACTATCACACCCACATTAGGCACTATTATTCTACCACTCAAATTTGGTGTCAAAATCCTACCATAACTCTTCTACATTTTAGAAGGAGAGTTTCAATAGAATATGTTGTTTAGAAGCCCTTGGATACATACCATGCATTACATTCCTTTCACCCTCCATCGTTGTCTCAAATATGAACATGAGGGTTGGAATTTCATCATCCCTGTTGATCCTAATCCATTCACTAATTCTTACATGATGTACCACCCAAATGAGATCCTTGTACCTAAATCCATAACTGAGTCATCTGAATAAGTGTCTACTATCACATCTAGCCCTTCTTCTAATCTATTGAATGATTCTTCTCTCGGTGAGGCTGTAAAATGTCTTACACTCGTGGAATACAGTCTCCTCATACTCAACTCCATCCCTTCACCTAAAACATATGGCCACCCTGATAAATAACTTATGTATGAACCAAATGTAGGATATATTATCTCTTACAGTCCTGCCTATCTCATAAAAACCTCGTCTATGGAGGACTCAATAATCCTCCATCTCATGTTATCAATCCAAAACACACCATTCCATTCACATGAAACTTAAAATCCCTTGAAAATCCAAAAATTTCTCGTATGTATTTTCATCGTTGTGTGTGGATAGGTTTTGGCTTCATTCGTTATGAATATGGAATCCATGACTTGATTATCCCACATTTTCTTAAATCCTATGAGAACATTGGTTTAGGTTATAAAAATGCCATCTCAAGAATATCTGAAGCCACTGCATCCGAACTTGTTACGTCTATCTCTATTTCGAATCAGAACCATCATCATCATTAAGCCCAGAAGATCTTATAGACATAGATGACACTATATCCATCCTAACTAACCTTTTGTAATCAATGTTGTATCTTTAGGGCCAATTATTTATCAATCCAGTCATTCCACTGAATCATTACCCCTTGTTTGGCCATAAATGGTTGATGAGGATTCACCTACTGTAGATATCCTCTAATGTCAAGATGACTAGGATATCCTTTCACATATGTGAGTTGAAGATCATTTTCTTCATAAATCCCTACCATCTGACACACCAAATATCCTTAATGAATCAACTCTTGACGTTAACTTAAGTACCCCTTAGGATCCTCACATAGTTAAGGTTAGTCAATATTTAAATCCATAAGAATTAGAGGATTTCATCTTGTTCCTAGAAAAATATTACCAAGCCTTCACCTGGTCATACAATGATATGTGTGAAATTGATCCTAACATTTTAGTACAAAACATAGTCATGTACCCCGATGCTAAGCTAGTTAAACAAAATATTCATAAAATGCATCCCCGTTTAGCTCTCCTTGTTAATTAAGAGTTACAAAACCTCTTATATGTAAATTATATCATACCCATTGACTATCTAGAATGGGTCTCTAATATCATCTCCATAACCCAAGCCTCGGGAAAGATACACATCTACAGAGACTTCAGGGATCTCAATCTCGCCTTTCCTAAGGATGATTTCCCTCTTCAAAACATAGATCAACTATTAGAATTAAACAAATGGAAATGAAATGATTTCCCTCATGGATGGATTTCTTGGTTATAACCAAATCCTCATTTCCCCCAATGATCAACACAAAACGTTTTTCATTACCCCTTGGGGATCCTTCTATTACTGTGTCATACCATTTGGTATTTAAAATGTTGGGGCTACTTATCAATTTTTCATGATGTAGATTTTTCATGACCTCCTCTATAATAATGTCAAACACTACATCGATAAAATTTTATGAAAATACAAATCATGAAAAAAATCATCTTAATCTTCACTCATCTCATCCATTTTTTCTTCATCTTAATCCTGCAAAGTGTGTTTTTTTTAGGGTTTTAATCGGAAAGCTTTTAGGATTCATCATATCTATCCAAGGCATTGAAGTTGACCCAAAAAAGGTTAGAGAAATCATTAAAATACCCACATAATCTAATCTTAAACAACTGTGTAGACTTCAAGGAAAATTGTAGTCTATTCGATGTTTCATATCATAACTTTCTGGCCATTGTCATCCGTTTCACCATCTTCTCCGTAAAGACGTAAAATTTAATTAGGATTCTTATTACTAGAAGGCCTTTGATGAAATAAAACAATATATATTAACTATTATGTTTTCTCTGCCTCGTGAAGAGGATCCATTTTACCTATACATATCCACTTGAGATCATGCTCTAGGAGCTATGCTCGCTCATCATGATAATCAAGGTCATGAACAGGCCGTATATTACATTGGACACACACTTCATCAGTATGAAAAATGCTACACTGAAGATAAAAAATTATGTTGTGCATTATATTTTCCCACCTCCAAACTTTGACATTTTCACCTCAATCACAAGACATATGTCATCACCATTTTTAAATATGCTTAAAACCATGTACTCTAAAACTCATCACAATGATTGTATAACTCGATGGATTATACTTATGAATGAATTTGAACTTGAAATTATATCACAAATATCTATTAAAGGTCAGGACATTGCTGATCAACTCGTTGATGCACCTCTTTAGGATAATCAACTCCATCATGAATACTTTCCTAATGAGTCCATTAACAACATCAATGAATTTGATTTTATCCCTGTTAAAATGACTCTCTTATTTGATGGCTCTAAATTCCAAGAAGGGGGGTATCTAAAGTCCTTATAATACCTCCCTACAATATTCCACTTCCGCTATCATTTAAACTTAACTTCGAATGTACTAACAATATGGCAGAATATAAATCCATAATCATGGGTCTAAATACCACTATTCTCTTTGGTTTCCACATTCTATAAATCTATGGAGACTCACAACTTGTCATTAGTCAATTCAAAGGAGAATACCAATGTAAAAATGAAATACTTCAGAAATATAAAGTTTTTTTCGACTTCCTCTTCGACACATTCATTCATTATACCATTCAGGATATTCCATGATCTTCTAATAGGTTTGTGGACACTATGGAATTTCTCATATCCATCATCCCTTTTGAAATGGAAAAATATAAGGATAACACTAAGATGTCTGTAGTTTTTTAACACTTGGACCATATTTCACATCAAAACCCATTAATGTCATTTAAAATAATTCACCTAATCTATGGTACACTCAGATATATGATTATATTGGAGAATGTAAACTACCATCATAATTATAACATTGTGATAAATGATCATTTTTCCAACGCATCACTCACTTCTTCATCATAGGTGGTGTCCTTTATAAATGTATCTTTGATGGTATACTATTATGATGCCTTAAATTACATGAATCAATCAAAGTAATCGAAAAAGTACATGATGGAAATTTTGGTGGTCACTTCAGCTGCAATACCATCACTAAATGTGTCATATGGCTAGGCTACTACTGGCCTACCATCACCAAATATTGTTTTGCATACATAAAGAAATGTGTTAAATTCCAACTCCATTAAGATCTCATTCAAATCCCTAGTTAATAATTACAACCCACTCATGACTTATGGCTCTTTTCTCAATAGGTATTAGACCTCATTGGTGATATCAATCCTAAGTCATCCCACCAATATCATTCCATTATCACAGCAACTGAATAATTTACTAAGTGGTTTGAATCCATCCCTTTAACCTCGATAAAATTAATACCTATCACCAACTTAATATATTAAAATATCATACATCATCTTGGTATCCCACATAAAATCATCACAGATAATGGGGAATCCTTAGAAAATAAATAAGTTAAAAATATTTTTGATACATTCAACAACAATCTTAATATCTTATCACCATATTATCCTAATGCAAATGGAAAGGATGAAGCCTCTAAAAAAACACTTAACAAAATCCTTATGAAGACAATAGATGATGCAATTAGGAATTGGCATTTCCAAATACCATTTTCTCTCTATTCTTATCGAACTAGCATCCGTATACCTACTGGTGCTATAGCCTATTCATTCGTATATGGATCAAAAGTCATCCTACCTCTCGAAGTCAAAAAAATTTCACTTCTGGTATCACTCAAAGATTTTATACCTGATGAAGAGTATCACCAAGAATGCTTTGCACAACTTAAATTGTTGGATGAAAAACATCTAACAGCCCTTGAACATCATCAATTCTATTAGGAACATATTAGTAGAGCATATAATAAACATGTCAAAGAATGTGACTTTAAAATCAATGATATTGTACTTAAAGAAAATAAAAATGTCACTACATTAGAAAGGAGTAAATGTGGAAATTTTAGCCCTAATTATATTGGTCCACATGTTATTACTCATAAGTAAGGGTCAGGAGTGTATCGTCTCACTACTTTTTTGGGGGACCCTTAAAGGGAACCTCTTCATGCCTCGCACTTATGGCCTTTAAATTGTTAAATAATTGATCTTCATAACATTATCTACATATAAATAATGTCACTTCATCATATCATTGTAATGATTTGAAAGAATGTGGTTATCCGTCAGCATCCTTAATATACCTTAAAGATGAGCACCACGACTCTGTTCATCACATATTTCATTTTAGGTTCCTTCCTTTGTCGGAACCACTTGAAAATCATTACACCTATTCATCATGTACTAAACAAAAATGTAACATTCCCATTTTAAATCTTTAGAAATAACAGATTTATTTTTTATTTTTTTTAATAGCACTCTCTATTCTAAATTATCATAATTTAGAACACACGTTTCAAGTTTTTAAATGATGTTGTCTCTTATAAATGATCATGATTTAGAACATACATTCCATGCCAATCAATCTCATAAAAAATAACCATATGCAGGTGTAATGACTCGCTGAACTTCCAATCTCTCATTTCATGACTCAGAGTTTCATCGGTCTCTCATTTCATGACTCAGTTTTTTTACCAATCCTTCATGTCGACTCAATGTATTATATACTAAGTATACTTAGTTCTCTTACCTTTTCCGGGGCATTGAAGTGTTCCATTTAAGATGCCTATCTAAATATTTGTTACCAATATTCATCTAAAATATGGCTTCTTAAACTAGGTGATATAAGACAACACAACCAACATCTTGCGATACTTTGGCAAAAGATTTTCACATGCTTTTCATGATTGTATTCATAGACAGCATACTCGTCGATGGAATATTTCCTTCACCACTACTTTATCTATTATCTAGAATGGTCTTCATTGACTCATGTTAGTCCTCTTGTCCAAGGCTTACCATAATCCATATTAGCGACATAGAAAGGTATAGAGCATCACTCACGGTGACTAAAGGTACATAGACATACTCATTCAACCCAAGTTGATTGTGTGTGTCTAGTTACCTTTATTCATTATGATTTTCCCCCCTATATGAAGGTATGTCCCTAACCTGACCTAAGGTAAAACTAAGGTCAAGTCCAAGTTTATGTAGATCTAGATGTTCAAATTCGGAAGGGTGTTGTGATGTGTCAGCTGCAACACTATGCCATTATGAAGATATTGTATTCATGATGTCATAGTACTACAATTGGCATGTACCAACAGCCTACAGATCACCTCATCTAGAAGTACATATTTAGTTAAGAAGTTAAACACTTACTTATCTTCTTAATTAAGATTTAATTTCAGCAACCCTACTGAATCCTTGATTTATTTGTTCATTAAGGTTGCTAACCATTAATGATTGATAGTAACCATGCAGATAAATATGCAATCAATCCCTCTTCTTGAAGGTTTTTATTTCATCCCACAGTATCTTATCATAAGATTCAAGCTCATAAACAAAATCAATATACCATGGTAAGATTATCTTACTTTGCTTAACCAAGTTTAAGCATGATTAATTTTAGATTCTAGTTCCTTATTAATAAACTTCATTAAGATGAAGTCTATTCATTATGTATGTATTTATTTCATTTCGGTTTCCATATTCTGATTTGGTCTAACCAGAGGGACTATGTTTTCTCAATAGGTACTAACATATACTTATCCCCTTGGAATGAGTACCTTTCTTTTATCTTTATATTCTTTTAGGGTTCATTTCTACCATTTACTTTATAAAAAAGTTATAAATATATTTCTCTTTTGTTTATGTCATATAGTAAACCATCATGAATTAGTTATGTTTCCATCTATTCGTGCCAACTTAGTAGTTGCATTCAATAAAATAATAAAGTATAAATTCCCTTCCTATTAGTTTCATTAGAGTTCAACTGAAATGATTCAAAACAGATAGGTTCACCAGAGAATAATGATAAGTTTACAAAATATCCTTTACAAAAAACCCAAAGTGAATAATACATCAATTACAAATAACAATCAATCCTTTTTCCAATTCCCCAAGTAAATTATACATTTTACAAGTCTAAACATTCAAACTTCATTCTTGCTAATCAGCATTGATAAACTCAAACAAGAATACAACTTTTCCCTTTTTCAATTATAATACAATAATAATAATAATTCCTCATAAAATATGTAGCCTTTAGGTAAACACAAGAGGCATCATAAAAGAACTTGTCTTATTTTTTCACTTATAGAATCCATCTGCAAAAATTACTAGCATGGGTCAATTCATCGAACTGAGCATGATAAACACTAAACATTAAAACGATGTGCTTTTAACTAACTATCTCATAAAAAGAACTCTGATTTTATGAAACATTAAGAAATTCAGATAGATATCTCTTAAAGGAATAAGGATCCTAACAAGAAGGTCAAAATAATAAATCTACAATACATTATGTAAGTATCATGATCAAAGTAACACTCTTAAACCAATGATTTCACAACGAGTACAACAAATAAGTGATAATACATCTCAATTACTTATCAAACACGTACTATAGATGCATATAATTCTTACTTGATTCAAACAAGTGTTCAAGAAGGGTACCACCCTACAATTCTCAGAACTAAACTATTTTAAAGAAGTAATTAATCATAATCCACAACACTAACATAACTCTTCATGTAATATCAAAAGGTAAATTCATTCTATAAAAAAGTATGGAATTAGGATGAACCAATTAATATTCTATAAAAGAATTCCCTTCTTTCCAACATTGAATCAATATCAATCCAATTCCAATATATCGATTCAATGGAATAAGAAGTGTAGGATCCCTCCTAATTACTCATTCAACCTCAACATGGTTAATATAGAGGAAAGGCAGTAAACAGTTTAAAAGTAAACAACTTAAGTCATTCTTTAGGGTTCAACAAACAACATGGTATTTAACAATTCAAAGAAGAGAAAGAACTAAATGAAAATGCTTTTTTACATTTTGAAGAAAAACAACGATGCATACCTAGCTCAAAAATAAAGAGAAGATCCTAATAATCCATCCTATTAAAAGGTTAAAAGTAGTCAACATCCCAAGAAGACCAGAATGATCCTTACCTAACAACATCCAAATTAAACAACCATTACCACACAAACAACATAGTTGAAATTGAATTGATATAAAATAAATAATAGAATCAAGCAAGGTAGGGTCAAAGAGAGGGCTTCTCGTCAAGTAAAGAGAATAGTCATAGCAGCACAAAATGGATACAGGTTTCCAAGGAAACAAGCTTAAAAACTAATTCCTTAGCTTCATTTAAGTGAAGATATCCTTGGTCTAGATGTTTCCTCATCTCCCAAATAGAGAGAAACCTAGAAGGTATTCCTATGTGCTCAAGAAAAATGAATACAAGCTACAACCAAGCCAACCATGTACCCACTTAATAGGAATCAAAGAAATAGTCAATATGTAAGAAAGAAAGGGCTCCATCCCATATTCGAAAAAGATGAAGGCAATTCAAAGGGAGGTTCATCCCCAAGTCGGTTCTCAAAATCAAACCCTTATAACTCATATACTTCAATTAAATAAAACATAACTAATCCATTCTTTCAACAACTTCTAAAGATGTAAATCAAATGATTATTCACAAACTAATTCATAAATGGAGGAGAGAGAGAAACATCAATATCCTCACATAGTCCCAAGAGAATAATTTAAATCATAATTTACCAAACTTCGAGCAAGGAAGAATAAAACCAAATGAAATTATCTCTTAACAGTTCCATAAAGTTCACAATTTCAAAATGTATTAAGCTCAGAAGGTGTCATCATATCACTGGTTCTTTAAAAGAAGTTTGAATCCACAAGAAAACAATGAATCCGAAGACCCAATTCAACATAACTTAACAACAGTGATAAAATTCAAAGCCACTTTAGATTTTAATTGAAACATCAATTTTTCTTACCTTCTCCTAATGAAGGAAGATATTCCAGATCAAATTTTTAAACCAATAATTATTTTTCCTTAAAACATTTTAGCACAGGAGTTTAGAAGTCCACATGACTTAAGCAACATTCCAGTTTCAAGTAAATAATCACGATTACTAAACATGCATCAAGAAAATACCCATTTTGAATCTTTTCCAAACAATAAACTCGAGCAGAAGATCACAACAAAAATACACCAAGGCATTTTTCCACAAAACCATTCATTTCTAAGATCAGAGTTCTTTTAATGAAGATGCTTAATAAAAATAAGAACTATTTAACGAGAAGAGCCTATCATGCATGATAAAAAAAAAATTGATTTGCAGAAGATCTCTAGCCGAGCTTCTCAAGAATATCTTCTTTTCAACCAACGTCAATATTCAAATCTCCCAACTTCCTCTACGTTTCCAAAAGTTTAGAAAAATTTGAAAGATACCCACAGTAACAATGGGTCAAAAAACAAGCTTGTTGGTTCAAAGAACCTAAACTATCATGCAGAGAAAAAACTAGAAAGTTCCAAATGACCAACAAATTTCTCTAATTCCTCCTGCCTAACTCCTAGGTGGTTTCCTCCATTGGGCCCGAGGCTATTGAATGTATTGAATGCATTGAATTTTATTTCCCCCTCTTTCCTTATGCCACCGCCACTTCAAATTTGGTGAAATAAAATTCAAGGACTCCATTCATTTTAAATTTAGCAATGATGTCAGCTAGGCATCCCACCATCTTCTTATGCCTCCACTAATCTTGGTGAATTTAATATGTAAGGAATGAAATCAAATCACATTAATAAATTAGAAACCACCACCACCAACCTTCCATTTTCCAAGTGACCCATAGGTCCCCTTCTCATCTTAGTAATAGTTTAAGTTACTATTATCCAAAATGTGCCCCTGCTCATTTTGTGTGGCTAACTCCTCTCATTCTTCCCTCTCTTGTGCCTCAGTCATAATTTTTGCTTTTTAGGCACTCAAAAATTTATAGAAATGAAACCATTAGATAGAGCTCTTTCTCAGCTTTCCAGAAAGGTAATTTTTTCCTCCTAACTCCATGTATTTTTGAAGTTATGGCTCTGCGGAGTTTTTGTGGGAAATTTTCCCCTTCAAGGCTCGCAGCCAATACGATGCCGCCACGTGTCTAGGGAGGTGGTGGAGGTCGGAAGAGAACTTGGTTTATTACCAAGTGTTTTAGAGAATTTTCAAAAGATAATATTTTCCCAAAAACCCGCCGATGAATCAGGTAATGCAGCGTGTCACTGGAGAGAAATTTGAAAAAATTGGCTAAGTGTTGCGCATGGAAAGTTTTGGAAGGAAAGCTCGTGCCCAATAAAACAACGCCACGTGTCCTATGGAGCCGGACCAGCAGGGGGTGGAGGAGAAGTTGGATTTTTGGCAAAGTGCTTCACCAAAATTCAAAAGGAAAGTTTGGCCCGCTGCCCCTACCAGCCAATTATATCTCACCACGTGTCATTAGAGCCTGGAATGGCGGAGCGCGGGAGGAAATTGTGAACTTTTCCCAAAGTGTTGGCGTAAAAGGAAATATTTTCCCCAAGGTCCCACAGCCAATTATATCTCACCACATGTCCTAGAGTGGTGGAGCAAGGGGAGAATTTGGGAAATTTCCCCAAGGAGAAAATAAAAGAAAATTCAAAAAGGAAAGCCCGCTCCCCTTATTGCGAGCCAATAGAATCTTGCCACGTGTCTAGGTGGCGCCGAAACTTAAGGAAAGAACACAAGTGAAATTTTAAGAGGGAAAACCCACACCCAATGGGGTTATGCCATGTGTCTAGGAAGGAAATGAATCAAACATCCCGCAGAAAAATTTGGAAGGACAGGCCCGCGTCAAATCAGCGCTTGCCACGTGTCCCAAGCTCATCGGTCTCATGGGGAAATTTTGAAATTTTTTCCAAAGTGCAAAGTGAAGGAAAATAGAGCAGGATGGGCCCGCACCCAATGAAAATGTGCCATGTGGCACCTAGAAAGGTGAAGCGCAGGGAAATTTTGGAAAATTTTCCAAATGACCAAAAAGGTAAAAATTCAAATTTTTTGCCCGCCGCCCGATTTGGCCCTCTTTTGCCCTAAAATTTCAAATGGCCATATCTTTCAATCCAGAGCTCAGTTTTTCATGTTCTTTATATCAATGGAAATATAGTGAAATTATCTACAAGATTTCGTGGTCATTTTTGCATTTTGATAGAGTTTGGAGAGATAAAATTGAAAAACACCTCTGGCACGTGGTCATGGACAAAAATGACGTTTCAACCACCGTTTTTAATGAAGAATGGCTCGCATTCTCTCCCAGCATGGTTAAAAATGTTAGGGAATGGGTCTGTAAGGATGCCCATGCTATTTTTATGGCATTTTGGTCAATGGTTGAATCTCTCCCACATTTTCCCGCGTTTCTCTCTCCTGGGCTCATCCCTTGCACTGTAAAAGCCAGATTTGGCTCATTTTCAAAGGGTTGAACATTTTTGTGTATAACAGGCCCCCTTTCCCTCCTTGAAGGTGATTTTGGTGGAATAATAGACCTTTTCTAGGAATTTCAACTTTATTTTTCCTCTCAGGTATTGTAATGCAAGTGATTTTGATGTTATAATAACAATACAGGCCCTATGATTAATATTCCATCCTCTGCTGGTGTTGTTTGACTAATTTCTGATTCTTCATTACAATTATCAGTTTGTGCATGAGGTTTTGTTGCATTTTATGAACACTTTCAATCTGTAGTAGTGAGAAATGCTCACCACTCCTTTGGTGCATCACCTATTAGCATTAGTTTTAGCCTTTTTTGCATTCTCTATCTTTGTCCCTTTAAAATTTAGAGTAGAAATCAGGGATTTAAAACTCTGTAATTGTGCAAGTGATATATCTGATCAGAGGAGTTGAGGAACCAACCTCTAAAATATATATTCCTCTTCCATTTTTACAAGTCCCACATTTGGGGAGAGGATTCAATGTTGTGCAATCACACTGGATGCTTAGGATGATCAAACTAGAAATCTGATCAACATCCAGGGGTGCTGCTGATTTGCAACAATAGTTTTGGCATGCCCGGTGGGACCTTAGAGGTCTTCATTTTCATTGCAACAAAATTGATGTGCATTTTTTGCAAGTTTCTTGCTTAAAATATCCCTAAATTGCACATCCGACGACTCCAAGGAAGAAGAATCAACTGGTTTTAGTAGTGTAGACCTGAAAACTGATGAGAAGAATCACTACAAGGTCAAGAGCTGGAGAAGAAGAGGTGTCGTTTGAGTATCTGTAGTTATCTCCAAGAAGAAGGCAAAGAGGAAGGAGAATTCAAAGGTCTTCATCTCCACCAAACAGAACCCTCTCAACCCCTCCACATGGTAGGCATTTCATTCAATCAACAAGGGTTTTAAGGCCAATCAGAATGGCACAAAACAACCCCTATGTCAATTTCACTAGCAGCAGCCCACTTTCTCTCAATGCACAAAATTCAATTCTAGTTGCAGCATTAAAAAACATTCCATACTTTACTGGAGAGAATCAGACTACTCTTGATGATCATGTTAAGAACATCGCCAATATTTGTGCAATCCATGAGATCAATGAGATGCAAGTTGCTGTCAAATTACTGACATCTTCATTCAAAGAGAAAGCTTTACAATGGTTCAGGAGTCTTGCCTCATGTTCTATTCATAATTGGAACCAGCTATGTATAGCCCTCCATGATTAGTTCGGAGAAAAGGGAGACAACTTGTCCCTTTTGGAATAGCTGGCAACCATCAAGAGAGCTCCCAATGAGCAGCTGACTGATTTTAACTTCAGATTTCAAAGGACTTGGGAGAGAATTCCAGTGGCATTCAGGCTAACAGTAGAAGGTGCTTTTCTTTATTACCTTAAAGCTTTAAATTTTGATATTTCTATGTTAATTTAGTCCATGGGAGGCACAACTATCCCCATTGCTTATAGTATTGCCATTAGAGATGAAAATTGTTTCATTCAAGCTGGAAAACTAGCTTCTAGGCCTCCAATGCCACTGTTTCCAAGTCTAGAGAGCCTAAACACTAATTAAATGCCTAATTTAGCTCCTATTCCCACTCCTAGAAATCATAATTCAAGTGAAGCTTCCACTTCATCTTCTAGTGCCTCAAATGAACTTCAAGAAGGCATGAAGCAATTACAAAATTTAGGCAATGAGCTGGTTACACTCAAGAGGCAGTAAGCCCAAGGTTTTAGACCTCCCTTCCAGCCTCAAGCTCAGCCTAACAGGCAGCCATATCAACCCCAAAGACCACCCAATCCAGCTGCAAATATAAATCAAGAAAGGCCTCCTGCCAATAGACCATTTTAGCCTTATAATCTCAATGCTACATCTGCCTCTAAAGTGTTAGTGCCAGTACAAAACAACATAGCTCAAGAATATGATTGGTGTTTCCAATGAAATGAACCTCATAACCAATCCATGTGCTTCAACGGTGCCTTGAATCAAGAATTAATGGTGACAAAAGTTGGTGTAGAGGGTGAAGGTAGTCAAGGAAGTAACCAACAACAAGACACATTCCAGCAGCAGTCAGCTCCAAATGATACCACACTTATAAAATGGCAGGCAGAAGATTTTTGTGGCATGAATCAGATGGCTTCCCAAAGTGTTACAGCCAACACAAGGTCAAAGAGGATAAATTTGGGTGAAGAATGTAACCATTAGCCCCAAGCAATCCTCAATCTTCTATCACTCCACAAACTATTGGCAAACAAAATCCAATCCCAAACATGCAAGGACTGCCTAAAATAGTTCCTAAGACAACTCAAATACCAGTTGCTGCTGCCCATGTGCAAGAAATGAATGTGCAGGCCAAGGGACAACAAAGGGATACTTCATCTCCATTCAATATCATTGATCAGATGAAGAAGACAAATGTGAACATATCAATGTGGGAATCACTATCTATCCCAAGTCAAAGAGATTTGCTACAAGCTGCCATGAAGGACTGGTTAACTTCAAATCAACAAGTCCAAATGCAAGAGAAAGTGCTCAAAAATGCTGCCCAGCCTGAGGAGAATCATGGAGGACAACAAGGTAAAATGTTGAAGCCCCCTCCTTTCTATGTTTCATTGATCATTAGAAATCAACTAGTACACAATTACATGATTGATTCCTGGGCAAGTAGCTCAGTAATTCCCAAGCAAATAGCTGATCATTTGGGGCTCCAGTATGAAACCATATCCAAAGGGGTAGTGCAATTATATGGGACAGCAGTAGCAACAGTTGGAGTGATAAAAAACTTGAGTCTTACCTTGCATGCCTGCCCCAATGTTGTTGTTTTACAAGATGTCTCAGTAATAGACCTTCCACCACTCTTTGCCCTATGTTTGTCAAGGGATTTCACAGCCAAGATTGGAGGTTACTTATCTACTAATTGGTCACACATGTTGTTCAGGATAAGATATGGACCTAAAGCCACAATCAGATCTGAACCCATTGCAAACTTTCACATTGAGCATTACACTCCAAGTCAGATCAATACAAATTGTTCAACGTTTGATCAAGAGGATTATCCAAGCACTGATGAAGCTGATACCAAGGTTGGAAGTATCCCAGATCTAACTCTTGATGAATGGGCAAAAAAGGTGCATGCTTTTGATCCTTATCAAGAAATAGAAGAATCCGAGTTAGGAGTCTATTGCATGCATGAAGAAAGTTAGCCTATTCCTAGCATCACCAAGCCAGACCACAAGGATGACAATGAGGTATGGCAGTTGGTTTTTGATGGCTCAAGGAGTAAACAAGGGGAAGGAGGAGGAGCTATGCTTGTTTCACCACAAGGAGTTAAGTATTATTCAACTTTTAGATTTCAGTTTGCATGCTCTAATAACACTGCTGAATATGAAGCTTTGATACAAGGATTGCATTGGTCAATCAAAAGGGGGATAAAGAACTTGCAAGTCTTTGGTGACAGTGAGTTGATTGTCAACCAGGTTAGGGGGCAGCTTGCTGTCAAGAATGATCTACTCAAATGCTATAAGAACGGGGTGTGGGACCTCATTGAAGATTTTGAGGGTTTTGGCATAAAATCCATTCCTAGAAAAGAGAACCAAGCTACTGACAGACTTGCAGCAGTTGGGGCAGAATTTGACGTTGTTGAAAGCATTTAGAGAGACAAGGTACATCCAAACATCCATATGATTGTAAGGCCTTCAGTGCTAGATAACAATGTAAGTTGGCAAGTGTTTGAAAATGATCATAAAATCATCCATTTCTTGCAAGAAGAGGCTGAGTTTTCAGCTAAAAATCGGGAAAAGTTGGAGCAGCAGTATGGTGACCAAGTGGTATAGCTAATAACCAACAAACTACCAAAAGGACTTATTACTTTGGAGTCCATTTTCAATCCTAATGATCAGTTTAGGAAAGAGAAAGCAAACATCCAAGTCAAGGGAGAAGATTGAGTGTCCGTCTCAGTAGAAAGAGGCAAATCACTCCAAATTGGAAAGATGACAACTGAGAAAGAAAGGTATGAGTTCATACAACTTTTTCAAGAATTCCCTGATGTGTTCACTTGGAGCTATGAATATTTGAAAGGGTTCAATCCTGAGTTAGCTCAACATACCATTGAATTGGATACAAATACTAAACCCATCAGGAAAAAATAAAGGCCAGTCAACCCCCACATGGAGCCTCTCATGAGAAAAGAATTGAATAAGTTGATAGAATCAAGAATCATATTTCCTATCAAGCATTCTAGTTGGGTAGCCAACTTGGTTTCAGTAAGAAAAAAGAGTGGGGAAATCAAATTGTGTGTTGACTTCAGAGATTTGAATAGAGCGTCTCTTAAGGACCATTATCCACTTCCTTCTATGGAGCAAATTTTGCAAGTTGTTACTGGCTCCAAGAGGTTTTCATTACTTGATGGCTATTCAGGGTACAATCAGATTACGGTGAAGTAAGAAGATCAGTTCAAGACAACCTTTACAACCAAATGGGGAACTTATGCATACAGGAAAATGCCATTTGGCCTATCCAACACTGGGGCTACTTTCCAAAGAGCAATGGACATGGTGTTCAAGGGATTGATTAATAACATAGTGCTAATATATCTTGATGATATCATTGTTTTTTCAAGAAATGCAGCAGATCACCTCTTTCATCTTAGACAAGTGTTTCAAAGGTGCAGAAGATTTGGAGTATCCTTGAATCCTAAAAAATGTATTTTTCTAGCCCATGAAGGAAAGCTCCTTGGCCACATTGTCTCTAAAGAAGGATTAGCAATTGATCCAGAAAGATTTGAAGCCATAAGGGCACTACCATTTCCAAGCCACAAGAAGGCCCTTCAGAGTTTCTTGGGGAACACAATTTTTTTTCAGAGGTTTGTCCCAAATTTTGCAGCCCTTGTCAAACCTATCACCACGATGTTAAAGAAAAGCATGGATTTCAAATGGACAGCAGAGGGCAAGGAAAGTTTTGAGGTAATCAAAGAAGCCATCTCTCAAGCCCCAACTCTCTCTAACCCATATATCTCCAAGGATTTCATCCTCTATGCATTTGGGGGTGATGACACTATTTCTACAATTTTGGTACAGCAGAATAAAGACAATGATGAGCAGCCAATTGCTTTCTTCAGCAAAATCCTGGAGGACTATGAGGTGAGATATTCTTTTATTGAGAAGCATGTTCTTGCAGTAATCAGGAGCTTGAAGAAATTCAAGCATTTAGTCTCAAACAACAAGGTTCAGTTGTTGGTCTCTCATGCGGGAGTTAAAGACTTCCTTCTCAATAAAGACTTGAATGAAAAGAGAGCAGGTTGGATTAATCATGTCAAGGAGTATGACATTGAGATCAAAGTTACCAAGTTGGTGAGGGGGAAAGGATTGTGTGAGCAGTTGATTTTGAGCAAACAAAAGGAAGCATGCAATGAGGAGGCTATTTTGGTGTTGCAAGACAACCATGAGAAAGGAAAAACTCAAGAAGAAAATAATGGTGTCCCCACTCCTTGCTGGACCCAAGGTGTAATTCACTTCCTAAGCATAGGCCTATTCCCTCAAGAGATGAACAAAACCCAGAGAAGACACTTAAGATTACAAGTTGTACCATATGCCCTTGTTGATGGTGTTCTGTTCAAAAGAGATGTGAATGGAGTACTGCTAAGATGCATCGGCACAAATCAAATTCATAGGGTGTTGGAAGAGTTCCATGGTGGACCAGCTGGTGGTCATTTTTCACCAAGAGTGACAGCTCTAAAGATCATGAGGGCTGGTTATTATTGGCCCAAGATTTTCAATGATTATTATGCATGGATCAAGAGGTGCAAGAATTGTGCATTCTTCACAGGTAAAGAGAGGCTAGCTGCCCTTCCATTACATCCAATTTTAGTTGACCAGCCATTCATGCAATGGGGTTTAGATTTCATTGGAGTCATTAATACCAATTCAAGCCAAGGGCACAAGTGGATTTTAATAGCCATAGATTACTTCACTAAGTGGACTGAAGCAGCAGCACTCAAGGAAGAAAATGAATCTAGCATCCTAGATTTGGTGTACCAGCTACAATAATATCAGATAATGCATTGGCATTCATTACATCCAAGGTGACTGAATGGGCTGTCAAGAATGGGGTCTATCTAAGTACTTCATCAAACTATTACCCCCAGGGTAATGGCCAGGTTGAGTCTATAAACAAGAAATTTTTGAGAATCATTAGAAGGATTCTTGATGAAAATCAGAGGTCTTGGCATACTAAATTGAAATCAGCCTTATGGGCTAATAGGATAACTCCCAAGAGATCTACAGGTAACTCTCCATTCAAGCTTGTTTATGGAAGGGAGGCAATTTTTCCCATGTCTCTTGAATTTCCAACATTGGAACTCATGAAACAGTTGGAGTTGTTGGAGTTTGAGCCCATGTAGGTTAGATATGCAGAATTTATGGAGCTCCAAGAAATCAGAAATCAGGCATCCCAAGCAGTGGAGAAGGATCAGGCCTTGATAAAGAAGACCTTTGATGGAAAGGCCAAGAATAGATCCTTCCAAGTTGGAGATCTGGTGTTAAAATGGGATGCAGATAGAGAAAAACTGAGAAAGCATTCAAAATTTGATGCCATTTGAAGTGGCCTATACATGGTCACAAAGTGTAAGGACATCAATGCCTTCCAATTGTCTTCATTAGATGGTGAAGAACTTTAGATTCTAGTCAATGGAATCCATCTAAAGCATTGCTACTAAAGGGAAATTCTCCACCCTGTAAATATTAGCTTAGGTTTTCATTCTTCCAAGTTCTTGTGCACATTTTTTTGTTGTAGGTTAGTTTTGTTTCCCTAAGTTCTTTGGCACAAGCTTATTGTTCCTGGAGATGTCTTTGCAGGCCTTGCTCCATCAAGTGATATTCCATCTTCCTCCTTGCAGTGTTCTAGTCAGTTGGGGTATCAAATAGAGAATTTAATGACTCCATGCCCAATGGGTTGTTTCAGGCAACTGGTAATTTCATCCATCAGGTAGATGACCCCCCTGAGTCGCCAAAATTGTTATCCAAAATGTGCCCCTGCTCATTTTGTTTGGCTAACTCCTCTCATTCTTCCCTCTCTTGTGCCTCAGTCATAATTTTTGCTTTTTAGGAACTCAAAAATTTCTGGAAATGAAACCATTGGATAGATATCTTTCTCAGATTTCTATAAAGGTAAAGTTTTCCTCCTAACTCCATGTATTTTTTAAGTTATGGCTCGGTGGAGTTTTTGTGGGAAATTTTCCCCTTCAAGGCCCGCAGCCAATAAGATGTCGCCACGTGTCCAGTGAGGTGGCGGAGGTCGGAAGAGAACTTGGTTTTTTACCAAGTGTTTTGGAGAATTTTCAAAATAGAATATTTTCCCGCAAACCCACTGACGAATCAGGTAATGTTGTGTGTCACTGGAGAGAAATTTGAAAAAATTGGCTAAGTGTTGTGCATGGAAAGTTTTGGAAGGAAAGCCCGTGCACAATAAAACAACGCCACGTGTCCTATGGAGCCGGACCGGTGGTGGGTGGAGGAGAAGTTGGATTTTCGGCAAAGTGCTTCTCCAAAATTCAAAAGGAAAGTTCAGCCCACTGCCCCCGCTAGCCAATTATATCCTGCCACGTGTCACCGGAGCCTAGAATGGAAATTGGAAACTTTTCCCAAAGTGTTGGCGCAAAAGGAAATATTTTCCCCAAGGGCCCGCAGCCAATTATATCTCACCATGTTTCCTGGAGTGGCAGAGCAAGGGGAGAATTTGGGAAATTTCCCCGAGGAGAAAATAAAGGAAAATTCAGAAAGGAAATCCCGCTCCCCTTATTGCAAGCCAATAGAATCTCGCCATGTGTCCAGGTGGCACCGAAACTTAAGGAAAGAACGCGAGTGAAATTTTAAGAGGGAAAAACCACACCCAATGGGGTTATGCCATTTTTCTAGGATGTAAATGAATCAAACAGCCCGCGAAAAAATTTGGAAGGACAAGCCCGCGTCCAATCAGCGCTTGCCACGTGTCCCAAGCTCATCGGCCCCGCGGGGAAGTTTTGAAATTTTTTCCATGGTGCAAAGTGAAGGAAAATAGAGTAGGATGGGCCCGTGCCCAATCAAAATGTACCACATGGCACCTAGAAAGGCGATGCGTAGGGAAATTTTGGAAAATTTTCCAAATGACCAAAAAGGTAAAAAATTCAAATTTTTTGTCCGCCGCCCGATTTGGCCATGTTTTGCCCTAAAATTTCAAATGGCCATATCTTTCGATCCATAGCTTGGTTTTTCATGTTCTTTATATCAATGGAAATATGGTGAAATTATCTACAAGATTACAGGGTCATTTTTTCATTTTGATGGAGTTTGGAGAGAGAAAATTGAAAAATGCCTCTAGCACGTGGTCATGGATAGAAATGACGTTTCAACCACCGTTTTTAATGAAGAATGGCTCGCATTCTCTCCCAGCATGGTTAAAAATGTCAGGGAATGGGTCTATAAGGACATCCATGCTGTTTTGATGGAATTTTGGTCAATGGTTGAATCTCTCCCATGTTTTCCCACGTTTCTCTCTCCTGGGCTCATCCCTTGCACTGTAAAAGCCAGATTTGGCTCATTTTCAAAGGGTTGAACATTTTTGTGTATGGAAGGCCCCC
Organism: Taxus chinensis; assembly: GCA_019776745.2. Taxonomy (NCBI): domain Eukaryota; kingdom Viridiplantae; phylum Streptophyta; class Pinopsida; order Cupressales; family Taxaceae; genus Taxus; species Taxus chinensis. The sequence goes on from CM034156.1 coordinate 606,054,977, forward strand.
TTTCTCTCCTTGAAGGTGATTTTGGTTGAATAATAGACCTTTTCTAGGAACTTCAACTTTATTTTTCCTGTTAGGTGTTGTAATGCAAGTGATTTTGATGTTAAAATAACAATACAGGCCCTGTGATTAATATTCCATCCTCTACTGGTGTTGTTTGACTAATTTCTGATTCTTCATTACAGTTATCAGTTTTTGAATTAGGTTTTGTTGCATTTTATGAACTGTGTCAATCTGCAGTAGTGAGAAATACTCACCACTTCTTTGGTGCATCACCTATTAGCATTCTCTATCTTTGTCCCTTTGAAATTTAGAGTAGAAATCAAGGATTTAAACCTCTACAATTGTGCAAGTGATATATCTGATCACAGGAGTTGAGGAACTAGCCTCTAAACTGGATATTCCTCTTCCTTTTTTACAAGTCCCACATTTGGGGAGAGGATTCAATGTTGTACAATCACACTGGATGCTTAGGATGATCAAACCAGAAATCTTATCAACATCCAAGGTTGCTGCTGATTTGCAACAACAGTTACATTAGCATTGGTTAGGTTTTTCCACCTTAGTTCTTAGGTCACTAGGATTTATCTTAGGTTAGTTCAAGAATCCTAGCCATATAACATACCTCCTTAGGTTAGGTCATCGCCTCTTAGATTAGAATTTATATAAGGTAGGAACCATAACCTAGTTTTAGGCATCAATGAAAAGAGTTTAGCAATAGGTCCTAGGTATGTATTATTACCTTAGGTCAAAAATCCAATAGGGCAACATTATAGTTTGGGTTAGATCAAATAACAGCATGCATTTTGACTAGGGTTAAGTCATTTTCCTTATTATCCCACAATAGATCCTTAATATCCTCACACTGATCAGCATTACAAAACATTAATAAAGGAGGTCCAAATTTACAGTTTGCAGCATGATGTCAAGTAAGGACACTTGAAGCTAGGTCCTTCACAATTTATAACAAAATAATAATCAGTTCCATAATATGTTTCATTCAGCATGTCAATTAATAAGATGACGATAAATAAGAACCGAAGCATACCTTGGATCAATGGAATTGATTCAAGTTGTGTTGTTAGCATATGGAAAATGTGAAACAACAGTATAGATTTACAACCTATATTTCACATAGCATAATGGTTTCACTTCCAAGTAAACAGAATTATAACTAGCATGAATTCTAAACAATAATAACTTATCCATTGCAAACATGATTTTCAACATCAAAATAATACACCTTCCTAAGACAAATCACATATCAATGTTTGCAATGTTAAAAGTGGAAGTCATCATAGTAATGGTCATGACCAAGACGTTACATACCTTCCTCCTTAAAATAATCTTCGTCTTGATGATTAACTTAATCAAACCATTAAGGTTTTAGGAAATAAATTAATTATCATCCTTCTATTCATATGTCCATAATAGGACTAAATTTGAAAAATTCAATTTTTCAAAACAATATTTAAAATAGCTGTCAAATTGTTCAGTAACTACCCAAGTTTGGAAGATTTAACATCAAAATATGAATTAAATTTTTCATATTTTATCAATTTCCAGAATCAATTTTGATTAAACAAGTATGGAAAAGTAGATCTCATATCTTTGAGATTTTCCCAGGTTGCACTTTCTTCATTAAACTGATCCCACTAGACCTTACATTGACTTATTTCATGATTTCTTAAGTACAACTGGTGAGTTTTCAGCACCTCGAATGGGTTTAACCATGATTATTCCTAGGTCTTGGACCTGCAAGGAATTCCAATTCAACACGTGTCATAAATCTAAAATGTATTTCTTAAGAAAAGAAGTATGGAAAACATCATGCATTCATGATAAAGCAGGAGGTAAATCTAAATGATAAGCTACATGGTTGATTACTTCAACTATTTCAAAGGGTCCCACATAATGAGATGATAACTTGGCAACCTTGCCAAAATTTATAGAACTCTTTTGTGGCTTAACCCAAAGAAATACCTTCTCACCAAGTTCAAATTTCATATCAACTCGTATTAAGTATACATAATGTTTCTTCATATCTGTAGCTTCCTTCAAGCGTTCACTAATCATTTTAACTTATTGGTCCATTTTTGTAAGGATTTCAAGCCCTATCACCTCTCTATCTTCAATGTTGTCCTAGCTAATAGGGGTTTTTCATTTCCTTCTGTATAGTGCTTCGAAAGGTGCCATTTTTAGAGAGGCATGATACGTATTATTATAAGAAAACTCAACTAATATGAAGGTACTCCTCCCATTTATACTGTTGATCCACACAATACATTCTTAGTATATCCTCTAAAACTTGATTAACTCTTTCAGTTTGTCCATTTGTTTCCAAGTGATAAGCAGAACTGAAATTCAGTTTAGTTCCTAGAGCTACATTAAGCATTTGCCACAATATTGATGTCATTCTCAAATCTCTATCTGATATGATTAATTCAAGTATTCCATGTAGCCTAAAAATATCATGCACAAATCTTATTGCTAACATAGGTAAATCATCCTTTAGATTACCAACAATAAAGTGTGCTACCTTTGTTAGTATATCAAAAACTACTAGAATAACATCATGTTTATTCTTTGACATAGGAAACCCTTGAACAAAATCCATGGTTATAACTTTCCATTTATACTACAAAATGTTGTGAGGGTGCAATAAACGGACTGGATGCATACGTTCTGATTTAACTTGTTGACATTCTAAATAGTGTGTCATGATTTCCATGACATCCTTTTTCATTCCTTACAAGAAATATTGTTGTTTTATAGTAGCCAACATCTTTGTAATGCCAGGGTGTCTAGAAAAAGGTGAGTTGTGAAATTCAACTAATAATTTATTTCTTAAATAATTTGCCAAAGGTATGTATACCTTGTTTTTAAATGACAAAATTCCTTCATAGTCAAAATTAAAACCCTTATATCTCGCATCATTTGGATTTGCAGTAAGTGTTGTCCTTACTTGTTGAAAATAAGAATCAGAATCCATGACACTTTTCACCTCATCTTTAAACTGAGTTCTTAATGTTATAAGAGCATAAATGTGCTTCCTATGACTTAGAGAATCAACTACTCTATTTTCCTTTCCTTTAATATAGCTTATATCAAAATCATGGTGACATAGAAATTCCAACCATCTTCATTGTCTTACATTCAGGTTTGGCTAAGTGAAACTATACTTCATCCCAAGATGGTAAGTTTTTAGTTCAAAAGGCCTATGGAGGAGACAATGCCTGTTTCACTCGGAATGTTTCATTCCTTTTAGAAATAGATAAGGTTAGGGCTAGGAGGAATACCTGTAGAATGTCGAGATGGTGTGCGCGTACCATAGAGAAAGATCAGGCTGACTGCGAAGAACTCCTTTTTGTCTTGGAAGGACTACCTGCAAATAAGAACACAAGACCACAAGATTTTGATTAGACAATAAATGAGGGAACTGCCTTGGGCCCAGGAAATATAAAACTTCCTTTCGAAGGTGGTCAGTTCCCCTGCTAATATGAATTAACACAAAAGACTGTAAGACATCAATTAAATTGCTTCGTTGAACTGGGTAGGGGAAAGGCTGGTTTTTGGTTACAGTCAGGATAACCGATACCGGTTGCTGATAACCGATATCGGTATGGTCTAAGATCTGAAGGTTGGTTGTTTTGTGGGGTGGTTGTGTTGTTTGGTAGTTGTGTTATTTGTAAGGCTGTATATAGGTGATATTAGGAAATAAGGTGATGAGAGGTAGATGAATGATAGTTAGATGCAATAGCACACTGGGTAGTGGATCTAGGAATGGATTTGTGAGGATTGTGCTTCAAAAATTCTAAGAAATGTTATTAAAGAGGACATGCAAGATATAACTTACTGGTTATTGACGAAGATACAGGTCCAAGAACTCTGATGACAAAGGTAGAACTCTAGGTAGGATGGCTGGACAAACAGAAGATGAAATATCTCCCTCCCGATGATCAGCTGAGTATCTGAGAACTCTGGCTGTTCTGTTATAGTTTTGGGTTTGATCTCCTTTTGCTGCAACTCTTCTGGCTTCTTCACTCATCTCTACCTGGTCAAGTGAAGATCTAGACTCTCTTTATCGCTCCCAAATGATCTCTCTTGATTCCTAAAATCCTTCCACTCTGATCCAAAAATGAAATTCCGATCCCTTGTTTTTGGTTTGGGGAGCCCATTTACAGGGAACCGATGGCGGTTACGTAACCGACGGCGGTCGAGTAGGAACTGGCATCGGTAAGGAAAAAGTAGGCTATTTTTAGTAAAATAGCCCACCTTCCCTGCTTTTCTCCCGAGAGATTAGTTGCGGGCTTGGTCAAGTGACTAGAAGGTCAGTTTTGGGTACGAGAAAGGGGTCATTAGTCATGGGTGTAGGTGTAGACCAAGTTATAGGTCTTAATTAGGTTAGTTTAGGGTTAGGGCTAGGTCATGATGAAGTGGCAAAATGAGGTGGCAGGTGAGATGATGTGGATTTATCAATTACAAGGTAATTAATAAATAATTGTGTAAGGTTTAGGTGATGAGTTTAGGTTGCGAGATGAGATGTGGGTCACAAGGGGTCGTAAGACACAAATTTGGTGTCTACATTAGCCCCTTATTGTCGTGTAGCTTGTTTTGTAGAGCTGCGCGGACAATAATATGAAGTGGTTTCTCCTGTTAAGGATATAGGTAATCCCCCTCAAATCTATCACAGATTGAGTGAACGGGAAATCAGGGATAGGGTTGATAAAGGGTACATGTTGTAGAGAGGATGGTAAGGTGGTGGGGTAGGTCCAAGGCAGCAGACGCATGTTGAAATGTAATAGTACGACTAGGGTACATGATTTGACGAGAAAACCAGCAATGTATAGGCAAAGGTCGATAGTTTATCCAAACAAGGGTGATATAATCCTGGTATCCAAGGCATAGGAAGTAGCTCCAGGGTATATAATAGGTAAGGTACAGGAACGTTTAGGCATGTTCGGCAGTACCAAATGGTTGGTTTGGTTGAGATAAACGTCACGGTCTAGGTTTAGGCAAAGTTGGTCGACAGATCAAGTCAAGGACCCTAATCATGCTAAAACATGAACAGGTGAGCTCGATGGAACAAAAAGCTACATGATGGGTGGATAAAAGTATATGTTGTTGATGTTGGGCGAGGTATCGAAGTGGTACGGCCTTGGGTCGGGCCAAGTTGTTGGGTTGTGGCCTTGGGTCAGGCCGGAAGGGTAGAGTGAGGCCTTGGGTCTGGCCGGATGGGTAGGGTGAGGCCTTGGGTCGGGCCAAATGGTTGGGGCGAGGCCTTGGGTCGGGCTGGATAGGTAGGGTGAGGCCTTGGCTCGGGCCAAATGGGTTGGGTGGCAGGCCTTGGGTTTGGCCGGATAGGTAGGTTTGAGGCCTTGGGTCAGGCCAAATTGTTAGGGTGGAGGCCTTGGGTCGGGCCAAATGGGTAGGGTGAGGCCTTGGGTCGGGCCAAATGGTCGGGATATAGGCGATGTTGAGAGAAAGGACGATTTGTAAATAGGGTGCAGAAAGCCTTGGGTGAATAAAGACAAAATGGTTGGGGCGAGGCCTTGGGTCGGGCTAGATGGTTGGGACGAGGCCTTGGGTCGGTGGCCGGATACCGTAGGTTGAGGCCTTGGTGTCGGTTCAAATGGTTGGGTAAAAACCTATAAAAATAAAAATCATGGCCTGTCATTGTTAGGTTGAGGCAATTTGGTCAAGCCAAAGTGTTGAATTGTCTGACGTGGAGTCAGGCCGGATTGGTAGCATTTGAGGCCGTGAGATGACGTTATTTAACCGGTAGGAGTGAGGCCTTGGGTTAGGGCCCGAGTGAGGTAGGAGGCAGTAGTTGCCTTGGGTGGAGGACCTAGAATGGGTAGGGTGAGGCATTGGGTCGGAGCCAAATGGCCCAGGCTGAGGCCTTGGAGTCGGGCCAAATTATTGGGCTGGACCAGCTTGGACCAGGCCACCACCCATCCCACCACGAGGACGTGTCGTCGGTACGGGTAGGTTCGAAACCCCTCAAATGGTGTTCATTTTATTGCATTATGCTAAATATTGGCGGTTTTGGGTAGGAAGGGCAAGTTTTTGATAAAATAATGAATAAATCGGAAGTACCTTTGGAAAATATAGAGGCCCGGCGAGAGGTAGTCGAGGCTCACGAACATCTAGGGTCGGGTAGGAATTGTGAGGGATCTAAGTCAATGGGTAGCAAGGGTAGTAATAGGTAAAAAAATAAGGTTTGGGGGGCCGACGTCGGGTTCGGCTCCATGTTTTTACAGCGACCGGCATTTGTCGCAACATTTCAGGGGCAGGGTGAATTTGTATGCTGACCGGCGAGTCGTATATAAGAATGCCGGCGTCGTGATTTGGGGTGGTTTTGAAAAAGGATATTGTGGAATGTGGTTAAATAGGGGTACATAAATGTTTATATTTACCACACATGGTGGGTTATGGGTTGGGCTTGGGGTCGAGGTATGGTGTGGGAGACCCCATGTCTCGTAAGTGCTGCCTACATAGCCCATTGCACAAAGCAAGGTTGGGCCTTGGTTATGGTATGTAGTTTGGGTTGGGTTGGTTATGGTTTGGGCTTTGAGGAATACCTGTTGAACGTCGAGTATGGGTTTGCGCGTACCATAGAGAAAGATCAGGTTGACTGCGAAGAACTCCTTTTTGTCTTGGAAGGACTACCTGCAAATAAGAACACAAGACCACAAGATTTTGATTAGACAATAAATGAGGGAACTGCCTTGGGCCCAGGAAATATAAAACTTCCTTTCGAAGGTGGTCAGTTCCCCTGCTAATATGAATTAACACAAAAGACTGTAAGATATCAATTAAATTGCTTCGTTGAACTGGGTAGGGGAAAGGCTGGTTTTTGGTTATAGTCAGGATAACCGATACCGGTTACTGATAACCAATATCGGTATGGTCTAAGATCTGAAGGTTGGTTGTTTTGTGGGGTGGTTGTGTTGTTTGTAAGGCTGTATATAGGTGATATTAGGAAATAAGGTGATGAGAGGTAGATGAATGATAGTTAGATGCAATAGCACGCTGGGTAGTGGATCTAGGAATGGATTTGTGAGGATTGTGCTTCAAAAAGTCTAAGAAATGTTATTAAAGAGGACATGCAAGATGTAACTTACTGGTTATTGACGAAGATGCAAGTCCAAGAACTCTGATGACAAAGGCAGAACTCTAGGTAGGATGGCTGGACAAATAGAAGATGAAATATCTCCCTCCCGATGATCAGCTGAGTATCTGAGAACTCTGGCTGTTCTGTTGCAGTTTTGGGTTTGATCTCCTTTTGCTGCAACTCTTCTGGCTTCTTCACTCGTCTCTGCTTGGTCAAGTGAAGATCTGGACTCTCTTTATCGCTCCCAAATGATCTCTCTTGATTCCTAAAATCCTTCCACCCTGATCCAAAATGAAATTCTGATCCTTTGTTTTTGGTTTGGGGAGACCATTTACAGGGAACCGATGGCGGTTACGTAACCGACGGTGGTCGAGTAGGAACCGACATCGGTAAGGAAAAAGTAGGCTATTTTTAGTAAAATAGCCCACCTTCCCTGCTTTTCTCCCGAGAGATTAGTTGCGGGCTTGGTCAAGTGACTAGAAGGTCGGTTTTGGGTGCGAGAAAGGGGTCATTAGTCATGGGTGTAGGTGTAGACCAAGTTATAGGTCTTAATTAGGTTAGTTTAGGGTTAGGGCTAGGTCATGATGAAGTGGCAAAATGAGGTGGCAGGTGAGATGATGTGGATTTATCAATTACAAGGTAATTAATAAATAATTGTGTAAGGTTTAGGTGATGAGTTTAGGTTGCGAGATGAGATGCGGGTCACAAGGGGTCGTAAGACACAAATTTGGTGTCTACATTAGCCCCTTATTGTCGTGTAGCTTGTTTTGTAGAGCTGCGCGGACAATAATATGAAGTGGTTTCTCCTGTTAAGGATATAGGTAATCCCCCTCAAATCTATCACAGATTGAGTGAACGGGAAATCAGGGATAGGGTTGATAAAGGGTACATGTGGTAGAGAGGATGGTAAGGTGGTGGGGTAGGTCCAAGGCAGCAGACGCATGTTGAAATGCAATAGTACGACTAGGGTACATGATTTGACGAGCAAACCAGCAATGTATAGGCAAAGGTCGATAGTTTATCCAAACAAGGGTGATATAATCCTGGTATCCAAGGCATAGGAAGTAGCTCCAGGGTATATAACAGGTAAGGTACAGGAACGTTTAGGCATGTTCGGCAGTACCAAATGGTTGGTTTGGTTGAGATAAACGTCACGGTCTAGGTCTAGGCAAAGTTGGTCGACAGATCAAGTCAAGGACCCTAATCATGCTAAAACACGAACAGGTGAGCTCGATGGAACAAAAAGCTACATGATGGGTGGATAAAAGTATATGTTGTTGATGTTGGGTGAGGTATCGAAGTGGTACGGCCTTGGGTCGGGCCAAGTTGTTGGGTTGTGGCCTTGGGTCAGGCCGGAAGGGTAGAGTGAGGCCTTGGGTCTGGCCGGATGGGTAGGGTGAGGCCTTGGGTCGGGCCAAATGGTTAGGGTCGAGGCCTTGGGTCGGGCCAAATGGGTAGGGTGAGGCCTTGGGTCAGGCCAAATGGTCGGGGCGAGGCCTTGGGTCAGGCCAGATGGTTGGGACGAGGCCTTGGGTCGGGCCGGATAGGTAGGTTGAGGCCTTGGGTCGGGCTAAATGGTTGGGTGGTGGCCTTGGGTCGGGCCGGATTGGTTGGGGTGACGGCCTTGGGTCGGGCCAAATAGGTAGGTTGAGGCCATGGGTCGGGCCAAATTGATTGGTTGTGGGTGAGGCCTTGGGTCGGGCCAAATGGGTGGTTGGGGTGAGGCCTTGGGTCGGGCCCGGCCTTGGTTTGGGCCAAATGGTTGAGGGTTGAGGCCTTGGGTCAGGCCAGATGGTTTGGTTGCGGCCTTGGGTCAGGGCACATGGTTGGGTTATGGTGGGTAGCAGAGCTGCGAGGTGTACGTGATCGCCCTGACATAGCTGTGATTACAGCGGAGAGAGATCGTCTGCAGAGTTTAGTTCAGCAGCTCCAAACACAGGTGAATGAGGCAAGAGGATTGTTAGCGGTTGCGGAGTCACAGGCGGAGAGACTAGAGGCTGGATTCCTCCATGCGAGAGGGCGTATTCATATGTTACAGGAGAGATTGGCAGATCAGTGGGCGGTACCAATAGCCACGGTACCTTTGAGGACAGAGAGGCCCGGCGAGAGGCGTCGACGATCACGATCATCTCCTGGGTCGGGATGAATCGTGAGGGTCTAAGTAAATGTTAGCAAGGTATAAGAATAAATAAGGATGCCGACCTGCGTGTCGATGATAGAGAAGATGTATTTGTTTAACATCTAGATAAGACTGAATATGTATGTTGATTTGATAATAATAAGAATGTTTGCGTTGTGATTTTTGGTGTTTTTGAAAAAGGATAAAGAGGAATGTGATTAAATAGAAATACACAAATATTTATATTTACCACACATGATAGGTTATGGTAGGGTGTGGTCGAGCTAACCTTGGGAGACCCCATGTCTCCTAAGTGCTGCCTACATAGCCCATTGCACAAAGCAAGGAAGGGCCTCAGACCGATGTAGTTCTCCCTTAGGATCAGGGAGAGGTGAATTCAGGCAATTTAGGTATGGTTTAGGCAATTGGTTGGTTGGTAAAAATATTGATATTAATATTGGTAAGGTAAGGTTGTTGGTGTTGGTAATGAATTGGTGATGTTGTAAAAGGTATAAGGGAAGCGAAAATTAGCCTACCCAAGTGGTAGGGGAACCATGTCCTGATTAAGATCAACACACAATCCTAGATGTGAGGCAAAGAGGAAAGAGTGTTCCGTAGGTGAAAAGAGCTAAACAAACCACACAACATAGAATGAGCCTGAAGCCCTAGGTACCAATGCATAGACGAGAAATCAATAGGTGAAAAGAGTTGTATGATCACAACATATCGAGCGTACGTTACGTCCCTTGAGTTGAAACAAATGGTGAGGTGAGGTGGATGATATAGTTGAGGTACAGAGAACTTGTTACAAAGTGAGTGTTCTGACGAAAGAGAACCTACCCTAAATAGACAAGTCCATGACCCAAAAAGTTCTTTTGAATGAGGATTTTATTTTACTGAATATAGACTGATCGATGCGGGAAGTCTACAAGGGATATTGATTGTGCTATTCTTGAGGTCTTCACAAAGCTGATCCATGCGAGAAGCTTCTGATAAAGGCTGACTGTGTATAGCTGTCCTTCGAGGGAGCAGTCTATTTATAGTAGCAGATATGATTTTAGTGCATAGCTGTCCTTCGGGGGAGCAGTCTATATATAATAGCAGCAATAATTTGGCATATAGCTGTCCTTCGAGGGAGCAGTCTATATATAATTTAGATAGCTAGATGTTCTTTTGGCATGAAGCATCTAGTTTGGTAGGAAGTTTGACTCAAGAAAATCCCATAAGAAGGTGTTATTTTAAGACTTTGAAGTCATGGACTAGACTAAAAAGGGGAAGACATTGTTGAGGGGAGGTGAGAAGTTAGCTTGATTTTATTTGGAGATGTAGGAAACAAAGTGTATGTAGCAGTAAATGAGCTCAAGGGACGAGCAGTAGGTAGATAAGAAGTGATATAACACTAAATTCAATAGTAGAATGGTTGAATATGCAAGGCATTAAGGGGTTCAGGCTCAGGTTTACCATTAAGCGAAGCTAAATGATAAGTGCCTGATCCATAAGTGTGAGTGATTATATAAGGCCCGATCCAATTAGGAGCAAATTTTCCACGTTTGCTCTTTTCTAGTTTGGTTACATGTTGATTCTCTTTGAGGACAAGATCACCAACCTTAAAGGTACACTCATGAAGTCGCTTATCATAAGCACGCTTGATACGTTTTTGGTAGATTTGAAGGTGATCGAGAGCTGTAAGACGACGTTCGTCAAGAAGCTCCAATTGGGCTAACCGCTCTTGGCGGAAATCATCGTTGGTGCGAATATCCTGAAGAGATATTCTGAGGGAGGGTATTTGTATTTCGAGAGGCAAGACAGCCTCGGTATCATATACCAAAGAAAAAGGTGTAGCATTAGTAGAGGTACGAATGCTAGTACGATAAGCCCAAAGGGAAAAGGGGATGTGATCGTGCCAATTTCTTCCAGACTCATTAACAACTTTCATGAGGATTTTGGTTAGGGTTTTATTAGAGGATTCAGCCTGTCCATTTGCTTGTGGATAGTAGGGTGATGAGAAGCTAAGTTTAATACCAAAGTTGTCACAAAGGTCTTGCAATAACTTATTTTTGAAAGATTTTCCATTATCTGTTATCAGGCGATGAGGAACACCAAAACGACAGATAATGTGGTGGTTAATGAACTCTACAATTTTTTCTTTTTTGGTTGAAATGAGTGGAATAGCCTCCACCCATTTTGTGTAATATTTGGTTGCTGTGATAATCCATCGGTGACGTTGCGAAGAGGACGGGTGAATCTCACCAATAAGGTCTAAACCCCATTGTGAGAAAGGCCAAAGATCTTAGGCGACCTGTAGGGGGTGGTTAGGAGTATGTTGAAGGTTGGCGTGTTGTTGACACATAACACAACGCTTAACATATTCGTAGCAATCGTTATTGAGAGTAGGCCAATAATAACCAAGGTGAAGGATTCGTTTGGCCACGGCAAGGCCACTAAAATGTCTGCCACAGATACCGTCATGGACCTGTTGGATGGTATGGGTGACCTCCGCGCCGGTGAGACATCGAAGGAGGATGCCATCAAAGCCACGTTTATAAAGGAGTCCCCCCATAACTACATAATGAGAAACGTGTTTAAGAAAAGCGCGTTTTCCAGTACTAGTAAAGTCAGAAGGGAGAACAGAGGTTGTAAGGTAGTCGTGAAATTGGTGGTACCAGGTATCCTGCGAATTAGTAGACACAGTATTTATCATACAAACTACCGGGGTTGAGTAGGATGGGGCAAAAAGCTGTTGGACCAAGACAAATAATTCAGAGTCAGTTGATGAAGCTGGAATTTGCGAGGCTAAGCAAGCCATAGTATCCGCAAATTTGTTAGTGGAGTGGGGAATGGTTTGGATAGAATAGTGAGTAAATAAGGCTAGAAGTGAATCCATGTAGTATTTGTACTTTTGAAGTTCCTCATTTTTACATTGGTAGATGCCCATAACTTGATTGACTACCAATTGAGAGTCGCCAAAAATATTGATAGATTTGATACCTAAGTGTAACGCAACTTGGAGACCCAGAACAAGGGCCTCGTATTCCGATGTATTATTAGTGCAAGGGAAATCGAGTCGGAATGAAAGAGGCATGGGCTTAGTGTCGAGAGGAATGAGAACAACACCGGCTCCTCCACCACGGTGGCATTTGGATCCATTGAAGAAGAGGGTCATTGGATACGACTCCTCCTTGAGGGAAAGAGTAGCGATGAGTTCATCTGGGAATGTAAAATTGGTAAATTGTTCCCCAGGTAAAGGGGCCTCTGCAAGTTGGTCTGCAAGAGTTTGTCCTTTGATTGATTTCTGGTGGACAAACTCAAGGTCAAGGTCGGCGAGGAGCATGAGCCATCTGGCGATGCGTTGGTTTAGATGAGGTTTGGCATACATGTAATGGATGGGGTCTGTGTTGGTGATGACGAAAGTTTTGTGATTCAGAAGGTAGTGTCGGAGTTTGGTAGCCACGAATGATAGGGCTAGGCATAACTTTTCTACATGTGTATACATAGTCTCATAGTCCACCAAAGTACGACTTATATAATAAACGGCTTGTTCTCGATTCTCGGAGTCACGATGTGCAAGCATGGCCCCTACAGTGTGGTCAGTGGCGGAAAGGTAAAGGTAGAAAGGGTGGTCGTCCTGAGGTGGGATAAGCACGGGTGGCTGCAAGAGATAAGTTTTGAGAGCTTCAAAGGCTAGGTGGCACTCTTCACTCCATTGAAAATCAATGTCCTTTTTAAGAAGGTGATGAAAAGGTTGACATCGATCCGAGAGTTGGGAGATGAAACGTCGGATAGATTGGAGCTTACCTTGTAAACTACGCAATTGTTTGAGATTGGTAGGTGGGGGCATTTCTAGGATAGCTTTGACTTTAGATGGGTCGACCTCGATGCCACGCAAAGAGATGATAAAGCCAAGAAGTTTCCCCGAAAGGACACCAAAGACACATTTCTTTGGTTGAAGGAGGACAGAATATTGTAACAGGGGATCAAAAATAATGGTTAAAACATCGAGATGTTCACTACGATGTTTAGATTTGCCAAGAAGATCGTCGACGTAATCTTCAAGGATAGTTTGCATAATGTCATGAAAAATGTAGGTCATAGCCCGCTGATAGGTTGCACCAGCATTCTTAAGGCCAAATGGCATTACACGGTAACAGAAGGTTCCCCAAGGAGTTATGAAGGCAGTTTTATGTTGATCGGCGGGGGCAACCAAAATTTGGTTATATCCCGAGAAACCATCCATGAGAGAGAGCATCTCATGGCCTGCAGTGAGATCTACAAGTTGGTCAATGCTAGGTAGGGGGAAGTCATCCTTAGGGCAAGCGAGGTTAAGATCCCGTAAATCCGTACATATCCGAAGTCCCCCCGTCACTTTAGTGATAGGTACGATGTTAGAAATCCATTGAGGATAGTCAATAGGCAGAATGAAAGAAACAGAAAGGAGTCGTTGAAGCTCCTCTTTGACCAAGAGAGCAATGCGTGGATGCATTTTTCTCAATTTCTGTTTAATTGGCTTAGAATCAGGGTTTAGAGTGATGTTATGGACGGCAATGGTAGGATCAATTCCTGGCATGTCCGCGTAGGACCAAGCGAAAGCTTGGTTGTGGGTACGGAGAAAGGTAGTAAAGGCGGCTTGTTCTGATGTGTTAAGGGATTGTCTCATCTTCACAATGTGAGGATCCTCCTCTGTGTGGATGTTGATTTCTATAGTCGATTCATTCAACATGGTTTGAGTTTCAGATGGTAAGGTGTGTTGAATATAGGAGTCGTCTGCCCCAAGGTAAGTGAGGATGGAGTCGTCATCCTGGCACTCAACAACATTAATCGAAGGTGAATCCTCTTCGATCATGTCTGGATACAGAAGGGGGATAGAAGAGGGGTCCTCATTATCGCATTGATAATTGAGAGGACCTAGGAAGATAGCATTTATGAAAAAAAAAAGTTAGGAGGGATAGATTTGGGATCTATTGACTCTGTGGGTGACGAAGGCAAAATGGGTGATGATGGTTCGGTAGGGGTGACATCGTTGTCTTCTAGAAGAAAAATGACATGAGGTTCCTCCTGTGTAGGTGTTTCAGGAAAACCGAGACCACTGCGATCATTGTGTTTGCGTGTAGTCATGGGAATGAGTGTATGTCAGCCTTGTTCATAAAGACCAAAACCAAAGCCTTTCCAAGCACAGCGAGTCAAGAAGGTGAGGGCGAAACAACGATTTGTCAAGTATTGAAAATCGGATTGGAAGGGAACCACACCAAGAGGGGGTTCAGGGGTAATGGAGGATGCGTCAACACCCCCATACATTAGGTTGGTGCGGAAATGGGGTGGTCCGTAAGAGATTACTTCCCCCACACGACGGTCATAGGTAGGATGTGCATGTACCTGTCCGTATTCCTGTGGGGTATGGAAAGAACTAACGTTATATAGGTGATACTCCCCCAGCGTAAGGTGTTGAAAAACATCTACTAAGGGGTCTACAGTTGGGATGTTAGTTTCGGGAAGGGAAGTGGTTTTTGCGATGGTGGTTTCATTAGTTGAAGGCGTAGGTGCGGTTGAGGTGGATGGTTGAGGTACATTTGAAGAGGATGGTTGGGTTGAGTGAATGGGTGTCTTGATTGGTACAAGCACATCGTTTGGGCGGTATAACATATTGCAGGTTTTAAAGGGGGGGATCAGCTTTTACGGTGTAGGATTTCCCCTCGTACTCAAATTTTATGCATCTATGTAATGTTGAGGGAACGCATCCCATGGCCCGGATCCAAGGACAACCCAGCAATATATTATATTGGAACTCTCCCTCAAGGACATAGAAGAGTTCGGGTAAAGTACGTGGTCCTACCCGAATGTTGAGGATCACGGTGCCTAAGGTAGAGGTAATAGCATCATTAAATGACCGCAACATGATGGGGTTGGCACACATGTAGCTAGAAGGGATATTCATTTGTTGGAAGGCTTTTGAAGAGATGATGTTTAGGCTAGCGCCCCCGTCAATCATAACACGACGTACCCGAATGTCCCGGACGTAAGCGGAGATGAAAAGGGCAGGGTCAGGGTCTTCTGTACCAAAGTCAACAATTTCATCTTCAGAGAAACTGACTACAGCGGCTTGTTGTACAGAGACAGAAGTGGTTGGGGCAGTGGGCTGTTTGGTGAAAGAGGCAACGTGATTGGGTGTTAGAATGGAGGCAACGAGCAGGGTTTCATTAGGTAAGACCTCGATCCCTTGAAGAATTTCAACGAGAGCTTGTCGATGGGATTCAGAAGTCTGAATGAGATCATATAGTGTCATTTTTACAGGCGATTGGTGAAGCTGTTTGATCATGGCTCAATGGGCAACTCCATTAGAGACGGGGTAAGCGGGTCCACGAATAACCACTTTGGGTGGTGGTGCAATCGGGATGCTGGATGGAGAAAGAGAGGACGCATGTGTGCTTTCTTTTGCTTTCTTGTTGTTTTTCTGCGCTCGAGTAGCAACACTAATCATATTAATCTCGTAGACCGAAGATGAAGAAGATGGTTAGGATAAATCATGGTCTTCAAGAGGTGGGGTTGTAATAATGATAGATCTTGGTGAGGCGGGGATAGATGGTATAGTAGAGGGAATTGAAGCTAAAGGTCTCTCCCTTCGTAAGTTGTCTTTCTTAACCTTTGTATCTGGGAGAGGTGACTGACGAAGGATGATTTTTAAAGCTTTGCATCTCACCACATCATGTCCTGGTGTGCGGTGATAGGCGCAGATTTTAGACTCATCATAACCTATAGGTCAAGGTTTAGATGGGTCATAAGGTCTAAGTGGGGGTAGGGAAATGGTCGCATTCTCCACCAACATAGCAAGGATTTTGGCGTAAGATCCTTTGAGTGGGTCAAAATCGGAGGAGGATGAGGGTATTGGTTTTGCGGGTTTTGGTAATGTTTGGGCGTGGTTGGTTCGTATGGGTGGTGGTTTAGCCGAGGGGTGTTGATACGTGGTTTTCACTAAACGTGGTTTCTTTGGCATAGAAGCTATATTCAGCTGGTTAGATGATGAGGCTACAGATGATGTGGTAGCGGGAAACAACCACGGAGAAAGGGGAGTGACAGAAAATAAATCCTTTGATGATGGAGTTCGTTTAGGGTTGATGGGTGGACAGGATATGTGGGGTGACAATGTTGATATACCCTTTGATCTCTGTATAGGTGCAGAAGGCGTAGGTCGTTTTGAAGAAAACGCAGGAGGTATGATATATTGATGCAAGGTGGAGGGATGAGGTCCCAATATGGAAGGTAGGTGTGACGATGATGGTTTTGATTGTGATAGAGGCGCGGATTGAGTTTGTCTCCTAGGTGGCGGGGCGGCTTTATTTTTGGATAAATCAAGTCGCTTAGGCGGGTGCGTTAGACTGGGCATTGGTGAGGTCCCAAGTGTAGGGGAAGATTTGGTTAGGTTAATAGAGGTGGATAGGCTACTTGGTATAGATACGGGGGATGAGACTGAGGACATAGGCATTTTGAGTTTTTGTAAACACTTAGGATATATGGTAGAGGTGTCTGGATCGGTCACCTGCATTTGAGTAGAATAGGGGGTACTCAAACGTTCCCATAGGACTCGTTTATCTTTTGGAGAATGAAAATATTCAGGCATGAATTGTAAATTTGGTACGGAAGAAAGACAGGTTGTGATTCCAATCCACTGTGGGTGTGATACAGGGGGTAGATGAGGTACTGTATCAATAGATATTAAGAGGTCGACCGGTTGTTGAAAAGATTTAGGCGATGAAGGACTAATAGGCAGCAGGGCATGTTTGAGAGGGTCTGTTATGGTTAAAGAATTTGGTGATGTTGGTGCAAGAGATTTCTCGTCTAAGGATGTCAAAAGGAGTGGCGAGCCTTCCTCTTGTGCAGCAAGAGTGGTAGAAGGGGACATTTGGGAAATAGATAGATTAGATAACATCCATTCGTAGTCTTGTAGGGATGTGGTGTAAGCAGACTCATTGATGAGAAGAGAAGTCTGGGTAGTTAACTCTTTTATGGGTAAAGGAATGATTTCGCTTTGGCTTGATGGTGGTGAAGGAGGTTCGGACTCCTGTGTTAGTGGAGAGGCTTGATTCAAAATTTTCTCGATAGAGGCTTTTGGCTGGGAGTCGAAGACTGCATGGATCTCATGAACACTCTCCTCGACTAAGATATCCTGGTTTACGTTACTGTTGGACGAGTGATTTGGGAATGGTTTTTTGAAGATTTTCAAATTTCGGTTGGCAGGGGCATTAGGATTATCGAGGGTTATATCACCTGCGTCAACCATTTCCTGCACTATGTTTTTCAACATTTTGCAGTTTTCATGACTATGTCTTTTTACACAGTGAAAGTTATAGAAGTCATTTTCTTTGTACCAGGAAGGTATAGCGCGGGTAGAATCAAACCCGGAGTGAGGTTTAACAGGAGGTAAGGTAATGGCTCCTGCTTTGAGCAATTTTTCCAATATCACACCATATGTTTCTCCCAAGGGAGTGTAGTTGATGGGTTCTGCTTTATACTTATAAGTGTTTTTTGGCGGGGTATTAGACGGTGGTTGGGATTTGACCATCACCGCGTGCACGGCCCCTTTTGATTTTGAAGCGGTCGATGGGTGAGGATTGGTGGTGTTAGGTTTGTTGGTGGAATCTGGAGATTGGAAATTGGGGTTTTTGTTGCGCAACCGCAATTTCTCTTCTTCTAAGGCTCGAATTTCTAGTTTCCGAGCCATGGTAAAGGCCTCATCAAATGTGTGGAAAGTTTGAATTTGAAGAGTAGGAGAAATGTTCTTAGCACATGCCCGCGTAAAAATTTTGATAAGTTCAACCTGAGGCAAGGCATATGTAAGTTGGTTGATAAGGCCCCGCCATCGTCTAACGAAATCTGTGATAGATTCGTCTTCGAATTGTTGGATGGCATAAAGGTCAGTGATAGATACTTTCTTGGAAATTTTAATGGAGAAATGATCCAAGAAAGATTGGGCTAGTTGGTTAAAAGAGAAGATTGAGTGCTGGGTTAAAGCACTGTACCACTCCAAGGCGGGTCCTGATAAGGACATGGGAAAGGTACGGAGTAACAAGGCATCATCATGAGCAATCAAATAACAAGCATGTCTAAATGATCGCAAGTGTTGTTGAGGGTCCTCTTTACTGTTAAAACGGGTAAATTTTGGTAATTCCCATTGAGGAGGATATGAATGAAGGGGGACAGACGGGTGAATAGGCTCCTGACAAACTTGCTCGTATGTCAAGGCGCTATGACTTTCTGAAACAGAAGCCTCCAGGTTTTGCATTTTGTCCATCATTTGTTTAATGAAATCCGTGGTTGGATGAGATGATGGTGCGATTATGGTAAACGGAGGCAAATTGGGCCAAGGGCCTCCGCTGGACGATGGTGGGGTTAAGTGTTGATGAGGTATGGAGGATGAATATGTTGAGGCGACCGAATAGGGATGTCCCATATAAGATGTTGAGGTCACTGGATACGTGTATGGGAAAGAAAAGGTAGGTGAAGATTGAGAAGGAAAGCTAGTGTGGATAGGTGGCAGAGAGCAAGTCATGAACGGAGCAGTCTGCAAGAGAGATGAGGTAGGGGCAGTCGGTGGTAATGATATGTGGGGTCCAAGATTAACCAACGGAAAGCCAATCTGAGTCGTATGAACCTCTGAATTCGTCGGATTGGGAGATGGGGCTAGAGATGTAGGAAGCAAGGCGGTGTTATCAGGCGGAGTGGGAGCTAAATGAGCAGCTATACTAATAGGCGTACCAACAAGGAGCTGACCATCAGGCGTATGGTCAGGGGTATGAGACAAATAGTATTGTACAACGCTAGAATTAGCATCCATAAACTTGGCAAAGTCCTTATCTCCCACAGGAATTTTAGGAACCTCGCTGGTATCCGTAGGATTCCCCACAAAATGTGAAGGGGGTGATTCAGGAAAAGAAATAGAGAAAGCATGTGAAACCATGGTGGCGGCTTACTTTCGAGTGATAAAAACCATGGACAGGAGTTCACAGTAGGGTTTCAATCTATCAGGAACAGAAAAAAACTCAGACTGGTGAAATTGGTAGGTTGCTGGTTTGTCAGGAATTGGGAAAGACAGTAACTGATATCGGTCTAGTAACCGATGTCAGTTATACTATAGCCGACGCCGGTCAGGTAACCGATGTCGGTGTAAGAAGTCTGGGCCAACAAGATATAAAAGGCTGCTAATTTTATTTTTAACAACGTTTAGTATACTTGTCCAATTATTGATCACAGAAGACAGGGTATGAGTAAGAAAACAGAACTAAAAACAAGCAAGATGCACACGCAAATCCAGAGACTAACCCTAGGGTTAATTTTAATTATTGTGGGCTTATGCCTTTAGATGTGGAACGATGTCAATCCTAAACAAAAGACTTAGGGGAAATGTCAAGTTGTTTTGGCTTATAAGGTTACCTCAATCGGGCGGAGGAATACCGCGGAAAAGGGGGGATGTTTGAGCTGTTGTGTTAATTGTGAAGTGATTCGGTATGTGTTGTGCAGTGAAAGTAAGATTAATTTCTTGTCAATACCATGGATATCACCCCCACGTGTATGACCTGTTACTTAATCTATGTTCACTAGAATTGAAAACAGCAAGCAGTAATGCAATGCACGTGTTTTAAACCCAAATCGAAAATGATATTCGATGAAGCAAAAGAGATGACTTTCACTAATGCGAGATGTAAAAGCAAAGAAAGTTCTTTTATCAAAATAATACAAAACCTTGTGAATATCTTTTTAGAAGAAGAAAACAGCAAGTATACTCCCTATATGAAAGCAAGCAAGAAAGAAATAAACCCAAAATGGGTCCCACCGGGCGTGCCAAAATGTTTCACTCGGAATGTTTCATTCCTTTTAGAAACAGATAAGGTTAGGGCTAGGAGGAATACCTATTGAACGTCGAGATGGTGTGCGCGTACCGTAGAGAAAGATCAGGTTGACTGCGAAGAACTTCTTTTTGTCTTGGAAGGACTACCTGCAAATAAGAACACAAGACCACATGATTTTGATTAGACAATAAATGAGGGAACTTCCTTAGGCCCAGGAAATATAAAACTTCCTTTCGAAGGTGGTCAGTTCCCCTGCTAATATGAATTAACACAAAAGACTGTAAGATATCAATTAAATTGCTTCTTTGAACTGGGTAGGGGAAAGGCTGGTTTTTGGTTATAGTCAGGATAACCGATACCGGTTACTGATAACCGATATCGGTATGGTATAAGATCTGAAGGTTGGTTATTTTGTGGGGTGGTTGTGTTGTTTGTAAGGCTGTATATAGGTGATATTAGGAAATAAGGTGATGAGAGGTAGATGAATGATAGTTAGATGCAATAGCACGCTGGGTAGTGGATCTAGGAATGGATTTGTGAGGATTGTGCTTCAAAAAGTCTAAGAAATGTTATTAAAGAGGACATGCAAGATGTAACTTACTGGTTATTGACGAAGATGCAAGTCCAAGAACTCTGATGACAAAGGCAAAACTCTAGGTAGGATGGCTAGACAAATAGAAGATGAAATATCTCCCTCCCGATGATCAGCTGACTATTTGAGAACTCCTAGCTGTTCTGTTGCAGTTTTGGGCTTGATCTCCTTTTTCTGCAACTCTTCTGGCTTCTTCACTCGTCTCTACTTGGTCAAGTGAAGATCTGGACTCTCTTTATCGCTCCCAAATGATCTCTCTTGATTCCTAAAATCCTTCCACCCTGATCCAAAATGAAATTCTGATCCTTTGTTTTTGGTTTGGGGAGACCATTTACAGGGAACCGATGGTGGTTACATAACTGACGGCGGTCGAGTAGGAACCGGCATCGATAAGGAAAAAGTAGGCTATTTTTAGTAAAATAGCCCACCTTCCCTGCTTTTCTCCCGAGAGATTAGTTGCGGGCTTGGTCAAGTGACTAGAAGGTCAGTTTTGGGTGCGAGAAAGGGGTCATTAGTCATGGGTGTAGGTGTAGACCAAGTTATAGGTCTTAATTAGGTTAGTTTAGGGTTAGGGCTAGGTCATGATGAAGTGGCAGAATGAGGTGGCAGGTGAGATGATGTGGATTTATCAATTACAAGGTAATTAATAAATAATTGTGTAAGGTTTAGGTGATGAGTTTAGGTTGCGAGATGAGATGTGGGTCACAAGGGGTCGTAAGACACAAATTTGGTGTCTACAATGCCTCCATATTTGAAGGGCATGAACAATGGAAGGAAGCTCTAGGTCATGTGGAGCATAATTTCGTTCATGTAACTTAAGTTTTCTACTTTTATAAGCTATAACATGGTCATCCTACAACATAATACCTCTGAGGCCCTCTCTAGATGCATTTGTTACAATAATAAAGTCCCCATTTGGATAAATTACAATCAGAATAGATGTTGTAGTCAACTGATCCTTTAGAATCTTAAAAGTAGATTCGTATTTGTCATTCCAAAAAAAAAATTATCTTTATTTTTTAATGAAGTTATTGGTGCAAAAATCTTAGAAAAGTCTTTAAAAATTTTTCTATAGTAACCAAAAAGACCCATGAAGCTTATAACTTCATGCAAATTCTTGGGTGCAAGCCACTCAGTTATAGCTATGATCTTTGAAGGATCTATAGCTATTCCATTTTTACTTAGTACATGTCCCAAATAGTGTACTTATAAGTCATAGAAGGAAAATTTAGACAACTTACCATACAAATTTCTCTTTCTTAAGATTTCCAAAACTATCTTCAAATGCTCATGATATTCTTCAATGCTTTTAGAGTATATGAGAATATCATCCAAGAATACAAGAAAAAACTTGTCCAAGTATTCTTGAAAAATATTATTCATCAAATTCATAAAAGTGGAAGGTGGATTTGTCAACCCAAAGGGTAAAACTATGAATTCGTAATTCTCATACCTTGTTCTAAAATTTTTATTTATGTATGTCTTCATCCTTTATTCTCAACTAATGATATCCTGATCAAAGATCTATTTTATAATACACCGATGCTCTACGCATTTGATCAAACAGATTATCAATTCTAGGAAGTGGATATCAGTTCTTAATAGTTTCCTTGTTCAAAATTAAATAATCAATACACAATCTAA
Organism: Taxus chinensis; assembly: GCA_019776745.2. NCBI lineage: Eukaryota > Viridiplantae > Streptophyta > Pinopsida > Cupressales > Taxaceae > Taxus > Taxus chinensis. The sequence continues at coordinate 606,077,281 of CM034156.1, forward strand.
GTGTGTCATCCTTATTTTTCACAAAGATTACTAGTGCTCCCCAAGGTGATACACTCGGTCTTATCAATCCTTTTGAAAAAATTTCTTGTAACTGAGCCTTAAGCTCTACCAATTCAATGGTAGTCATTATAGACGGTGCCTTGGATATAGGCTCAGTTCCTGGTTTGATCTCTATTGTGAAGTCAAACTCCCATTTGGGTGGAAGACCCGGTAAATCTTCCGAAAATACATCTCTGAAATTTCATAACAAAGGATATCTTTCCATAAAATCATTACCTTCTTCTGCAGTTTCAGAAATCTTTATTACATACAAGGTACAACCTTTATTTTTGGCCTTTTTAAGTTACATTGCTGACAACTTCCTAACTGAAATCTCATGTTTTACGCCCTAAATGACCGTTGTTTTCTACAGATCATCTAAAAAACTAATATTTTTTTCAAAACAATCAACCTTTGCTTTATGCTCAACTAGCCAATTAACACCTATGATTATGTCATAAGATCCCAAAGGAGAAACATAAAGGTCAACTTCTGCGGAAAAACTAGGCAAGTCAAGGACTACTCCAAAAAGACACATTCTAACCATATGAGCAGCATTATTTCCATAATGCACAGTCCACAATTTATCAATTTTCTCATCTTTTCTTTTTAATTTTGAAGCTAACTTAGTAGAGATAAAATATTCAGTAGCTCCAGTATCAAAAAGTATAATCATAGGTATATCAAATAACTTACCGGAAACTTCTATGGGTATGACTTACTTTTCGGCTTGCTTGTCAGCTACCGCAGTGTGTATCCTATGTTATTGATTACGATAATCCTTCTTCAAAGGATGATGACTCACATAATGATCCTTGCCACAATTAAAACAACCTCCAACAAGCTCCTTCCTAGGCTCAAATTTATTTATATCCTTAAAGTTATCATTCTGGATTCCGTAGGACTTCTGTCCATTATTATTGTTCTTGACAAAGTTGTTCCACATACTAGAAATATGTTTTTTTATTGTTGTTCTCTTATTATTATGAGTGGTAAATTTTTTCTTCATACCAAACCTCTTCCAGGGTCCCTATTTAGGTGTAAGAGATGAAGAAGAGTTTGGAACCTTCTTTCTAATTTCCTCTCTATGATCAGAGAATGCTCTTAATTTATGTTCTTGCCTTATGGATTTTTCAAGAACCCCTTCCACAGCGGTTGGAATTTGAACATCCACCTCACCTCCTATAATGGGATTTAATCCCATAATAAATTTTTGTATCCTAAAATTCTTGTCAATTTGATACTGAGGTATATACTTAAGGAGTTTAGTAAAATTTTCCCAATACCCTATCAAAATTAACTTTCCTTGAGATAAGTTATGAAATTTAGTCATTTTATGATCATTGAAGAGTTGAGGTAGCCACCATTTCCTAAAGTAACTTTTAAATTGATCCCAAGTTATGTCTACTTCAACCATATTCAACTCATCCTTATGGTTGTCCCACCATAAAGATGCCTCATGATAAAGCTGATACGCTCCCCATATTTCTTTTGTTTCCTCAGAGAAGTTTCTTATAGTAAATTACTTCTCTATTTCACTAAGCCAGTTCTTAGCCCCATCCCCAAGTGTAGTTACATCAAAATTAGGACTTTTTTTTTTTTATATCATTGGTGAGCTCCACTGCTAATCTTGCCTTTTTATTTTCAGGCTGATTAGGTATGTTTACATTACTATTATCAACACCCGGATTTCCCCCATTGGTGTTGTCCATAGAAGGTGGCTTATTTTTATTATCAACATCTTCTTCCTCCTCCTCATTTCCCATTTCTTATTATTCCAATACAGCTAGACGATCCCTCGTGTCCAACAGGGAAGAAAGAATCTCATCAATTTTTTAGGTAGTAGCTACTTCTCCACCTGATGGCAGGTTGTTTGCAACATTTCCTCTTGTTCTAACCATTTTATGTCTAAGAGAAAATTTAAGTTTTTATCAGATTATGGAAATAATACGTACAAGAGCTATAACCTTCAGCTCTGATACCAAGATGTAACATTCCCATTTTAAAGCTTTAGAAACAAGGGAATTTTTTTTAATAACATTCTCTATTCTAAATTATCATAATTTAGAACACACATTTCAAGTTTTTAAATTATTTTCTTTGTTCTAAATGATCATGATTTAGAACACACATTCCATGCCAATAAATCTCATAATAGATAACCATATCTAGCTTTAATGACTCGATAAACTGTCGATCTCTCATTTCATGACTCGTAGTTTCATCATTCTCTCATTTCATGACTCGGTTTCTTACTGATACTTCATGTTGACTCAATGTATTGTATACTAAGTATACTTGGTTCTCTTATATTTTTCGAGGTATTGAAGTGTTTCATTTAAGAGCATATCTGAATATTTGATACCAATATTCATCTGAAATCCTACTTCTTAAACTATGTGAAATAGGACAACACAACCAGCAGCTTGCAATACTTTGGCCAAATATTTTCACATGCTTTATATGATCATATTTTTAGATGGCATACTCATCAATGGAATACATCCTTCACCCCAACTTCATCTATTATCAAGAATGGTCTTAACTAACTCTTGTCATTCCTCTTGTCCAAGGCTTACCATAACCCAAATTATCAAAATATAAAGGTATAGAGAATCACTCATAGTGACTAAGGGTACATAGGAATACTCAATCAACCCGAGTCGATTGTGTGTGTCTAATTACCTTTATTAATCGTGAGTTTCCCTCTATACGAAGGACTGTCCCTAACTTGACCTAAGATAAAACTAAGGTCAAGTCCAAGTTTATGTAGATCTAAATGATCCAATTCAGAAGGGTGTTGTGACGTGTCAGCTGCAACACTATGCCATTATGAAGACTCTAGTCTTCATGATGTCACATTATTAAAGTTGTCCTGTACCAACATCCTATAGAATCACCTCATCTAGAAGTACATATCCACTTAAGAATTTAAACACTTAGTTATCTTCTTAATTAAGATTTAATTTCAGCAACCCTACTGAATCCTTAATTTCTTTGTTCATTAAGGTTGCTAGCCGTTAATGATTGATAGTTACCATGTAGATAAATATGCAATCAATCCCTCTTCCTAAAGGTTTTTATTTCATCCCACGGTATCTTATCATAAGATTTAAGCTCATAAAAAAATCAATATACCACGGTAAGATTATCTTACTTTTCTTTACCAAGTTTAAGCATGATTAATTTTAGATTCTGGTTCCTTGTTAATAGACTTTATTAAGATGAAGTCTATTCATTACATATGTATTTATTTCATTTCAATTTCCACATTTTGATTTGATCTAACTAGAAGGATTATGTTTTCTCAAAAGGTACTATTAAATATTCATCCCCTTAGAATGATTACCTTTCTTTTATGTTTATATTCTTTTAGGGTTCATTACTACCATTTACTTTATAAAATAGTTATAAATAGATTTCTCTTTTGTTTACATCATCTAGTAAACCATCATGAACTAGTTATGTTTCCATCTATTCATGTCAACTTAGAAGTTTCATTCAATAAAATAATAAAGCATCAATTCCCTTCCTATCAGTTTCATTTGAGTTCAACTGAAATGATTCAAAATAGATAAGTTCACGAGAGAATAAGGAAAAGTTTACAAAATTTCCTTTACAGTAAACCCAAAGTGAATAATACATCAATTACAAATAACAATCAATCCTTTTTCCCATTCCTCAAGTAAATTACACATTTTACAAGTCTAAACATTCAAATTTCATTCCTGCCAATCAACATTGATAAACTCAAACAAGCATACAACTTTTCCCTTTTTCATTTATAGTACAATAAGAATAATAATTCATCATAAAAGATGCAGCCTTTAGGTAAACACAAGAGGCATCATAAAAGAAATTCTTTTCTTTTGTCACTTACAGAATCCATCTGTAAAAATTGCTAGCACAGATCGGTTCATCAAACTGAGCATGATAAGCACTAAACATTAAAACAATTTACTTTCAACTAAATGTCTCATAAAAAGAACTCTACTTCTATGAAACATTAAGCAATTAAGATAGATATCTCTTAAAGGAATAAGGATTCTAACAATAAGGTCAAAATAAGAAATCCACAATACACTATGTAAGTATTATGATCAAAGCATCACTCTTCAACCAGTGATTTCACAAGAAGGATTACAACAGATAAGTGATAATACATCTCAATTACTTATCAAACTCATACTATAGATGCATGTAATTCTTTCTTGATTCAAACAAATGTTCAAGAAGGGTACCAAGCTACAGTTCTTAGAATTGAACTATTTTAAAGAAGTAATTAATGATAATCCACAGCACTAACATAACTCTTCATGCAATATCAGAAGCTGAATTCATTTTATCAAAAATGATGGAATTAGGATGAACCAATTAATATTCTACACAAGAATTCCCTTCTTTTCAACACTGAACTAATATCAATCCAATTCCAATTTATCGATTCAATGGAATAAGAAGTGTAGGATCCTGCCTAATTACTCATTCAGCCTCAACATGGTTAATATAGAGGAAAGGCACCAAATAGCTGAAAAGTAAAAACTTAAGTCATCTTTTAGTGTTCAATTAACAACATGGTATTTAACAATTTAGAGAAGATAAAGAACCAAATGCAAATCCTTTTCACATTTTGAAGAAAAATAGTGATGCATACCTAGCTCAAAAATAGAGAGAAGATCCCAATAATACATCATATTAAAAGGTTTAACATAGTCGACATCCTAAGAAGACTGGACTAATCCTTACCTAACAACATCCAAATTCAACAACCACTAGAACATGAATAGCATAGTCAAAATTGAATCGATATAAGATAAACAGTAGAATCAAGCAAAGTAGGGTCCAAGAGAGGGCTTCTCATCAAGTAAAGAGAACAGTCATAGGAGCACAAAATTGATACAAGTTTCCAAGCAAACAAGCTTAACAAATAATTCCTTAGCTTCATTTCATTGAAGATAGCCTCGGTCAAGACGTTTCCTCATTTCCCAAATAGAGAGAAATCTACAAGGTATTCCTATGTGCTTAAGAAAATTTAATACAAGCTACAGCCAAGTCAACCATGTACCCACTTAACATAAATAAAAGAAACAGTCAATATTAAAGAAAGAAAGGGATCCATCCCAGATTCAAACAAGATGAAGGAAATTCAAAGGGATGTTCAACCCCAAGTCGGTTCTCAAAATCAAACCCAAAAGAAGGAGAAGAGTAAAATCAAACCCTTCTAACTCATATACTTCAATCATTTAAAATAGAACTAACCCATTCTTTCAAAAAATTGTACAGATGTAAATCAAAAGATTATTCAAAAACTATTTCATACATGGAGGAGAGAGAGAAACATCAATATCCTTGCACAATCCCAAGAGAAGAAGCTATATCATAATTTACCAAATTTCGAGAAAGGAAAAATAAAACTAAATGAAATCCTCTCTTAACAGTTCCAAAAAGTTCACAATTTGAATAACTATTAAGCTCAGAAGGTGTCAACATATCGCTGTTAATTTAAAACAAGTTTTAATCCGCAAGAAAACAATGAATCCAAATACCCAATTCATCATAACTTAACAACAATGATAAAAATTGAAGCCACTTCAGATTTTAATGGAAACATCAATTTTTCTTACCTCCTCATAACAAAGGAAGATATTCTCGATCAAATTTTTAAACCAATCATTATTTTTCCTTAAACCATTTTAGCACAGGAGTTCAGAGGTCCACACGACTTAAGCAACCTTCTATTTTCAAATAAATAAACACGATTTACTCAACATGCATAAAAAAATACCCATTTTCAATCTTTTTCGAACAATAAACTCAAGCAGAAGATCACAACAAAAATACACCAAGAAATTTCCACAAAACCATTCATTTCTAAGAGAAGAGTTATTTTAATAGAGACACTTAATAAAAAGTAGATGTATTTAACAAGAAGAGCCTATCATGCCTAATAAAATTTCTTGTTGATTTGTAGAAGATATCCAGCCGCGCTTCTCAAGAATCTCTTCTTTTTAACCAACGTCAATAGTCAAATCTCCCAAATTCCTCTATATTTCCACAAGTTCAGAAACAATTTGAAGATACCCACAATTACAATGGGTCGAAAAACAAGCTTGCTGGTTCGAAGAACCTACACTCTCATGTAGAGAAAAAACTAGAAAGATCCAAATGACCAACAACTTTCTCCAATTCCTCCTACCTCAATCCTAGGTAGCTTCCTCCACTTAGCTCGAGGATATTGAATGGATTGAATGCATTGAATGCTATTTCCCCATCTTTCCTTATGCCACCACCACTTCAAATTTGGCAAAACAAAATTCAAGAACTCAATTCATTTTAAATTTAGCAATGATGTCAACTTGGCATCCCACCATCTTCTTATACCTCCACCAATCTTGGTGAATTTAAGATGTAAGGAATGAAATCAAATCACATTAATAACTTAGAAACCACTGCCACCAACCTTCCAATTTCCAAGTGACCCATAGGTCCCCTTTTCATCTTAGTAATAGTTTATGATGCACTATAGAATTTACCATATAACACCCTATCGCATTGACACATCACTCAACCTTGACTGAGCACTCACCCGAAGCACTCAAAGGTACCAAGTCCCTCTTCAGGGTTGCTGTAGCAGGATGTTAGCATGATGAAGGAAGAAACATATAGATTCATAACTAATCCATTATTCTACAATGCATGCTACCCTCAGATCTATGAAAGAACAAGTTTAAATAGTAATCATGATTGAATCAATAACATGCACTACTCAATTACACATAGAATGACACTTAGATTCAGGAAATATATTCCATCTATTAATAAATATAGAAGATCCTTAAAATATTGTTAATCTATACCAATGCGTGTATGAATCTGATACAGTAATTCAGTCATATGCATATATCTTTATACCTCCATACATGCATCACACATACATACACACTCTCTGTATATTCTCTGTTACACTAATCTACTATGTACCTAACATCATATATATAGGGTGGGGACTTTCCCTTCACTGCTTATCTATTCCAAAAATAGGCCACATGTTATTGATAGCCGCACACCATTTATAACCATAGCCACACATGCAAGTGTGCTATCTATAGACCTCTTATAGTTAACTGAAGTTTCAATCCTATTCTTATCTCGTCTCCATGAAAAATGCTTCGATCCTCTCCTCCAAAGATAGATAATGTATGGCACGCACGTCTCTACATCGTTGGTCTGTTCTGGATGCCATATTCTAAAAATAGGTATTCATGCTCAAAATTGGCTAAGTCCTGAAAGCTGAACTTTCCTTCCATGTGTAGTTCCTTCTTGTTCTTCCATGCCCTTAGTCTTGGCCTTCTATCCCACATGGACTCCTTGAGTGATCTTTGATAAGTATTCTTTAATCAACATTACCCCACACTAATCTCATTTTCATCCCAAAAGTGGGTATCTCCAAAAATTGAAGTAAAGAACAGAAGAATGGAAAGAATAAGAATGAAAGAATGTAGATAAATAAAGAATTTCTATGAGATTATGAGGCATCCTCCTCTATATCAGTTTGAAGCATCAACTCTGGATACTTCTTTATTTTGGCCTCCAAAAACTATCATTCAATGAGTTCTTGTTCTACTTTTTATGTGATGTCCACAACAATGGATTCTAACTCATCCCTTGCAATCTCTCATTTCTCATTCTACAGAAACAACACAATGATGGACATTGATGTCAGTCTCCCTTCTAAAAGATCCATCTTCTACACAATTAGCTTCCCAATCTCTTCCAACTAAGTCTTATACAGCTCTTGTGGTGCTTCTAGGGGCTTACACTTCTGCTTAACAATTGACAATATTTCTACACGGCCTAATGTCTCATCCTTCAAAGCTTTCTGGACCTCATTGTTTTCCTCTAGGGTCTTTATGTTGATAAGAACCTCTAGAGTTGTGCATATGTTTAAATCCTGGTCTACTTTCTTCAATAATTCTTGTAATGCTTGCAACAAACCTTCATAAGATACAATCTTTCACATCACTGATGATTTCTCTCATTCGACATCTTGCTCTGAGATCCTTGGTACTGGCATGCACAGAGGTTAATCTTCAAGTACTAAGTCCAGTAACTTTCGTACATAGTGTATCGCTGAAGGAAACATCTGTGGTACCTTGGCCTCTAAGTGTGGCCTTTATCTAATGACATTGTCCCCAATCTCCTCTATGATGCTGATAAATAACTTGATTTTATTTTGTGCAAAGTCCCTCTCCTGCGTTATGTGCACTACCTCTACATCCTTTGCCTTCAGCTCCTTGTGCAGTGCTCTAATTGTTACAACTTTGTCCATGTTTCTTCTAGCCACCTCAGCAAAAACTGTTGGTGTCGAATCACAGCACCCCTGGGACTCTACAACTCGATGGGTTGAGAATCTCAATGCGATTGCACAACATGGAGCTTTTCCCAAGTGTGGGACCTTGCGAAATCGGAAAAGCTCTCCGGATGAAGGTCGGCTCCTATTCCTCTGTTCAGATGCACCAATAAAATGCAGAGAGTCTACTAAAACCTAATCTAACTACCAAGGAGACAGGGAGAGAAAAATGCATAAAAACAAACCTAAGCTAAGGAGGTGATGCACCGAGGAATGAAGAACATACGTTTTGCCAGTTAAACACATACCACAGAAATGCAATGCAAAATCATGCACAGATGAACATATTCACAGTGAAAGATCAGGAGGATGCAAAATGAAACACATAGAGGGTTGAGAAACATCCACAGTCATGCATTTATTTTCTCTGAAGGTTGATACAATACACTGCAAAAATGCCCAGAGGAAAAGGTGCATTATAGTTTCATATGGGAGGTTTGAGCTCCACAACTCTACCTGCCAAAGAGAAGAAGGGAGGGGCCGAAACAAGAATGTCCAACATTTAGAAAGAAGCCCCTCCTTACAATTTATAGGAAGAATGAGAGAGAGAAGAGAGAGAAATTCCAAATCTACCCCAACCACCTCAGGTTGTATTTAATTCATCTCATTATGGTGGTAGGTGAGGACCATATCAAACCCCAAAAGTGGTAAACTGTATTTTGCATTTTTAAGAACTTGTTCCCACCCAATTAAAGATATCCAGTCTTAGTTAGGTAGAGGATGCCGTAGGATTTCCGAAAAGTCCAACCTTGTGTGAATCGGAGCTCCCAGTCAAAAGTTATGGCCATCTGAATATCTGGGTCAGGGTCTGCTTCCTGTCAGCGCTCAGAATGTTGCGCCTCCTGAAGGTGCACCTTGGCGCATCCATATGCATGTTGAAAATCCTTTTCGTGTGCCAAAGGTGCAAATATGTTTGTGTCGACAACCCTTTTTGTGCGCCAAAGGCGCATTCATTTGCATGTCAACACTCTTTTCTGTGCGTCAAAGGCGCAAATATGTTTGTGTCGACACATGTTTACGTGCGCCACTTTACCTGCGCCAAGGGCGCGTCTATTTCTATGTTGACATCTTCTTCTGTGCGCCAAGGGTGCATTTATATTTTTGTCGACATCCTCTTATGTGCGCCAAGGCGCAACTTTTTCCCTGTTGACACTCATTGTTATGCACCATTTCCGTGCGCCAAGGGCGCATCCTGTACATTGTCGACATCCATTTCTGTGCGCCACTTTCCTACACCTTGGCGCATACATTCTCATGTTGACACTCATTGTTATGCGCCATTCTGTGCACCTTGGTCATGTCAGGCATTTGAGCTTCTTTGATTTCTCCATTCTCCTACGTTTGTCTATATCTACCCGGGGGGAAGATATATACAACAAAAACCTTCACCAATGTATTGCTGACCTACTCATCTGATATGATAGTAGGCTTTACTGTCATGTGTCTAGCTTGGGGTTCCTTCTTCATTCATCTCTAAATGCATGAATCTTCAAAAAAATCAAATTCAGGCTCATCCATGTGGGTGTGCATTGACCATGTTAGTTTCTTTCAAGTGTGCACAATCACCATATCCTCATCCATTAACTCCCAGCCAAATAAATCCTTCTACATACTACATGGATGGTGGAATGTGCTCTCCACTTGTTCTTCTAGAGCTTTATTGCTTAGGGAATTTAGCTTCCAAATTTGGGATTTGTGTCTCCATGTCTTGAACATTTTCTACAGCTTTCTCCTCTGGTCTATTCTCATCCTCTTCTTTTTCCTTTGATTCCTCACCTTGTTCTTCTATGTTCCCTAGAAGTGTAGGAGAATTAGGTGTGCTTTCCTTTGATTCTTCTACCTCCTCATTTAACTTCATTTTCCTCCTTCTTTACATGGTTACCTCCTTTTATGGAGATATTCTGGGTGATCTACACACTATGGTTGGCATAGAACCTTGGGTCCTTATTCTCCTAAACACCCTCTTAAACCTGTGCTCCCCTTGGAATGCATTCAAGTCCTCATCATCCCCCTCTTGTGGCTGAGGTGGTGTAATGTCATGCTAATATTCACCCTTATTTATAGGATTTCTCATACCTCTATGTTCCAAACCACCACTATATTCACGTTCCCCCTCCTCATCCTCCACTTCAATTGGCTCTACGGGCTTAAGTGTTGGGATGTTCTCCATTGTATGCTTTCCCTTTGGTGGTGTTGGAAGTGTGAACTCACCTTCCACACACTTTTTATTCTCCATCTTTAGCTTCAATTAGAGATACACCAATGCTGCCCCCACATTTTCTACAACCAAATTTGTTGGCTTAATATTCAACACCTCTGAATTAATCCTCTATGTATAAGCACTTCTTCCAGGATACACATACTTCTTCATCAATGTATGGTAGTCGCAGTCTAACTTATCTGCATTAAATACCAGTTGACACGTGTTTGTAAATCTATGAACAGATGCTTGGAAATATCTTGTAGTGAATGCGTAAGGTAATTTACACCAAGGGCTCCAGACTCCATCTTTCATTAGGAATCGTGTAATGTAGAAATGCAGATATGCAACAAACTAGACTTGTTTCCCTACCACTACTGGTAGGTCCTTTGGGATGTTCCAATCTTCTCCAAATGTCGCACAGACCCTGTCATTCCACTTCTCTTCCCTTTTCTTTACGTCATCTGTCATGGCCCCTTTACATAGATACTTGCTAAAATTTTTAGTTGGTGACTTTTTCTCCATGGGGTATTCCCATAATTTTTCCTTTGGTCCATCTGGTACTCCAATCTCCATGAATACCAGTGATAGTAGAACATCCCCAAAGCTTATCTTCCCTCTTGTGCATGCTTCTTTGACTATTTACTCTATAATATAGTCTGTAATGTTGTAGATTTCCCCTTCTAAAATCTTACGTGCCATGTGTAACCACATAGTATTTACATGTGACCACCACTCCTGATCATTCAGATTTTTAACAAGGTGTGTTATTGCTTGCACCACCAGATAGTTCTTTAATTTGTCTATATCCATACTACGCAGACTCTTCAAGTACCCCAACTCCTGTCTAGTATTTAAAATTGTGGCTTTATCTATGAGATCAATTTTTATGTCCTCTCATGTTGCCTTAAAACCTGTAACTAATGAGATAAGCGCAAATGAGATTCTAACTCCGTGTCCTACAAAGTAGAAGAAGTCCTCGTGCACCCTGATCACTAGCCACTGATACAAGGGCTCATACTTCCCAAAATATGGAAGCTCATATAATTGGTAGATCCCAATTCTATTCAGAAGCTTCTTTCCTACATCATCATAAATTGACATGTCATCTATCGTGTGCTTGTTCGTCCTAGCAGTGAGTAAGGAATTGAGATCATTCTTGTTCTTTGAATTCCTGTGATTGTATTCACTTACTTTTCTCTTTCTGATGGGTGAATCCCACTCCTAGATGATGATGAATCCTTCTGGATATTGCATTTCTAAAAAATGGATTTCAGGTGCCATCTCTTCCTCCTCGATAACCACGTTATTATTTCTTTTTTACTGCTGCTACAAATTCCTTCTTAGGTGCCACTTTTACCTTGCAAACATCTCCTCTTTAACTCTATAACTTTGTGAATCAAACCCTAGCTCGATTCAATCATGCCCTAGGTTGAAAATTCATAACCTAACCCTTTTTTATCTCCCTGCTTCACTCAAACCCTTCACCACCGGGGACGTAAGCTTCTTTTCACATAGATCTAGTTATCACACTTGGTTTCACACCCTTTATACCTTAACCTGATCACTTGGCTCTTCACACTTGGCTCTTTCCTCAAATACTCTTAGTCGTAATAGTAAAAATGAACTCACATTCCATCCTTATATAATGTTTTTCAAATTTTGTTACTTTTATTGCTCCTTCACCTACCAAATATCCCCTCATTCATTGACCAAATTCATTCATTATACATGGTACATCTTTACGCCCCAACTATAACCTTATAGTGTGCCTTCCTACCCTCTGGTCATATACTTCTCTTTAGCATGTGCCCTTTACACCTGATTACCTCATCATTGTACCTTCTCCTGATAGTTATCATGGCCTCCACTTACCTTGCGTTATATTGTTCTTTCATTCATCTCCGTCCTTGGTCACTTTTGAGAAGAAGTCTTCTTTTGACTTAAAGCACACCCGTAGCATAGCTTATTCCTTTCACCTTTCAATTCCCACAGTATCTTACTTTGATAACTATAAACACCCCACACTAAAAGGTATGTGCAGTCCTCTGAACATAAACATTCTTCATATAGTAATTAGCTTCATGCGCACAAGTGCGTTCTTATTACACAAAAACAATAACTAAATTGGCAAAGCATAGCAATAATGAAGGAAATACATAATTGAAAACCTAATCTAAATGGCAATATTGCCTTATTACAAACACCAAGAAGACTTATTTATAGTAGGGCTTCAACCTACTCCCATTAAAGTAATCCGGGTAGTTCGTGTTCCATCTAGTGCTTCTAACTGGCAAGCACTTGATTCAAGTATATAAGTGATGACATACGACCCCAACCAATGTACTTTGAGTTTTCCTGGATGGCGTAAGAACTTTGAGTCATAAAGAATTACCATTTTGTCCAATCTCAAACTTATTATCCCTTATGTTTTTGTCATGCAATGCCTTCTACATGGCCTTTTCTTGCTTCTGACTCCATCGTGCTATGGATCATTGCTCATCCAGTTGAACCATATTCTTGATACACTCTTATAAATCATGTTCATGAGCTAGACCTCCAGCGTGTGTAATGCACAAAGAAGGGTAACATAAATTCTATAGGGAGAACGGCTTCCGCGCCAAACACCAACTGAAACAGTGTGGCTTTGTTCAATCTCTTGTAAGTTATTCTATATGCCCAAAGAACAACTATCACTTTATCATTCCAATCCTTTCTTACAACATCACAATTTTTTGTCAAATTATGGCTCAAAATCTTGTTAAAAGCCTCAGCAGTTCCATTTACCTAAGGATAGCAGGGTGTATTTTTATGGTGTGCAACCATAAACTCATCTAATAGGATCCTGATTGTCTCATTCAAAAAGTGTGTACCTCTATCACTTGTCAAGATTAAGGGACATCCATATCTTGTAAGAACATTCTCCCACACAAACCTAGCTAATGTAATTGTTGTGCAGTCCTTGGTAGGTGCTGCTTCTGCCCCACTGTGTGAGATAATCTATGCAAGTAATGATATAGCATGATCCAGTCCTGCACACAGCCAGCAAAAAAGGTCCTAAAAATTCTATGGCCCATTTCTCAAATGGTTCGGCACTAGTAATTGGTCTCAAAGGAATCTCATCTCTTTTCCCTAGTTTTCCTAGGTACTGACAATTATCACACACCTTACAATATTATTTATAGTCCTTATACAATGTCTCCCACCATAATCCAGCAAGTAGGATCTTTCGGGCAGTTGCATCACCTGCATAATGGCCTCCTGCAATACCACCATGAGATTCTTCCATGATATCCTTGCGCTCATGCTCTAATACAAAATTCCATTATACTTCATCTCTACCTGGCTTGTAAAGGTCACCACTAATTAACATAAATGGTGTTGTGTGTATAGCAAGCTACTTCTTTTCTAATGCTTTCATTTCTTCTGGTGTCATACATATTCGTAGAAAGAAAACAATGTCCTCTAATTTTGTGGGCGCTCATTGTAACCTATATAAATGTGCATCTAGCATGGTTTCTTCAATTGTCTGTGCATCCTCTCCTGAATTGATTCTAGATAAATGGTCTGGTCCAGAATTGATTTTCCTTGGCTTCACCACAACTGTAAAGTCAAACTCTTGAAATATGAGCACCCATCTGCATATGCGCCCCTCTAAGATGGGCTTATTTACCAAGTAATTCAATGCCATGTGATCTGTATAAAACACAAATGGTGTTGCTAACAAGTACTATCAAAACTTGTGCAATGCATAGATCATTGACAAAGATTCGTGCTCTGTAGTTGTATAATTCCATTCAGTAGGAGTTAGCCTCCTACTAGCAAAACAGATTGGATGATCTACAATACTGTCACCAAGTTGAGCTAACACAATGCCAATGGCCATGCCAGAAGCGTCCACATGCATATGAAATGGTTTATCCCATGAGGGAAAGTGACATAATGGGTGCGGTAGTAAGTTTCTCTTTTTAATATCTCAAACGCGCACTGCTGTACATTTCTCCCTAATAAAAATATACCCTTTCCCCTTCAGTAATTCTTCCAAGGGTGTGGCAATTTTGGCATACCCTTTGATGATTTTTCTATAATATCATGTATGACCTAAAAATCTACGTGCACCTCACTTTGACTTGTAGGCTGCTTCTAGGCCTGATAATGACTACAACCTTGGATTGGATCAACCAACAAACCTTTCTTGCAAATTGTATGTCCTAACAAGTATCCCAAATGGCAGTAGAAAATATGCATTTCTTGATGTTCAAAGAGATACATCAATTTTTTTCATTGTTCAAACATTAAGCGTCAGATTGTCACAATGATCTTTCATAAGCCCATATATTGTCCAATCATCTAGGTAGACCTGTAAGAAGTTGTGAATAAAATCTTTAAATGCCTGAAACAACTATGCGTGAGAATACAACATGTGAACGTTTTTCAATCCAAAAAGGCATCACAGTATAGGCAAAACTACCCCATTTAGTAGTTAATGTTGTCTTTTCTTGATCCTCCTGAGCAATCCTAACATGATGATACCTAGAAAACCCATCTGTGAAGGAATAGATTTTGCACCCTGCAACTCCTTCTAGTATTTCCTCAGTGAATGGCGTAGGGAATGGATTCTTTGACGCATGAAACATTCATCTCCCTATAGTCCCACACATATTCTAATTTTTCTATCCTTCTTGATACTGATCACAATTGGGCTAACCCATTCTAACTCATCGAGGGGCTTGATAATTCAAGATTTCAACATTTTATCAATCTCTTCTTTTAACTTTTCGCACAAATTCGGATCCATTCTGGTAAGGTCTCTTTCTAACTAGACACGCACTGTCCTTAAGGTTTGATCTTCATTTCCCCAAGTGATTCATGCACACTCTTTAAGTTCATGATACCCTCTGAGGAAATAATTCCTGATAATCCCTGAATAACTTGAAGATCTTTGTCTACCTCTAAGTCTCACCAGTAGTCTCCAATTATGGCCTCCTTAGGCTCAACCTCCAAACCTATATTCACCTTCTTTTTCTTCATGGGTTCGTGGTAGGAATTTGTATCCTTGTTTGCACTATCCAAGACCTCGTGCATACCCCGTGTGAATGTTCAAAATCCAATGTTCTCAACTTCCTCATCATCCATGATGTAAACCATCTTTCTTTTATCTTTCTCAAGGCAAGCGTGTTCAAGTAGTATGAAGTCCATTTCTTCTTCCTTTTCAAAACGTTCTCCTGAACTATGTCTCACCAAATGAATAATTTCTTAAATATGCTCTTTTGATTTTTCACTATCTCCCATAGTTAAGTGCTTGAAAAATTTTAATGCCTCTTCTACATGAGGTTCAGTCGAGAAGTAGTCAAAGGTCTGGATCATTCTTGCAGTCAAACCTTGCAATTTTCCAGTCTCTCGAATGTAGTTTTACATATACATACTCATGCGCTACGTGTGTATCCTTGTAGTGTAGAATACAGTAGATGCACCTAGAGTGAAGGTGGTAATGCTTCATGTCCTACTTGTCCAGAGTCTCTCACATTGCTGAATGTGATGCTGAACATAGGTTGATCACCATGATAAGTGTGGATCTATGCGTAGGTGTAGTGTTCCTTATAAACATAGTAGACAAAGTAACTCCAATCTCTTCCCAGTTTTATAAGATTATCTCTGTGGACTACCCACTAGCATGCACTGTTGTCCCACACAAAGTATATACTTACATATCTATTCTCTTGATTTTGATCTTGTCCATTGATGTTTCCATGGCTTTCAAAAAATGTAGGAATATCTTCTGCCCCTGTATACCAAGGTACTGTGCTACCCATCCATCGAATTGAATGAAGTTCCATTCTTATGCACGCAACCACGCTTTTCACCTCGCATCCTACTAATTCATATGTACCATGAGCCCAATTTTCATAATAAATACTCGTAGTATCACTAATAGAATGAGAATCCTCCCACTTTATGATGCCTTCTTTTGATGGCTCATTGACCTCTGGGTCCTAAATAACACCTACATAAATTTTGTTTAAGTCCTCCTCACTTAGAGGTTCAACATATGGTGTAGATTTCCCATCTTTCAAAGGTATCACAACCCTTTCCTCCTTGTTTTTCAAAGCTGATATACCCCTTATTGAATCTCAAGTCAGCATTATTCACATAACACCAAGGGCGTCCAAGCAGGGCTTGAAACTTATCTACTTCTGCAAGTGCTAATACCTTAAAATCCCCAGTGAACTTGGCCCCTTGTATAGTTATAGATGCATATTTAAAAACATCCTATGGGAGTGGCCTTAGTTTAGTTTGCCATAAACAACACATTAGATGATAGCTGCAATAGAGGCCTCCCCATTTGTACCCATTCATCTAATGTAAGCACATTTACTTCCGCACCTGTATCAATCAATATGTTTATCAACAAGGCACCCATCTACACTACAGCATTCAAATTAATTTCTTTGTCATAGTCAATGCTATCAAGGGGAAGATTTACATGTAGAATCTATCTGTCTGGTCTCTAGACTTACGTGCGTGGAGTGTTCCCCCTTTAACCAATTTCCTAATAATGGGATAATGTTCTCCTGGCGCAACATTTTGCACACCTTTGCGTAGATCATCGATATTAGTTTGGACTGTCTCTGATGCTTTCTCCTGCTCCTTTAGGTACTATATCTCACCCTGAAGATTCCTTTGCACTTCCATGGTATCCTAGTATACTTCCTTCTCGATGAGCAGGATCTGGGTACCTTGCATGTAAAAACCTCCTCCTTGGTGATCATAGGCTTTTGGTGTAATTCCTCTCTTGTGCGCGCTACTTCAGTGTGTGTAATAATCTTCACTATCAATGCCTCAAGTCCTTCTTCTATCTTAGGCATCCACTGATCTTCTAATGCACACTAGATTCTAACCATCTCGGTGCCTTTTTTTCTTGCTTATGTTACTTACTCAGATACCCATATAAGTCAGGAACTCTTCTTAGCTATGGTTCTTTCCATAGAAAGAACATACAATATTCTAAGTACATTTACACCTATAGTGGCTAGGAAATCCACACATATAACATGTTCCATGAGGGAAATCAACTCTTCCTCCACCATGGCCTCGTCCTCTATATCCACCATGATATCCATATCCCCTTCCATGACCTCCTTCAAAATGTACCTCATTCCTATCATACCACATTTGATTATGATTCTAATCTTGGTGCTCATTCTTACCCTTTGAAGTATCTATTATACTTGTCTGTCATAACCCAATGTCTATAGCATCCTGGATTTGACTAATCAAATAACAATCCTCAATATCATGGGTCGTGGACCTGCAAATCTTACAAAATCAAGATACATTCTTCCTTATTATGCGTTGTAACAAAGGAAAATGACCAGAATCATGATTCAAATGGTAGATCTCATAGTCCAACACTAATGAGTGTACAGATCCATGAGGGAAACTATCCTTGGTGTGACTTTCCACTTCACAATATGTACACCAAATTCCTGAGCGCGTTTCATGGGCTGAATTTACAGATAGCTTCTCTAACTTCTTTTCCATAGCTATAATTTATGCCTCTAGGAATGGACCAATGCCAATGTCAATGCTCTTAATTGCCTCAGTATACAAAGCTACTTCCAGTGCTTAATGCGGATCAGTGTATGTCTTATGTGACAATGACCTTCTAAAAGGTGTAATAAATCCTCCAATGAACCACTATGCATGTTGGCTAGCATGAATATCATAAGATAACTTAGATAGAAGTGTCTTAAAATGAGAATCATACTCATGTACACTCTCAGTAGTGCCTTGCTTGATATCCTTGAGTGCACTTATACTCTTCTGCTCAAACTAGGGGATATGGAACTCTTTTAAGAAAGAATCCCTCAATGCTACATAATCCATGCAAGTTTGATCAGGATCAAACTTCCTATACTAGCTGTGTGCACGCCCCTATAATGTAGTAGAGAATTGACTTGCCGTACGCTCAGTAGCCATGATCCCTTTAGCATGCCACAAGATTTTACACATATGCACACGTTTGATAACATCCACTATACCTCTATATTCTGGAAGATGAAGAGACATCTCCATATAGATATTTTATGGTTGTTGCATACCTTGACCACCTAATTCAGAACCTCCTATGTTCCCTCTGCCTCCAGAACCACCAAATCAACCGGAACTATAACCACCTATACCTCCTGATCATCCACCTGTAGTTGGAATAGGACCTATAGATGTACTCCCCTATTCACCGACAGTAGTACTATATTGAACCCATACAATCTATGAGGTAGTTCCACTTCCAGAGGTGAATCCAACATTCTGCACACTCACATTCTATTTGGATGATATGCCTAAGAATGTTCCTCCAAATAACATTGAAGTCGTTTATCTTGCCATTGATGTAGTTGATCCCTGACTTAATCCTACTCTCCTACTTCCCAAGTTAGCTTGCCGGTTACTTGTCATACTAGATACTAAAAAACCAAGTGTAAGGGCTAGGTCACCAGGTGGATTAAGATGCACACCCATGGTCCAGGTAGTCTCTTCTAGTGCACTTTTGTGTGAGGTCGATGGGGGATCTCTATCATGATTTCCAAGATGGGGGAGTTCCTGATGCTCTGGCTCCATGTCTTCTATGTGAGCTATAAATCCTTCATAAGCCATCTCTCTCCTTAACACCATAATTTTTGCAATAGAACGTTGCTTCTCTAACTCCCTCTCACCCACCTCATTATACTTAAGCCTCCTTTCTTCTCTCTACCTCTCTGCCGATAGGTCTGCCATCTTTCACAAAAATTGTTCCTTCCCTCGCTATACAGGATGCATGATGATTATTATAAACATATATATATATAGATGTTGATGCTTTATTTGACGTAGTTATATCATTGATGATATCCAGATATGTGATGTTTAATCATTTGATTATATATAGAAAATGAAAATTTTAAATGATGATAGAATGGTTGATTTTATTTATAAAATGGTATAGTCACTATTTCGATGTTGTGTTATGCAGTTATACTTACGATGCTTAGATTTATATTATATTATTTTTTGAGCGTTCTGATATGGCCATGAGGCCAAAGGAGGTATTTGTATTTTGCAGGCTATTTTATATCACAACAGACATTGGGGGGATTGGAGACTAACCACAATGGAATTTTGGGTGGATTCAACATGGTCACCATGGCAACTAGTCGTTTGTGTGTTGTTTGTTGTTGGGGGGTTCCCATGGGGGGGATCGCCTTTATATGTGACCATGGGGGTTTGTGTGTGTTGTATGTGGTCCTTATTTTATTGTTATCTTGCATGTGTTTTATTTGTGAATGTGTCCATTCCTTTATTTAAATAGAATGTGAAAGATAAATTTAAATAAGATTTGCTTAAATATAGTTATTAATGTGTTGATCCTTGCATTTAATGTGTGTAAGAGAGTTGATCTTTGGAGTATAAAACACTTCACCATCTTGAAACTCGGATTTGTACTTGGAGGGTATTTTTGGAAGCTTGTGGGACAAGCTAAACTTGTCCCACACCCATTAAAAGCTTCATACCAACTTTATCTTGATTGGAGTGTTTACTTTTGCCTCTTAAATGCATTTTTGCTTGTCAATCTTGCTTGTGTAAGTGTACTTTCTTACAAAAATTTAATTGGTTGTCCTTGAGGTGTAAGTGGAGGCTTGCAAGTAAAGTCAATTTGATTGGCATGAGGAGATTACATTCCTTTTTTTTGGGTTTTCATTTTTGGGGGGAGGATTATTTTCCACTTGCATTTTTGGAGAGAGCTGGGAAAGAGTCACATTTTTTCTCTTCTTCATTTTTTTGCTGTTTTGGAGCTGCATGTTTTTTTGGAAGCCATGGGAGTTCTTCTCTTGTTGGAATGTTGTTGTTAGATTGTCTCCTTGGCGTTAGAGAGAGATGTTGCTTTTTGGACTGTCATTTCACCTCCATTCAAGCTTGTTATTGGACTGTCTTTTGGCATTCTTGAGGCTATTTGATTTTTAGACTATCATTTCATCATCATTCAAGCTTGTTGTTGGACTGTATTTTGGCATTCTAGCTACTGTTTTGATTTTTTGGACTGGTCATTCAAGTGACACCATTCCATTCAAGCTTGTTTTGGACTGTGATTTGGGCATTCTTGTTGCTGTTTTGAGGACTGTTTTGGTGGACATTCAAGTGACTATTGGGGCTGCATTCTTGGCATTTGAAGCTGTTATTTTTGAACTGTGATTTGGGCATTCTTGTTGCTGTTTTGAGGACTATTTTGGTGGACATTCAAGTGACTATTGGGGCTGCATTCTTGGCATTTGAAGCTGTTATTTTGAACTATGATTTGGGCATTCTTGTTGTTGTTTTGAGGACTGTTTTGGTGGACATTCAAGTGACTGTTGGGGCTGCATTCTTGGCATTTGAAGACTGTTGTTTTTGAACTGTGATTTGGGCATTCTTGTTGCTGTTTTGAGGACTATTTTGGTGGACATTCAAGTGACTGTTGGGGTTGCATTCTTGGCATTTGAAGCTGCTTTTTTGAACTATGATTTGGGCATTCTTGTTGCAAGTTTTGAGGACTATTTTGGTGGACATTCAAGTGACTATTGGGGCTGCATTCTTGTCATTTGAAGCTGCTATTTTTGAACTATATTTGGGCATTCTTGTTACTCCATTTGAGGACTGTTTTGGTGGACATTCAAGTGACTATTGGGGCTGATCTTGTATTTGAAGCTATTGTTTCTAAACTATGATTTGGGCATTCTTGTTGCTGGAATGACTATGGACATTAGAATTAATTTTGGGGGATCATTTTCTTTCTTGCAAAGGGATGTCATTCTATGGCAATAAGAGCTTGTTCATCTTTATACTAGTTGTGGGGGGGCATATTATGGAATGAAAATTTAGACTGCCGGCATTTGTAGGATAAGGCTATGGGGAATCATTTGGGGGGGCATAAGGGAATGCCATGGGCATCAGAGTTTTGGATATGTTATATGGAGAAGAAATGATTGCATTTCTTACTTGTGGGGGGCATAAGGAGGGGAAATTTGTGGGCCATAATTTGTGGAGAGGCATAAGAAGCTTCCCCCATAGTCTTTGCTCCTTTGGCTTGATTAAATAGAGCCTATGTGCTATTTGATTGTGAAATACAGTGGAAATCTGTATGTGTGTCTTGGTTGTTTTGTTGATTAAAAATCTACCTGTGTGTGTTGTGGAAGCCTGTGGATGTTGCCATGTGTTGAACCCCATCTTTCATTGTGTTGTGGTTGGGGCTCGGGGGCCAATGAGGAGAGAGGCTTCATCTCTTCATTGGATATCTTGGTTGGGCAGAGAGCGTTGCCTTTCCCCCTCTCTTCTTGTTGTGATCAATCGAAGGAAACATCTAAAGCATGTTGCTATTTTGAAATCAGTCATGGTGTAGAGTTAACATCCATCATTGTTAGTTTACTTCTTGCTGTAATTTCCTTTACCCACTCTTGTGGATGGACTGTAACTTTCATTATATTGTAAAGATGTTGTATTGACCATGCAAGATGTATTTTGATTTGAGAAAGGGAAACAATCTTGTCTTCTTGTTGTTGAGAGAACTATTATGGTATTGTATTTGTGCATTCATGGCATAATGAAAAAAGAGATATGTTGTTGCCTCCATTGGATTACATTTGTCCAAGTTGATTGCTCAATCGTAATGTAACTTCATGCTTGAAAGAATGTAAAGGGATCGAGTTGTGTTTTGTATATTACATTTGAAATGATTAAAATAATTACTTTGTTGCATCCGTTGGTATGAGTTGGTGTAAGTAAGAATCATTCAAATGCATGTAATTCTCTATTTTGGAATGTTGGAAGCAAATATTACATAAGGGAATTATGTTATTCTTGTTACTTTTCTTGTTGGGAAATGTTCAATCTATAAAGAATAAGAAGGACTTCGTTTAGATCTTGTTATCAATCGTTGAAGAAAGAAGTTTGTTTTAAGCTAGCATGAAATGACTTTAAATGATGTTCTTACATACTTAAGAGTTGTTGTTTCAGTCAGTTAGAACATAGTAATATGATCTTCCCTTACTTCACTTTGCATGTATGCTTAATCAACCAACGAATGAACCAAACAACCCCTCAAACCGTTAAGTAATGAATGAAGTGAACCAACTAAGCCTTGCAAGACCAAAACAGACCCAAGACAGACCTACACTTAAGGAATTTACCTTAGAAGCTTTCAATCAAACAAATTTAACAAAAGGACTCACTCAGAAAATTGCCAGTCTTGACTGTAGGAGCCTGCAGGACTATTTTGCAAAAATTACTATCTAAACCTCATCCAATCCTAATTTTTATGATTTTTGTGCAAAGTAGATGTCGTCACCTTTCCAAAAAGTCCAATTTTATCAAAAACCAAGTTCCCAGTCAAAATTTATAGCATTTTGAAGTTCTTACTGCAGGTAATTCTGTCGAAGATGCTATGGGTAGGCTGTAGGTGCACAACCAGAGTTGCTATGGGCAGGCCTGGAGTTGCTATGGGAAGGCTTGTAGCTGTTAGGCCTACGATACAGGAAGTTGCTACTAGGTTGGAGTTGCTACAGGTACAGTTGTTAGGTGACCAGGCCAGAGTTGCTATGGGAAGGCCTGGAAGTTGCTAAGAGTAGGAGTTGTAGTTGCTACAAGTAGGCCTCGAAGTTGCTATGGGTAGGTTTGCAGTTACTACGGGTAGGACTGTGGAGTTGCTACGGGTAGGTTTGTAGTTGCTAGGTGCAAGCCTATAGTTTCTACAGGCGGTTGTACAACAGCCAGTTGCTACGGGTAGGGCTACTGTAGGAGTAACTATCTAGTACAGCCAGTTGTTACGGGCTGCTGTAGGAGGACAACTAGTTGCTACGGGCTGCTGTAGGAGCACACCGGAGTTGCTACGGGCTGGGGCCTACTACTTCAAAAGCTTATGGCACCTTGTATTTTGTACATGGAGACATCAGAAACATCAGTTTGCACAAGAGACAAGATTCACCAAAGTAAATAAGTATATTAGATCTTAATGAACATATAAAACTAAATGTATGCAAAATCATAACTTTGATTTCCTCTTGTGGTAGACTCAAACATGTGGTGTGTCTTAGACTATGCTTGTGATAGTATTTAAACAAAAAAAAATATTCCTCTTTCAGCTAACTGAACCTAGCGTTGTTCATGGATCTCAAGTGGGTTGTTTAATGGGTGTTACACTTTGGTATCATAGTAGTGGTTCAAAAGCTTGGGCCATTGGGCACACTAGAAAACTTGAGACATGAACTATAAACCTAACACACTTTTGAATCTAAGAAAACAAACTTGTTTGAAAATTGAAGAAGAAATAAGTATGAAGAAATATTACATTACTCTGTTCATTTGAACTGCCAGAATTAAAATGATAATAAATAATAATAAGTTGTTTGAGTTTGTTGCTTGCTTAGTGACATTTTTTCTAAACCTGGGGTAACTAAGGATGTCAGATTAAATTGATTTTGGTGAACTTCTAGTATAGTAGAAACTTGGTTTCCCTCTTTAAAAATGTGTTGATTTTACAAGTCCTAAAACTTGATTTAATTATAGGATGCATTAAGCCCTTTGTTGAGACCCTTCCTTTTAGATTTGTTGGAATGATGAGTTGTATGATGTGATCCTTGTGATTGGATAGTAGTGGTTATGTTCTGGGTTGGGAAGAGTTAATTAGAAGTTGTTTAGAGCTTCCTTCCTTGAGTGGTTATGAAAGAGGGTCTAGTTGTCAGTTTTCCATGTTGTTACCCATATGAGAGAGTGGACACTAAGTTTGGGTGTCGTTTAGGGCCCAATCCTATGTATGTGTTCTTGGAACTAACCTCGAGGCAGAGTACCCCTATTGGCGGCCATGAAAGGCTGCGGAGTGAATGTGGTGTTAAATTTTGTGTTTTACATTCGTAATCTTGTGTATTTTATCAAGGACCAACATCTTATTTTATGATTGGATTGAGAAGCTCTGAGAATCTTTTATTTATTTATGATTCTTGCAAGAATTTTCAAACTTTGCAATGTGGCTACTTAGCCACTTTTATTGATTGTCGATATTTCTTGGAATTTATTTGATTGATGACTCAGAGCTCATGATGTTGTTGGCTACTTGGCTAAACGTTACATGGTTTCCTTATTGCATGTTGTTGAGCTGGCCCTATGTTGTTCATCTTGTAATATTTTGTCATATGGGGGTACACCCTAGGTGTCTTGAATGTCTTTTTAGGTGCTTAAAGTCATGCCTTGGTTATGGATGCACGGAACCTTGAGTGTGTCTAAGGTCTTAGAGTGACCCTTTTGTTGCTTGACCTTGCTAGAAAGAAAGTTTGTTGTGTAGTGTGGTCTAGAGGGCAGTCTAACAGTGGTAGTGGTGATTCTATTTCAATCTGGTAAGAGCTTGACCCTCATCGGAGTAGGAGTGTTTATTTATGGGCTTTTAGATTTTGTTAGGATTGGATTGCCTTTGGTTGACTGTAAAAGTTACTGGAAAAGTGTTTGTTTTGATAGTGACTTTTCATCGATGGCATGTTAAATTGTATCTTGGGTTCCTGGTTGCATCATAGAAAGTTTTGACTTGTAGAATGTGTGCATCTTGGTAATTATGGATAGATTTAAGCCTTTCAGGTAGTGTGTTTATTTAAGTGTACTTTTTTTACTCTCTTGACTTATAAATAAGTTTACCCTTACCTTAAATTTCCTTTACTATGAATAACATTCTATGACCTATTAATATTTGGGTTACTTGGAAACACTTATGGATGTTTTGGGTCTTTTGGACCCTTCTCTTAGATGTTAGTTTGGTAGTTAATCTCCATGGTGCTTATATTGTACTTCCTCTTAATTAAAAAAAAACCATGTAGAAGAATAGAAAGGGAATCTTGTCCATCCACCTTCCTTGCAAGTAAACTAAATGCTCTCTGCCTATACAGAATGGTGAGACATCATGCCCACCTTAGTGGTGCTCTTTATAATGTAAACTAATAATGTCATAATAGAAGGAAGTTTGTAACTAAGGAAGCATGAAAGGAATGTTCTTAACAAGCAAAGCTATAACTTTTGACTTAATAAGTTGATTTATAAAATAAGTAAGATTTATGTGTATTGAGTGCAATGTGTAGTTGAACCTGTAGTTCTATCGTCTACCTAAAATTGTGAAACCCTGGTGGATAGTAATGTGTTCTAGTTGCTTATTACTTCTTGTCCATGGATGTATGTGCCTTTCTTGTGGGAGTTTTGGGTCATCACACCCTTATTAGCTTGATGGATGTGATGGTCCTTTTGGATTGAGAATTATCTAGTTTGAGAAGTCCGTGATGTGGTGTCCTTGGAAACCTAAGTTGTTGTAATTTTAAGGCAACATATGTTAAGGATATAAGATAATTTGGGAAGTCTTCTTTTCTTCATATCTTCTTGGGTCACCTTGTTGTTGTAGCCCTTTTTCCCATTAGGATGGAAGTGCAAGATGATGTTATTCACCCTTGGATTTGATTGGACCCCATGTTGCTTGATCTTCTCCCTAGCGACCTTGAGTGGTCCTTGATGTTTCTTGTGCTCCCTTTATGGTTATTCTCGAGCTTGAGTAGGAAATAAGATAAATAAATCTCATTGTGATATAAGGTATGGTACTTGTATTGTTATGTTAGTTGTTAGGGGAGATATAAATGTATATGTATATATTTTCCTTTGCTAAATGGTTGACTTCTTTAGTTTGGTTGTTTGGTGTGTTCGATTCTTAAAACAAAAGTGTAAAATCAGACTATAGGAAAACCTTGTGGTCATGAATTTGCTTAGTATTACCATGAAAAGTTATTTGTGCCCTCTCGAGATTATAGAAGTGCCTTCCAAGAATAGTTCCTTTATTTTAAATGCTTGTTGTTTTAGGTGTCCTTGTTGGTTAACCTCATCCTTTGTGACCCTCAAATTGTGGACCTTGAGTAGACTTGTTCATCGTGCAAATTTGGTCATAGTTGATTTTGCTAGCCTTGTCTAGACAACGAACCTTGAAATCATGGCTTAACATGTAGAAACCTTAACTTTTATTAATGTGGTATGTGTATCAGTGGGAAACTGTGTGGTCATCTCAAGTTTATGGAAATTCTCCCCGTAATTCCCTTCCTTGGTGGTTACTCTTAATGATCTTTTGGGAACTCTTTTTGTTATATTGTTATGTGTTGTATCTTGTTTGATAGCGTAAAGTTACTCCTTAGATTTTATGTTCGTAGCCTTGCATGCTGAAAGTTTAGAACTCATCCCTTACAATCTCCCTTCTTATTACTTAACTTACATTGGACCAAACTGGAGTTCTGTAGACCCACACTTGTTTGAAGCAAAGAAATCCCATAATGGGAGTGATCCTTTTTCTGTTGCAGTTATTTCCTATCTCTCTTTCCTGTGACTTCCAGGAGGAAGTCGAGTCTAAGGGGAGGGGGATGTAGTGCCCACTTCCCTTTGACACTTTAGATACTGATCTTGATATGGTTGATCTTATTATGGACACTATTATGTTTTGATTTAGTATGATGTTGGGCTATGGACTTCATTACTGATTGGACTTATACAGGATGCATGATGATTATTATAAACATTATATATATAGATGTTGATGCTTTATTTGACGTAGTTATATCATTGATGCTATCTGGATATGTGATGTTTAATCATTTGATTATATATAGAAAATGAAAATTTTAAATGATGATAGAATGGTTGATTTTATTTATAAAATGGTATAGTCACTATTTCGATGTTGTGTTATGCAGTTATACTTACGATGCTTAGATTTATATTATATTATTTTTGAGCATTCTGATATGGCCACGAGGCCAAAGGAGGTATTTGTATTTTGTAGGCTATTTTATATCATAGCAGACATTAGGGGGATTGGAGACTAACCACAATGGAATTTTGGGTGGATTCAACACGGTCACCATGGCAACTAGTCGTTTGCGTGTTGTTTGTTGTTGGGGGGTTCCCATGGGGGGGATCACCTTTATATGTGACCATGGGGGTTTGTGTGTGTTGTATGTGGTCCTTATTTTATTGTTATCTTGCATGTGTTTTATTTGTGAATGTGTCCATTCCTTTATTTAAATAGAATGTGAAAGATAAATTTAAATGAGACTTGCTTAAATATAGTTATTAATGTGTTGATCCTTGCATTTAATGTGTGTAAGAGAGTTGATCTTTGGAGTATAAAACACCTCACCATCTTGAAACTCGGATTTGTACTTGGAGGGTATTTTTGGAAGCTTGTGGGACAAGCTAAACTTGTCCCACACCCATTAAAAGCTTCATACCAACTTTATCTTGATTGGAGTGTTTACTTTTGCCTCTTAAATGCATTTTTGCTTGTCAATCTTGCTTGTGTAAGTGTACTTTCTTACAAAAATTTAATTGGTTGTCCTTGAGGTGTAAGTGGAGGCTTGCAAGTAAAGTCGATTTGATTGGCATGAGGAGATTACATTCCTTTTTTTTGGGTTTTCATTTTTGGGGAGGAGGATTATTTTCCACTTGCATTTTTGGAGAGAGCTGGGAAAGAGTCACATTTTTTCTCTTCTTCATCTTTTTGTTGTTTTGGAGCTGCATGTTTTTTTGGAAGCCATGGGAGTTCTTCTCTTGTTGGAATGTTGTTGTTAGATTGTCTCCTTGGGTTAGAGAGAGATATATTTTTTGGACTGTCATTTCATCATCATTCAAGCTTGCTATTGGACTGTCTCTTGGCATTTGAGGCTACGACTATTTTTTAGACTATCATTTCATCATCATTTCAAGCTTGTTTTTGGACTGATTTATTCTTGGCTATTTGTGGCTGACTATTTTTTGGACTGTCATTTGCACCTCCATTCAAGCTTGCTATTGGACTGTCTATTTGGGCATTCTTGTTGCTTGTTTTGAGACTGTTTTGGTGGACATTCAAGTGACTATTGGGGCTGCATTCTTGGTATTTGAAGCTATTATTTTTGACTGTTATTTGGGCATTCTTGTTGTTGTTTTGAGGACTGTTTTGGTGGACATTCAAGTGACTATTGGGGCTGCATTCTTGTATTTGAAGCTGTTGTTTTTGACCTATTATTTAGGCATTGTTGTTGTTGTTTTGAGGACTGTTTTGGTGGACATTCAAGTGAATATTGGGGCTGCATTCTTGTATTTAAAGCTGTTGTTTTTGACCTTTGATTTGGGCATTCTTGTTGTTGTATTTGAGGACTATTTTGGTGGACATTCAAGTGACTGTTGGGGCTGCATTATTGCATTTGAAGTTGTTGTTTTTGAACTGTGATTTGGGCATTCTTGTTGCTGTTTTGAGGACTGTTTTGGTGGACATTCAAGTGACTATTGGGGTTGCGTTCTTGTATTTGAAGCTATTTTTGCCTGTTATTTCATTCTTGTTGTATTTGAGGACTGTTTGGTGGACATTCAAGTGACTTCTAAATCTTGTATTTGAGTTGGGCAGTTCATGTCTGTTGCTATTTTGAAGACTATTTTGTGGACATTTAAATTAATATTTGGGGCTATCTTTTCTTTCTTGCAAAGGTGTTGTCATTGCTATGGAAAGGTAAGAGCTTGTTCATCTTTATACTGTTGTTTTCTTGCATGTTATTATGGAATGTAAATGTGTGTCTCTTCTCCATTTGTCTGGTTGGGTAGACTGCCTAGGGATGGTGTAGGAGAAGGCTATGGGGAATCATTATGGGGGGGCATAAGGGAATGCCATGGGCATCAGAGTTTTGTGGAGGGATTTTTGGGTTTGGGATCCACCATGGAAAATAAATAGCTTGCATTTCTTACTTGTGGGGGGGCATAAGGGAAAATTTGTGGGGGGGCATAAGGAGGGGTTGGGAGGCATAAGGTTTACGGGATATGATATGTTATATTGGTGGTATGATTATAGGTGGATGCCCAATTCCCAATTGGGAGGCATAAGTAGCTTCCCCCATAGTCCTTGCTCCTTTGGCTTGATTAAATAGAGCCTATGTGTTGTTTGATTGTGAAATACAGTGGAAATCTGTATGTGTGTCTTGGCTTGTTTTGTTGTTAAAAATATACCTGTGTGTGTTGTGGAAGCCTGTGGATGTTGCCATGCATTGAACCCCATATTTCATTG
This sequence comes from Taxus chinensis, assembly GCA_019776745.2. NCBI lineage: Eukaryota > Viridiplantae > Streptophyta > Pinopsida > Cupressales > Taxaceae > Taxus > Taxus chinensis. Next base: position 606,107,038 of record CM034156.1, read on the forward strand.
TGTTGTGGTTGGGGCTCGGGGGCCAATGACGAGAGAGGATTCATATCTTCATTGGATATCTTGGTTGGGTGGAGAGCATTGCCTTTCCCCCTCTCTTCTTGTTGTGATCAATCGAAGGAAACATCTAAAGCATGTTGTTGTTTTGAAATCAGTCATGGTGTAGAGTTAACATCCATCATTGTTAGTTTACTTCTTTCTATAATTTCCTTTACCCACTCTATGTGGATGGACTGTAACTTTCATTATATTGTAAAGATGTTGTATTGACCATGCAAGATGTATTTTTATTTGAGAAAGGGAAACAATCTTGTCTTCTTGCTGTTGAGAGAACTGTTATGGTATTGTATTTGTGCATTCATGGCATAATGAAAAAAGAGATATGTTGTTACCTCCATTGGATTGCATTTGTCCAAGTTGATTGCTCAATCGTAATGTGACTTCATGCTTGAAAGAATGTAAAGGGATCGAGTTGTGTTTTGCATATTACATTTGAAATGATTAAAATAATTACTTTGTTGCATCCATGTTGGTATGAGTGGTGTAAGTAAGAATCATTCAAATGCATGTAATTCTCTATTTTGGAATGTTGGAAGCAAATCTTGCATAAGGGAATTATGTTATTCTTGTTACTTGTCTTGTTGGGAAACGTTCAATCTATAAAGAATAAGAAGGACTTCGTTTAGATCTTGTTATCAATTGTTGAAGAAAGAAGTTTGTTTTAAGATAGCATGAAATGACTTTAAATTGATGTTCTTACATACTTAAGAGTTGTTCTTTCAGTCAGTTAGAACATAGTAATATGATCTTCCCTTACTTCACTTTGCATGTATGCTTAATCAACCAACGAATGAACCAAACAACCCCTCAAACCATTAAGTAATGAATGAAGTGAACCAAATAAGCTTTGCAAGACCAAAATAGACCCAAGAGAGACCTACACACTCAAGGAATTTACCTTAGAAGCTTTCAATCAAACAAATTTAACAAAAGGACTCACTCAGAAAATTGCCAGTCTTGACTGTGGGAGCCTGCATGACTGTTTTTAAAAATGACTATCTAAAACTCATCCAATCCATAATTTTTATGATTTTTTGCAAAGTAGACATTGTCACCTTTCCAAAAAGTCCAATTTTATCAAAAAAGGAGTTTCCCAGTCAAAAGTTATAGCATTTTGAATTTCTTGCTGTAGGTAATTCTGGAAGTTGCTACGGGTAGGTTTGCAGTTGCTATGGATAGGCCTGGAAGTTGCTACGGGTAGGTTTGCTAGTTACTACGGGTAGGCCTAGAGTTACTATAGGTAGGTTTTGCCAGTTGCTACAGGAAGGCCTATAAGTTGCTACGGGAAGGTTTGCAGTTACTACGGGCAGGCTTGGAAGTTGATATGGGTAGGTTTGCAGTTGCTATAGGAAGGCCTGGAAGTTGCTACTAGGTTTTTAGTTGCACAGGTAGGTTTGTAGTTGCTACGGGCAAGCCTAGAGTTGCTACGGGTAGGTTTATAGTTGCTACCGATAGGGATAGAGTTGCTACAGGTGGCTATAGGTGCACAACCAGAGTTTCTATGGGCAGGCTTGTAGTTGCTACGAGTAGGAGTACAGCCAGTTGCTACGGGCTGCTGTAGGAGGACAACCAGTTGCTATGATGGCTACAGTTGCTAGGATGCACAACTAGAGTTGCTACGGGCTGGGGCCTACTACTTCAAAAGCTTATGGCACCTTATATTTTGTACATGGAGACATCAGAAACATCATTTTGCACAAGAGACAAGATTCACCAAAGTAAATAAGTATATTAGATCTTAATGAACATATAAAACTAAATATATGCAAAATCATAACTTTGATCTCCTCTTATGGTAGATTCAAACTTATGTGTGTGTCTTAGACTATGCTTGTGATAGTATTTAAACCAAAAAAAAAAATATTCCTCTTTCAGCTAACTAAGCCTAGGTTAATCATAGATCTAATTACAAAATACATAAGCTTCTTACAGTCTTGTCAATATATACCAATGCGCATATGGATCTGATACAATAATTCATTCATATGCGTATATCTCTATACCTCCATACATCCATCACACATACATAAACACTCTCTGTATATTCTCTATTACACTCATCTACTATGTACCTAACATCATATATATGGGGTGGGGAATTTCCCTTCACCACTTATCTATTCCAGAAATAGGCCACATGCTATTGATAGCCACACGCCATTTATAGCCATAGCCACACATGCAATTGTGCTATCTATAGAACTCTTGTAGTTAATTGAAGTGTCAATCCTATTCTTAGCTCGTCTCCATGGAAAACACTTTGATCTGCTCCTCTAAAGATAGACAATGCATGGCGTGCACGTATCTGCATCGTTAGTGTGTTCCACATGCCATCTTCTAAAAATAGGTCTTCATTCTCAAAATCAGCTAAGTGCTGAAAGTTAAACTTGCCTTCCACATGTGGTTCCTTCCTATCCTTCTGCGCCCTTGGCCCTGGCCTTCTATCCCACGTGGACTCCTTGTGTGATCTTTGATAATTATTATTTGATCAAGAGTTTAGGTTACATTAACATGGTTATTTTTTTCCACCTTAGTTCTTAGGTTACTAGGATTTATCTTAGGTTAGTTCAAGACTCCTAGCCATATAACATACCTCCTTAGGTTAGGTCATCACCTCTTCGATTAGAATTTATATAAGGTAGGAACCAAAACCTAGTTTTAGGCATCAACCAAAATAGTTTAGTAATAGGTCCTAGGTAAGTATTATTACCTTAGGTCAAAAATCCAATAGGGAAACATTATAGTTTGGGTCAAATCCAAATAACAACATGCATTCTGACCAGAGTTAAGGAATTTGCCTTATTATCCCACAACATATCCTTAATCTGCTCACACTGAGCAGCAATACAAAACATTAATAAATAAGGTCCAAATTTACAGTTGGCAGCATGATGCCAAGTAAGGACACTTAAAGCTAGGTCTTTCACAATTTATAAAAAAGTACTGCTCAGTTCCATAATATGTTTCATTCAGCATGTCAATTAACAAGATGGCAATAAATAAGAACCGAAGCATACCTTGGATCAATGGAATTGATTCAAGGTGTGCTGTTAGCATATAGAAAATGTGAAACAACATTATAGATTTACAACATATATTTCACATAACATAATGGTTTCGCTTCCATGTAAATAGAATTACAGCTATAATGAATTCTAAACAAGAATAACTTATCCATTGCAAACATGATTTTCAACATCAAAACAATATACCTTCCCAAGACAAATCACATTTCAACATTTACAATGTTGAAAGTGGAAGTCATTATAGTAACGTTCATGACCAAGACGTTACAAAAAATGTCACATGGGGCATGTGTGTTTAGGTCATGTACATGTTTTATTCCCCTCCTCAAAATGGTTTATTAGGGTTTTTACCCCAACTCAAAAAATAATGTAAAAAATTTTGGATGCTCCTTTTATCATAATATAAAAATATAATAGACTGATCCCTTGATGGAAAAATATTCACAAGTCTAAATTATTATAAAAAATATAACAAGTAGATGGATCCCTGCAAGGACAACTACCTGTCAAAATTGTGGACCAATCCCTTGAAGGATGGTAATATTGTCAAAATTCAAAATGTAGACCATACCCTTGAAGGATGGATACTCATGTAAAATTATTCCCGTGTTAATCAACCTTAAAAATTACATCAATATCAAAAGCATCCAGGAAAGCTTCCCACATTGATCATCTTTCCCGTTATAGTGAGATTCCCACAACAATTAGTTTACTTCAACTTAATATGAAAAGTTAGGGCATCTTCCCTATGAACTTGTTGAAAAGGAGATCCCTTTCTCCCCACATCAACCTACATACACGAAACCCCTTCCATCATCCTAGTAAGTCACATTCACTTGAACTCACATCTCTATCATGATTTATGTAACTACCCATTGATAATATTATTTAACATTTGATAAGGCTACAAGTGCAAGTGTTTTAACATTTTTGAAAACCCGTCACATATATATTGAATCCATTATGAGGCAATTATTTCATTTTTACCCCATATTTTAAGGTCACGATTTAAAATTTTTTGGATCAATTAAACATTCAACCACACCGCATCATATGTAATTAAACATGTTTTTATTCTTTATATCCATTGAAATCCATCTAAACCACAAACACATTTCAAATAAAAGCATAGAACATATAACACATGTAAATCAAAATACGATATAAGTCATAAAACTAATCATCAATAAAACTCATCATCATCATTGATGATGATTTTTATGGCTTATATTGTATTTTGATTTACATGTGTTATATGATCTATGATTTTATTTGAAATGTGTTTGTGGTTTAGATGGATTTCGATGGATATAAAGAAGAAAAACATGTTTAATTACATACGATGAGGTGTGGTTGAATTTTTAATTGATTCAAATGTTTTTAAATTGTGACCTTAAAATATGGGGTAAAAATGAAATAATTTCTCCATAATGGATTTGATATATACGTGACGGGTTTTGAAAAATGTTAAAACACTTGTACTTGTAGCCTTATCAAATGTTAAATAATATTATTAATGGGTAGTTACACAAATCATGATAGAGATGTGGGTTCAAGTGAATGTGCCTTGCTAGGATGATGGGAGGGGTTTTGTGTGTGTAGTATGATGTGGGAGAAAGGGATCTCCTTTTCAACAGGTTCATAGGAAAGATCCCCCAACTTTTCATATTACTTCAAAGTAAACTAATTGTTGTGGGAATCTCACTATAATGGGAAAGATGATCGATGTGGGAAGATTTTTGGTATACATTGTAATCAATGTCTAATAAATAAATATATATCATCATCATATAAAAATTGGCTTCTATGAGCATATGTCATCATATACGTCAAAATCAGGTAGTAAAAGATACATCTCCAAGTACTGTACTAGCACCACCCTCTCCTTCTGAAGCATGTGTGCCTCCAACAACACCTGTGTCTCTGGCCCCTCTAGGAGAACTCATAACCACAACCTCACATCTGACTCTCTCCTCACCACCATCCACTCTCTCTAGCCTCTAATGTGGATGTCCCATGTTCGTTGCACTCATACTAGGCCTCACTACTATTGTGTCCGCCCCTTTATCAACCACGTAATCTACATACAAAGTGGCATTTGGGTATTTCTTGATGATCAAATAAACATAGTAATCCCACTCTTCCCATACAACATCATATTGAGAAACCAAAATCATACCAGATGGAGGAGGCGCTGTAGGTTCTCCCCTCTTCCTGTAAGAAAGATTTATCACTGATAACTCTACACTAGATATGGAAGGCCCTATGATCCCCAAGGCCTTCCTCAATGAATTCATATGACCCTTGTACTTGTCTCTACCAACAAAGACCTGTACAAACTATATACACAAAGACTATCTTTCTCCCCTACCACTATATATCTCTCCACAATAATTCCATATCTCTCTGCAATGAGGGTATCCCGAACACCAAAAAGATCATCTCACTCTCTCCAAGCCCTGTTTCTCTCTCCCTCCACTACAGCCTTCTCATCCGTCATCACTACAATAGCAATAGCTAATTCATCATCACCCTTCTCCTCCTCATCATCAAAATTTGGCTCTACCGCCCCTTCCTATGATCCTCCCTCTGTCTAAGTGTGTACTCACCTCAAACACTTCACAACCCTCTGTGCTAGTTTAGCTCTATCAAAGCTCCTCAAATTCGGAACCAACCATGTAGTTTACTATGGGGTAAACCACACCTCATCAATTTGAACAATCACCCCATCCTCATTAGGGCCTGTAGCCCCCGGAAACTCAACAATAATGGCAAGTATCATCCTTGCTACCCATGGTGTATCCACATTTGTATCCTTCTGCCTATACTGAATGGCCTCACCAAGAACTCCCTGCACTAATCTAAACTACCTCCAAACATGATCAATATGGAGTAACTCATTCTCACCCACTCTACACACCTGAAGACACATTGGCTATTGTAAATGGAGTAACTCCTAAGGATACTCATGTCTGGAATGTAAATATAAATAATGCCTCTATACAACATCTCCCACATGTAGTCCCAATAATAAGTGTCTATAGAATATTATTTGTATCCTCTTCCCTACATGACCCCTATCTAACCTCTATCTCATAAAACTAGGGTGTTGATCACCGATGCCCCATGGAAACCCTATTGGTTGAGAAATAACAATGTGCTCCAGGGCCCAAACCTGTAAGATAAATCTAACATCAATACCATAACTTTTGCGATCCCTTCAGAACCACAACTCTCTAAACGTATGAGAAAGAAGGTTGGGCCCCCAATCAAAAATAATATGCTGCTCCATGATCTCAGCAACAACCCCTATCATCATCCTTGGAAAATTACCACTCCCAAAATATAGAAATGAATAACACATGATTGCCATCATAATCATGGTCATTCGTATACAACCCTCTATCTTAGGTGAATAGACGTGGCCAAAGGAAAAAAACCGTGACTGATATATGATGTCTGTAGCATCCTCCCCATATAATATCATCATCACACCATGTCTCTCTACCTCAGTAATGGTTTACACCACTTCCCTATGGATCAAAAATCTCAAGATGTGGTTAACATCCTATAGGGTAATGATGATCTCTCCTGTAGGAAACCAGAAAGTATTGGTGGAAGAGTTCCACCTCTCTAACCATGTCAGTATCAAGCCCGAACATCTATGTATCCATTTGTAATGTCTCATAGCACTATATACAATAGCCTCTACATGAGCCCAATCATCATCTGACATATCAGTCCTCACCTCCTCCAAGATCAATGGAATGTGGCCGCAAATATTCAATTTCGCATCCACCTACAAAAATGAACTAATCAACAATTACTATCATCAATAAATATATCAACATATCAAAAATCAACAAAATGCACAAATCAATCATTTTTTTACACCAAAAACATCTAAAACATACATGACTCCTATTCCCTTTATCAAAAATAAAAACTATAAAAAATGCAGGTGAATCGCTAACAATTCATCTCAATTGCCAACAATTTTGCTTTAAACTACCGATGATTACATCAATCACCAACGATTTTGGCTAGGACACCCTTATGCCCCAAAAAGGAAGAAAAAACTAAATATACCTAAAATAACACAAAAACAAAAGCAAATTGACTTACCTTTGTCATTGGTATTTTTCTGTATCTACATGAGAATGCCATCACGATCAAATCACTCAAAATCGATTAAAAATTCTTTGGAATTATTTGTCAGTTCATTTGTACCCCTTAATTAAAAAAAATAAGAAAGGGGTCAGGTAGTTATATACCCCACTTTTACCATGATCCCATCACTAGTGTTTTTTGCCTACAATCGTAAGGAAATCCCCTAAACACCAGTAATTCACCTTTTTTTAGTAACCATTAGTATTTGCATCCTTAAACATAACAAAGAACTACTTTTTCACAAGTGTGTTACTTTCAAAGGACCCAAGAACCTTGGAACATCTAAGTCAAACAAACAACATCAAATGTTGGGACTTATCATATGTCTATGGGATGCGTGCCCTTTAGATCCCCATCACTTGGCTTTCCCATTAAACTAGCCTACTTCTGTGGATCACACGTCTATAGGCGTAAACCCCTTAGTTCCCCTATCAATCTGATCCCTTAATAGAAAACTTTTTTTTGGCACCCCCTTGGACTAGGGAAACCTTTGAAAAAAAAAAACACATGCAAACAAATGGTGTTTTCTGTATTATGCTACAGCTGAATCACCCATACAACGAAACAATCTCGATCATTTTTATCTAACACCTTGCTAAGACATTAGACAAAAAGTGGAAAATGTACACACCAAAAATCTTCACACCCCATTCCCATGCAAATAATTAAATAAATACACCTATTCGTATCTTTTTACCATTTCACGACCTAATTCATCCATTTTATTAAGTCAATTAAACTCATTTTCACACCATTTAAATGACATCCCTAAATGTAGGTCATGCCCCTACACCCTTTAAATTATTTAATCACTCACCTCACATTTCCTAAGTCACATTCCCCCTCCCATAGCTATTTAATTAATCAATTCATCAATTCACATATTCTACTTCACCTCTACACCTCGCCACGTGAACTCATTATAACCCCTAGTTAATCATAGTTATCTAGGAAACATTATAAATGTATCACTATACCTATCCTAACCACCTCTATCCTCATCTAACCTCACCCCACTTATCCCTATGACAATTCCCTACTTCACACTAGTTACGACAAGTTTAACTAGTGGACCTACCAAAAATACTCCTCATCTATCATAATCAACTTAATCCCAATCTTATCCTATCAAACTACACATCTTGACCTCTCTAAGTTGTAACACCATAATCTCTCGAAGTCTCATAACACCAAATTTATAATTAGCAATTTTGTCCCTTCATATCTCTCCCTAACTCGAACTATCCAAAAATTTTGGTGATTTCCTCGGTCGTTGGTGATCTATATATATTAGTTTCTCTACCTCTCTTTGGGACCATTCAAGACCATCCAAGAGAATTGAGGAGCATTATCAAGTTTCATTCATTTGCATCCAACCAGAACATGTTCGTAATCATCAGGCATCTTGGAACCATTCTAAATCTCATTCATAGTCCAACTATAATCACTATCAGTTTCTTGTCACCCACCATTAATCAAGGTTAGTTATATTGTCATAGCTCCATTTCTTCATCTTAAACTTGTTTTTCTGATCACTTCTTATATCAATTTCTCATTCATAATACCTTAATTTCATATCAACTGATCAAATATCTCATTTTAGAAATCTTTTTAAATCTTGCAGAATCACATGTGATCCCTAGAATATTCTTCATTTCCTAAGATCACCTATGTCTCGTGTATTCTATTTATTTTTATAGTCAGATTTCATTGAAAAGTTATTATCAATTACTTTATCCATTGTGTTATTAATAATTTGTTAAGCATTTATTATTTTAGATGGCCATAGGTGACCCAATCACTGACATCAAATCTCTGTTGATCATTCAAAATCCACTTCAATGGGAACTATATGATCTTCTACATGACCTATAGTTGTGCTCTATCTACGTAAATCCTATCGAGAGATTAGAGACCATGTTTGAATCCAATCAGAAGATATTGAGGCTACCAATAAGTTATGGGAGGCTTAATATGTAGACACTTAAAATTGGTTACTCAATTTAGTGTCCCCTCACATTCGTTTACCTGCTTAGGTAACCTGGGGCACGTTTACGACACCACTATCCCCTTGGGATATTATCTAATTTGTGATTTAAACACCTATCTTAAATTTAATTCATCCCATTGTATCTTACCCATGAGTAATTAAATATTAAACATTTAATTACACCTCTCCCTAGGTATCCTAATCACTTATCTACCCCAAATTTATTCTATGTATGTATCACCCCTTTTTTTCCTCTTCCCCAAGCGGGATATTTTCTGTATTTGGGGTAATTCTCATATTTCTAGAAATCAATAATTTTGGCCATCTCGGGAGTCTATTCCGCGATCGGCGCCGACCCATACGGTCGGCGCCGATTTTCTAGGAGCGGCGCCGATTATAAAAGCAAGTCCACAACTTAGTTCTAGGGACCGAAAAAAAAATAGACGAACGCACGCACGAACAGAGAGAGACAGATCGCGAAAGAGACGCAGGTTGTAAGAAAGATCTCTTAGCATCAAGTGTATCGAATGAGGGCACATCCTGTCCGAATCAATCCCTGAGAGGAGCACCATTACTCTGCTTCTATCACATCAACATCGCACGCATCTATCGATCCTCTGGTGACTCTGTACCTTACCAACTTCGGCATATCCAGCAGACGTCGACTATTTGTCCATCACTTCCCAATTCCTAAATCTTCTTGCACTGTCCCTGATCAACTGGTCTACCTTCAGTCGACACCGATCTTACACAGTCGACGTCGATCCTTCATCAATCGACGTCGATCACATCAGTCGACACCGATCACATCAGTCAACGCCGATCATCCTGCAGATAGGTAAAAGGCCACATGTAACACAAATCCAGCTTTATTTTCATAGTTTCCTATTTTCTGTAGCTGTCTGTCTGCTGTTTAGATTCTGTTTCATTACCATAATAAAAAAATCAAGTCTTTTTATACATCTTTTATCATGTATGCTTCTTTACTTAATTGAAAACGTGGACTGACATTTGCTGAGGAAGCTTATCGCTTCCCGGACCCACTTTTCAGGCAGTCCACCCAAATATCTTTTAACGCCATCTTTTTCTATCAAGCATCGGTGTTTTGCAGGTTACTCGGATCTATTGTGCGAATTGCTCGTGTGCGCCTGTCTTATCTACATCAACCTCCTTATCCTTCTACATCTTTGGATCTTGTCCATCAGGTATCAATTTCATTGGAGTTTTTCAGGGTTTTTGTGTTTAGTTTGGTGCATTAACTTGGACAAGTAACAAGCGCAAAATCCTTGATCTACATTCTGGCACGCCCCGTGGGAGGTGAACCAAAGTCCCTTATTGGTAAGTTCATTTCTTTTCTAGTTTTGAGCTTTGATTCTTTTTCTTCACTGATTTCTATCAGTTCTGCTTGAGCATTTCTTTTCGTCATTTCAATCTTGCTTTTTATGCGGAATCGTTATCTTGAAATTTTTCTATTTCCTTAGAATAGAAATTTTTTGTTTCATCATTATCTGGATACATCTTTCCGGATCTTGTTTGCTGTTTGCTTAACCTCTTCTTGCGGAGCACTTTGCTTGATCGTGGGATTGTTCGAGGGGAAGAGCTCAACAACACGCTTCTTGAAGTCCACACACCTTGGAGAGCTAAATCTACAGGTATTTCTCTTTTGCGGTGTTTTCTCCTTTTTAGGACTTCTTTGTTGGTTGACTATCACATCCAAACATTTCAATTTTTCGGTGCTTAAAAGAAATTTACTCGCATTTGGGAAAGAATCTGTTTGAACTTTTCTTCATCGAAATCAAACACTTCGTTTTTAAGTGCTTAAAAAGAACCTTTTCTTTGTCATTGCTGCATGTTTTTCACCTAGTTTCAATTAGGCTGGAAAATTGATCAAAATCGGTAGTGACACTATTTTATTTTTATTTTTCACCCTTGCACACAAAGCCAAAATCACTAGGTATAAAGCATTTAAACAAAACTCCTTCCCTGGCCTCACCTACTTGGAAGTGATATCCAAGAGGAAGAGCCTACGCGGTACTCAGGCCGCGCTATAAATTCACGGAAGTTCTGGTATATATTGGCAAAGCACCCGAATACCTTATCACAGCGGTGTGTGAAGTGCGGGGGTAGGCCCCTATATCAAGCCACGTACCGGTCTTTTACTGAAGTGCCTTCGGGACTCCTCACCAAACATTCCCCAAACCATCCTTAGTTTGGCTATTTGAGTAGTTCCTGTTCTAAAAAGCCTTCCCTAACATTTTCTCTCTTAAAAGAATCAAAACTTAAAGGAGATAATCATCTGCGCTGCTTGAATTTTCTGTGCATTAGTTAGGTCAATTCTCTTTTCTGTGTGTTTATGACGGTCATCACTCGGTTACAATCTAGAAGAATGGCTCAACTGGCTCCTTCTTCTTCCGAGATTACCACTAGTGTGGATGTTTCGGCACCCCCCAAATCTTCCTCAGTACCGCTGCTAGTCGGTTCCCCATCCTGGTCATATAATCCTTTCTTTCAAGCCAAAGCAACCCCATCACTTCCAGCTTCTCCTAGTCCTTCAGAAATATCATCTACTTCTGACTCAGAGTATGTTCCGCGCGGGGATCCTGAATTTCAGGCATTCCTCGATCGCAATCCGGTAGCCCTCATGGACTACCTAGTACACAAGTCTATTCAAATATTTGATCAAGGACCACCAATCCAGCAAGTGTACGATTATTCTCGTGAACCATCCCAGGCCTTTGTAGAACAGTTTGCATCATCTCTCTTGCCTCGAGTCACGGAGAAGGACGGTGCCCCTGTGCCTCCTTTTTCTCTTCCACCAACCATATCGACTAGTTCTCAAATAGTCTTACCTATTCCTAACACCGCAGTTACCTCGAATATTCCACAACCTACTTCTAAGAGGTCCTCTGCCCTGGCTATGATGAATGCGTCTGCGCACCCACATATTGCTGTTAATTCATCTATGCCCTCCATTGTATCCCAAGGTCAATACCCCTTTATGAGCCAACCCCCTCCAAATAGTCAGTTGGTTCCTGCTTCCCGTCCTCTAGTGGGTTTTTCTTCCAATATTCCAGCAACAGTGACCTTCACCCATCCTATATCATCAGCACCCTTAATGCCTAATCCAGAAGTAGAAAGCCCCTTTCAGGTCTTGTTCCCCAATATGTCCAATCAAATCGGCACCCATGTTCCTCAATCTATCCCGATTCAATCAACAAGCATAGGAGTCTCACCAATCACAGGCTCCACCCGTCATCCAACCAGCATTTTCTCAACCACTTATTATCTCACAACATACCTATACACAAGCTACTTCACAACAAATACCCCACCAGGTGTCACCCAGAACGCCTGGTTACTCCTCTTATCATCCTATCAATCAACAGATGAATTCCCCATTGACACCTCAACAACATCCACCATTTGCTTCTCATGTGGGACCTACCAGTGTGCCTCCTCCTCAATCTGACGTGGTTCAAATTCTCTTCAAGAAAATCGCAAACTTAGAAGCCTCCACAAAAGGGGCACGTCCTTCATACTCCTTTGAGGAAGTGTGTAATGAACCCATTCATCCCTCAGTGGCATTCAAGCCTTATCCTCCCCAATGGGAACTTCCCAAATTTTCAAAATTTCATAGTCGGGGAAGACCCTCAACAACATTTGCGAGCATTCAAACATGCTTGCTACCTCATAGTCCAGGATCAAGAACTTATGCTCCGTACCTTTCCTATGTCTCTAGCAGGTCCTGCTTTAGACTGGTATAACAACATTCCTCAACATTCCTTGTTTTCTTTCTCTCAATTGGCCCAGATGTTTGTTGAAAACTTTTCAATAAATATCGCGCATAAGATCTCGATTACAGATCTTTATAACATTCGTCAATTCGATGATGATACTATTGCAGACTTTGTCGCTCGTTGGAGAGGGATAATCAACCAATTGTCTTTTTCCCTTCCTCAATCCCAACAAATCGAGTTGTTTACTCGATCTTGTGCTAATCATATTTCTTCCACTTTGAGGATCCAAACTTTTCATACCTTTGAAGAGGCCTTTACGATGGCACGTAAACTTAAATCTCGCGTCATTGAACAAGGGAAGCTAAAACTTCGATCTAAATCTAAACCAGGTTTTTTCTTGGTTTACCAAACCAAATTCTTCTCCTTCTAAAGACAAGAATAAGGGATCCACCAACACTATTGTATTAAAAACATCACGAGCCGATAATACTTCTAATCAAACAACACGGAGAGACTCCTCGTCCTCTCAAAAAGGGACTTCATCATCTCGATCCTTCCCTCCATTGGGGGAATCATATGCCTCTATCTTAAAGAAAATGTTGGAAGTTCGCATGATCGAACTTCCCCCCATTAGGAATATTGATGAAAGCCAAGAACATCCATTCTGGTATAGAGAAAATGATTTCTGTCATTATCATAGAACCAAAGGTCATGACATCGAACGATGTTAAACTTTCAAAAATATTGTCCAGAAATTAATTGATAAAAGGCGAGCTCATTTTGGATAACCCAAATGCTCCCCCAAATCAGGCACTGGATGTTTTTAAACAACCTTTTTCCCAATGATTCCCCAAACCATAATGCTTCAGAGTCTCAAAAACCAAAACACTCATACTATCAACTTCATCTCTACTGAAGAATCCTCTTCTGAAACCAAGCCATCCGCAAACACGTCAACCGAATCAAAACCTTCTTCCACTGCGTCAATCACTGGAATTCCACCATCTTCCGATAGCCCGTCTTCAAATATTCCTACATTGCTAGTTACGGGTTTCGTCTTTCTCCACTCCTTTGTCTGACCTTCCATCCATACCCGAGACAGTGTCATCCTCATCTGTCTCATCGTCAAACATTCTTCTAATGCTCGAGGCAATTACATCCCTTCAAGTTTCCACTACAGATACATCTACTTCTGTTGCTCCCATTCTCACTACAACTATGCCCCTAGTGAACGTACCTATAATTGTTCCAACTCTGACGGAAGTGTCTTCGATTTTGACTCTTCCTGTCTCTTTACCTACAGTAGTTCCACCCATAATTACTGCACCAGAAGTAGTCCCTTCGCAAGGAACTGCTTCTTCATCACTCACTTCTTCCACCACTAGTGCTGCTTCGCCCATTAAAGAAAAATCAAAAGAAGTAGCACCAACACCTATACGCTCGGTTCCTGAACTTAAACCGAGACAACCAAAATCTAACATTGTGCCATTAGTACCTCCCCACTTGCTTCCTCCGAAAAGGTTACAATCACCTTATGCCGTTGAGGTTGTCACCATCCCTGAAAAAGGAAAGCCCATATTTCGAACCATCAAGACCCTTGGTGCTTTCCCACAAAAATCTCTCTCTACGCCCCATAAAAGATTGGATTTATCCACTGAGAAGGCGTCTTCTTCTACAACACATTCCTCACCAACACCCCGGAAAGCGGATTTACCTACCGACAAGACGCCACCTCCTCTATCAGGATCATCATCTTCATTACCAAAAGCCAGGGCACCCTATGTCCCTCTGATTACACCTACTTTGGGAGCTTCTTCATCATCTAAATAAAAATTATCTAAATCATCAGTAAATTCAACCAAGCAACCTCCTTTATCTTTGAAGACCACAACACCTGTCACATCTCCATCATCTTCAAAATCTATTTTAGGGGCTCCCCCTCCACCAAAATCAATCATGTCTTACTTACTTCCATCTCAAGTGCCCAAGACTGCTCCTCCAAGTGTCCAAAAGAATAAGATGATCCCTAAAAAGACTGTCAGATCTAATATGCAGGTTCTTTTGCCTCGGTAGTCTGTTAAGGCAAGAGAGGTACCTTCGTCACCTATATCCTCATCTTCGTCTACCGGTTTCTACACCGAAATCCTTTGCCAACTTATCCAATCTTCATCTATATCCCTTCCTCCAATTAAACCTTATAACCCTAAAGGAGCTAAACCTACCTAGTTTAACTCTAATCTAATTTGTGCTTATCACCGCACCCCAGGTCATGATACTGAGGGATGTAAAGCTCTTCAAGCTGTTGTCAACAACCTTTTGGACAAAAGTGATCTTTTGCTGGAGGAGGAGGAACAAGTATCTCCTGTCATCTTAGCCTCATCTGAGCCCCAACGATCCACTCAGACCTCTAGTGATTCCACTCCAATTGACCTTCCACCTTCTCAAATTGATACAATCTAGGTCGCCACTAGAACCCAACACTATGATAATCCATCTTCCTCTACAGCATCTTGACCACGGGTTATCATTTCTGCAGCCCCTAAAGGAATTCCTCCTTCCTCATTAGCCCCACGACCTAGGGTCTCTATTCGTGCTGCCCCTCGAGCTCAAATTCCCATGTCAGTTGAGGAGAGTGTTATGAAACAACTCACCCAGGCTCCAGTCAAAATGTCTCTTTTTGACCTCATCCAATCCTCTCCACAACATCGCCAAGCTCTGATTGATAATCTGCGTCGCATCGCAGTGAATTTAGATGAGCCCCAGCCCTACGAGTTGGTTGTGGGATTGAATAGACCATCAACCACCATTTCTTTTGAAGATTCAGAAATTCCTCCTCTTTCTTCCGAGGATTTGGAGGCTCCCCTTTTTATCACAGTCCAAATTGACAACACTACGTTAAAACACGTTATGATCGACAGTGGAGCTGCACTCAACGTCATCTCCTCGCACACATTCGAGCAACTTAAGTTACCAAATAACGTAGTGTCACCCCCGCCGTTCGCCCTTCGATCATTTAACGATCAGCTAGCAGTTACTTTAGGAACTATGGTCTTACCCGTTCGAGTAGGTAAGAAGTTGCTTCATGAACTCTTCTACATTGTCGAAGGAAAATTCCACTATAATATGATCCTCAGACGCTCCTGGATTCGTGCAATGCATTGTGTCCCATCCACCCTCCATCGATGCTTAAAATATCAATATGAGGGCAAAGTATATACTCATCTAGGAGATCCTTTTCCTTCCGCACAATGCGACATGACCACAAGGTCTGCCCCTCTAAAGGAAAATACTTCTTCTCCTGACAGGGCCTCATCTTCTTCCATACCTGCAACCAAACTACCGGATTTACATTGTAGCGTTTCTCACTGGGAGAGCTTCCTCTCTTTTCTTTCGATGCCCATCACAACCCTAGTGAGTATGGTAGACTGGACAAACAACCTAAATATCAACCAGGTCTCGGTCGCATAGTCACCATTGGTCTACCCCAATCAACAGACTAATTTCATCTACGGTGGTCTTGATACGCCTCATTATCGCCCAGATTCTCCTCCTAGGACCAAACCTTACTTAACAGGGTTTCGATTATCTACAAAATCCCACGTTTGCAAAAACTTATCTATATCGATGGGCGTGGAAGGGTTTTGGTCTAGGAAAATATGAGCAAGGTGTGCATGAACTCACATCCATTCCCACTCTCATGCCACATCAAAAATTTGGTTTAGGATTTAAACCTCTTTCAAAAGCCACCGTCACTATTCTCGATGAGCCTCTTCCTATTGAGGAACCATCTTCTCCCACTAAGTCAGAAGCATCACTCGATGTGGACGACGACATTTCCATTCCATCTAACTTTTTTTTTAATCAATACCATTTCCTTAGGGCCGCTAGCCTATACGACTAGCAACCGGTCCGCTTCCATACCGTTAATCTTCCCTGAGATAGTTGGAGATGACTCTCCTACTGTAAACACTATCCACTGTGCAGATGATGATTCTATCCTCACCTATCTGGGGGCAGAGGATTCATATCTTCCCAAGACTATTCCTTCTGACACGTCCACGCTTCTCAACGAAGCCACTATCGACCTTAATATAGGGACTTCTGAAGATCCTCGCATCATTAAGGTCGGCCAATCCCTTAATCCACAGGAATTAGGGGACTTTACCACCTTTCTTTCCAACCATCATCAAGCCTTTGCTTGGTCATATGAGGATATGCTAGGACTCAATCCCGATATTGTGGTCCACAATATCGTTACTCTTCCCAACATCAAGCCAGTTAAACAAAAACTACGTAAAATACACCCTAGAGTAGCCCTTCTTGTTAAAGAAGAATTACAGCGCTTGCTCTCGGCTAACTTCATCCAACCCATCGATTATCCACAATGGGTTTCCAATGTAGTACAAGTAACTAATGCTACTGGGAAAATTCAAATTTGTACCGACTTCCAGGATCTTAATCTTGCTTGTCCAAAAGATGATTTTCCTCTACCTAATATCGACCAACTCATGGATCTAACTGCGGGTCATGAGATGCTTTCTCTTATGGATGGTTTCTCTGGATATAATCAAATTCTCATCGCACCAGAAGACCAACATAAGACTTCTTTCATAACTCCTTGGGGGACCTTCTGCTATCGCGTTATGCCTTTCGGTCTTAAGAACGCAGGAGCAACCTATCAGCGAGCAATGACCTACATCTTCCATGATCTCTTACACAAAACCATGGAAGATTACGTTGACGATCTCCTCGGTAAGTCCAAACGTCGTCAGGATCATCTTTTCATCCTTGCACCTCTCTTTGATCCTTGCACCTCTCTTTGAGAGGCTTATCCGCTTTTGTCTTCATCTAAATCCATCTAAGTGCGTGTTTGGCGTTCTCACTGGTAAAATTTTAGGTTTTATCATTTCCATTAGGGGTATTGAAGTAGACCCCGCAAAAAATAAAAGCTATCCTTGAGATGCCTCCCCCTTCTAACTTAAAGCAACTCCTTAGCCTCCAAGGGACATCTTCAATCACTGCGTCGTTTTATCTCACAATTGTCGGACCGTTGTCATCCTTTTCATCATCTCCTCTGTAAAAATGTTCATTTTGAATGGGATGAAACATTGTCAAAAGGCCTTTGATGATCTCAAAGCTTATCTTCTTTCTCCACCTGTGCTTACACCTCCACGCGAGGGGGAGCCTTTCTATCTTTATATCTTCTGTGACTGACCATGCTCTGGGAGCCATGATTTCGCATCGGGACACTTGCGGTAAAGAACAAGCTGTCTATTACATCAGTCGCACCCTCCATGAGTATGAAACGCGTTACTCCGAAGCTGAAAAGCTATGTTTGTGCTCTCTTCTTCGCAAATTCTAAGTTTCGTCATTACCTCCTTAATCACAAAAACTTATATTGTCACAAGTGTCAATCCACTCAAGACAATTCATGCAAAGCCTTATCACAACGATCGTATCAATCGTTGGCTCATGCTTATGACAGAATTTGACCTCGAGTTTATCCCACAAAAGTCTATCAAGGGTAAGGTTATTGCAGATCAATTGGCTGATGCTCCTCTTCCGGACACCCAAGACCCCCTTGCTCAATTCCCCGATGAACATATCCAACAAATTGATTTTGGTGTATCTCCATTTAAAGTAAAGCTCTTCTTTGATGGATCCAAATGCCAGCAAGGGGGAGGTGCAGGTTTCGTGATGATCCCTCCTTGGGGTACACCTATCCCAGTCGCACACAAATTGAACTTTGAGTGCACCAACAATATGGCTGAATACGAAGCTCTTGTCTTAGGTCTTCAAAACGCCATTAATCTCGGTGCTCGTCATATTGACATCTTTAGTGATTTTGAACTCATCGTTAATCAAGTCACGGGTGTCTATCAATGCAAGAATGATATCCTTCAAAAATATCGTGACATCGTTCTTGCTCAGCTCCAATCTTTCGATAAATTCACTATCTAAGCCATTCCTCACACCGCAAATCGATTCGCAGACACAATGGCTTCGTTAGCCTCACTTATCCCACCCTTTACCGAAGACTCGTGACTTTATGTGGCTGTGCAATGATTAGATCAACCATCTCATCTTAGGCAACTATCTTCAATCCATGCTGTCACAACCCATACTCAAGATGAGTGGTATCAACAGATTGTTTGATTATCTATCTCATTCGGTGCTTCCTCCAGATCTGACTTCCAATGGTAGAAGATCTTTTATCCAACGCGCTAATCGCTATACCATTCTAGGCGGGATTCTCTACAAATGTGGCTTCGAGGGTATTTTGCTTCGGTGCCTCAAAACCCATAAATCATCTAAAGTCATCCAGGAGGTCCATGACGGTATATGTGGTGGAAATTTTAGTGGCTTAGCTGTGGCTAAATGCATCTTGCGTTTGGGATATTATTGGCCTTCTATTAATCGAGATTGTTGTGAATACACTAAGAAATGTGTCAAGTGTCAACAACATTCCAATCTCACGCACATCCCTAGTCAGGCTTTACAACCTGCAGCAGATTTGTGGCCTTTTTCCCAATGGGGTCTTGATCTTATTGGTCTCATCAATCCCCGTTCTTCACAGCGTCATCATTCTATCATCACTGCCACTGAGTACTTTACTAAGTGGGTGGAGGCTATCCCTCTTTCTTCAACAAAGGCTAAAGCCATAGTTGATTTCGTCTATCAACACATCATTTGTCACTTTGGCGTTCCACACAAACTCATCACAGATAATGGCAAGTCTTTCAAGAATGTTGATTTGTAGAACCTCTGCAACGCTTTCAATATCAAACTCAGTTTTTTCTTCTCCATACCATCCTCAAGCTAATGGTCAGGCCAAAGCTTCCAATAAAACTTTGCGTAATATCCTCGCAAAGGTAACTAGTCGAGCTGGTAGGGATTGGCATTTACATATCCCTTTTTCTCTCTGGGCCTATCAGACTAGCATTCGTACTCCTAGTGGTGCTACTCCCTTCTCTCTTGTCTATGGGTCTGAGGCTGTCCTTCCTTTGGAAGTCCAAATTCCATCTCTCTGTGTTTCTCTCAGAGAATTTGTCTCTGATGAGGACTATCGTCAAAATCATCTAGCACAACTTGAATTATTAGATGAGCGACGAATCAAAGCTCTTGAACATCAACAAGTCTATCTTGAGCGTGTCAAACGTGCTTATAACAAGCATTTGCAGCACCGTGACTTCAAAATTGGGGATCTTGTTCTTAAAGAAAATCAAAACATCACTACACTCGAAAGAAGTCAACGTGGTAAGTTTGTCCCCAACTGGATGGGCCCTTACATTATCACTCATAAATATGAGTCTGGGGCTTATCGTTTATCTTCCATGGATGGTATACCCTGAAGCGGAACCTCTTAATGCTTTGCATCTACGGCCCTTCTACTGTTAAAGTCTATCTTACACAAGTCTAGTCGCAACACAGATCTTTCATCCGTCTGAAACAACCAGTCATATACTTTTATGGTGATCTGAAACTATGTGGTTCTCCACCTATTGCCTCTTTTACCTTGAAATATGAGTACCGCGGCTCTACTCATTGCATGTTTCTTTTGGATATGTTCCTCCTCATGGTAGGAATACCTTAATCACCACTTCATCTGTCCCAAGTGCTTATCCTAATCGAATCTACTCGAGGCATGAGTACATGTTCTTCTATGTTCTCCTCCCCTCTGTCTGATCTACCTAGGTCTAAACTCAGCTTCTTCCAACAAGATTTAAAAAAAAAAAAAAAAAAGAAGAAGAAGAAAAGATGCTATCCAAAAAAGATAGACCAATCCCTTGAAGGACAGCTATCCATACATTGTCAAATGAATCAAAAGGAAAAAATATAGACCATACCCTTGAAGGATGGCTATCATTAAAATTCAAAATACAGACCGCTCCCTTGAAGGACGGTTGTTTTGCAAAGAAATATTTAAGGCTTCTTGCAATTAATCAACCTTTCAGTCAGTTTATACACCTTTTAGCATCATTGAAAGACTTCCCGCATCGATCAGTCTTTCCATATCAAGCAAACTTCCCACATTGATCAGTTTGCTTTTCTGTCAAAATCATGAAGCTGAGATTTAGGACCTTTTGTCGATCATATGGAGAATCCTATTTTCCCACTATGGACATGTATTCTGTCCCTTGTAAATTCCGACAAGATACTTACTTACTGCTCCTTTCGTTTCCCTCCTAGATCTGTTTTGCGGCTAGTTAGTGTCAGGTTTATTATAGCCTTACATAGGGCCTTAAATGCATGATATTGTGATTTTCCTATCCAGATTCTATCTATGGTCAGTTGGGAGCCCAACTTATCATTTTCTTCCTTATCTGGGTATATCTTCTTTTTTCCTAGTCAAGGTCGTTTTCATTACATCCTTGGCTCTCGCAAAAAGTATTCCCCATTATTCTTTGTTTTTTCATCCAGTCAAATTGGCATTTTACATGTTAATTTAATCAAAATTTATCTTCTATCTAATTTCATCTCATCTATCAAAGCATCTATTATCAACACATGTGGCTCTGGCTATCTATTTTCATCAAAATTAAATTAACATCTCAGATAGGCCGAGTATATCAATCACATCTATCTATCTATCCATCAAAATATCTAAAAGCTGGTGCATCCAAGTTACACTATATCCATCTATATCCATTTTTCATCAAAATAAAATCACATCTATCCATCTATCCATCAAAATATCGAAAAATATGTACATCCAAGTTACATTACATCTATCTCTCTCTATTTTTCATCAAAATTATATCCACATATCACTCACAACAAATCACATCTATTTTTGTCCTCTATCAGTCTATATCCATCAAATCACATCTATTTCTATCCATCAAATCACATCTATTTCTATCCATCAAATCACATCTATTTCTATCATCTATCATATCAATCACATCAGATCAAATCTATTCATCATCTATCAGTCTATATCTATATCCATCACAATCACGCCACATCTATACATGTATATCAAAATCAAAAGCATGAGAAAAATTATATGACAAATAAAATGATGAATCTATATATATACATGTGTGTCTGTACAACAAAAATGGGTGGCTTTCAATCAAGCCATCTATACAATGCCTTCCAATCGAGGCTACATCACTATACAGATACAAAATATATCAATCTCTATATCGTAAAGTCCGATGCATGGAGGACACTATCTCCTCCACCCTCCTATGGACCGGGCTGTCTCTCCTGACCGCCGCCTATCGAGCTGGATGCACCTGCTGCTGGAGGTCTCGGCCCACCTCGGTCCCTCCCGGTGCTCCCTCCGCCTGAGGCCCCACTCGCTGTGGCCATCAGTGATCTCCTCCTTGCCCCGTACCGAGGCACATCTGGGGCATGCTGCGCTAGGGCATCCTCATAGTATCTCACCTCAGCGAGGAGAGACTGATATGTGCTCAGGCTCACGTTACCCCGGCACTCGTAATGGTGCTGCTGGTGCTGCTGGGTCTGCTGGCGCTGCTAGTGGTGCTCCTCCTAGGGTCGTACCCCTACGTACCGGACTCCGACATGGCACCTGTCTCCCCATATTTGGACCTGAGGGCCTCCCTGTGTCGAAGGTAGCGATCCCTCTGCTGGATCACTATATCTCACTCCTGGCGAGAGGTATCTCTCTCCACAATTAGGGCATCCCTCTCCTCTGTCAAAGCCCTGATCTCCTCAAGAGATACCTGATGTGTCTGTGTCAGGGTGGCATGCTCTCCCTCCAGTCTATCCAACATAGCAGCTATATCATCCTCGTCGGCATCTATAGATGCCGGGAGATGCCATGGTAGCTCTGTGTCGTACCATGCTGTGTAGCCCTCGTCCACCCCTGTGTCATCGTCACTATCTGTGGAGGGTGGGGCCTCTCTCAATGGGTCTGTCGGGATCAAAATCGGGCAGATCGGTCTCCCTGATGTCCCACCTATAAGGCGTGTACGTGGTCGGCACTGTCTGCACCAGGCCGAACTGTCTCAACACCCACATAAATGGGACTCGCTCCCACATATCAGGCCTGCAGCCCCTAACCACCCTGCTCTGTCTTAGTGCCACCAAGTGAGCATCCTGACCAGCCCATGTCGGAAATGCCCGATATGGCCTCCAGATGACCTGATCCCGTGTTAGCGTCCTGAAACGCTCGCTGTACCAGTCAGCCGATCTCCCTGTATCCCCCATGGCCATGTCTTCCCGCCATCACCGGAATCCATAATCTACACCTCCCACTGCTGCTGGCATCCAAGGAAGCCCGGATGGCCTGATCACTGCTATGTGCTCGTATGCCCAGCAATGGAGCACAAAACTGACATCTATACCCATCCTCCGACCTGTGGTGTACATCCATAGCTCATGGTATATCTAAGCTATCAGGGGCATCAGCAAAAGCAAACACCTGCCTGAACTGCAGAATGTCACAAACACAGTCTAATAGCAACAGTGGGAATCTCCCACCTCCTGAATCTGGCAGAGCAAAGTAGGATATAGCCATCTGAATCAGCACTATCCGTCTTCTCCGGGGACTATCCTGTCTGTACTGTGAGGCTATCCTCACTGCCCCGGACACTATCTCTGAGTCATCTGCCCTGTCTCCGTATAATCAAACTAGGGCCCTCTGCTGCTGCTCTCGCGGTGTAATCTCGATAGGGTCCCCAGTGATCGGCAACCTCAGAATCCTGTATATGTCCTCATGGGTGATGGTCATCTCACCCATCCTAAACCAAAAAGTACACGTGTGGCTTTCCCACCATCGCACTAGTGCCCGCATCAGCTCCACATCCCGCGGCACTCGTCTGTAATATCTGAAGCCCTCGAGCCCGGCTAACTCTAGATGCCGCCAGTCTGCATTAGTCACATCTAGGAGAATAGTCTCCAGTAACTTGGGAATAGCACCCCTCATATGTAGAGCCTCTCGTGCCTGCACCCACAACAGCAAGAGCAACATTAGTCTCGAATCGCAGTATACAAAACAACAAAAACTTCATCTTTTCCCATCGGCGTCGATTTAATAAAATCGGCGTCGTTTGTCTCTAATTGGCGCTGATTAATATCAATCGACACCGTTCAAGAACCAATCGACGACGACTGGCTGTCCGGATGTAAATCAGCCCCTTGCCCCCATAAACACAAAAAAAATAAAAGAAATGCAACGGGTTCAAGAAGAACCACTTACCCCAGGTCGTGTCCTCCTGCGCTTCTGACCGCTCCCAGAGGCTTCCATGATGCTCAAATCAAAATTCTACCTCTCTCTGAATCAGTCGTCACGATGAAAATAAATCGTTTACGTTTTCCGTTCGCATATTTATATGTGCTACGATTAGTCGACGCCGATTTGTCTGATTGACGCCGTTTATCTTGGTCGTCGCCGATCGATATGGTCACCGCCGATTTTCCGCATCTTTTTGCCATAGTGTTGATGCTTGGCTTATTTGTCCATCTGATCATTATTGTGTGCTGAATATTGCCTTTCGGCACATCTTTTCGATATTATTGTCTATTTCGAGTTTTGTTCCTTTGCGTGGGACACTAGTACTTTTTGGCAACCTAGAGTTAAACGGGTCTGTAGGCACTAACGTCGTTTGCTTTGTAGACCGTCTAGTTGTCCCTACCAATGTGTCTCTCTTTAGATGCTGACTATTTTGCAGTTCTCCTTACACTCATGGGTCTATAGGCACTAACGTCGTCTCATGAGGAGACCGGGCTAGTTTGCGCTACCAATGTGAGTTCCTTAGGTTGCTGCCTTTTTGTTTATTTTTATGCGTCATCAATGATCAGATCTACTCTAGACAACTGACTGGGCCATCCTGCATTTTCATCTACCTCTTTCAAACTTGGGATCATCTGTTCTATCACCTATCCCATCCCTAGTTTGAGGGGGATCACATCATCACTCATTCTTCACTTCTTCTATCTCTTAGTTTTTGTCTCATAACCTTGCTTATCGCAAGTTACTTGACAAAAAGGGGCAAAATGTAGACACTTAAAATTGGTTACTCAATTTAGTGTCCCTCACATTCGTTTACCTGCTTAGGTAACCTGGGGCACGTTTATGTCGCCACTATCCCCTTGGGATATTATCCGATTTGTGATTTAAACACCTATCTTAAATTTAATTCACCCCATTGTATCTTACCCATGAGTAATTAAATATTAAACATTTAATTACACCTCTTCCCTATGTATACTAATCACTTACCTACCCCAAATTTATTCTATCTATGTATCACCCCTTTTTTTCCTCTTCCCCAAGCAGGATATTTTCCGTATTTGGGGTAATTCTCATATTTCTAGAAATCAATCATTTTGGCCATCTCGGGAGTCTATTCCGCGATCGGCGCCGACCCATATGGTAGGCGCCGATTTTCTAGGAGCGGCACCGATTATAAAAGCAAGTCCAGAACTCAGTTCTAGGGACCGAAAAAAAAACAGACGAACGCACGCACGAACAGAGAGAGACAGATTGCAAAAGAGACGCAGGTTGTAAGAAAGATCTCTTAGCATCAAGTGTATCGAATGAGGGCACATCCTGTCTGAATCAATCCCTGAGAGGAGCACCGTTACTCTGCTTCTATCACATCAACATCACACGCATCTATCGATCCTCTGGTGACTCTGTACCTTACCAACTTCGGCATATCTAGCAGACGCCGACTATCTGTCCATGACTTCCCAATTCCTGAATCTTCTTGCATTGTCCCTGATCAACTGGTCTACCTTCAGTCGACGCTGATCTTACACAGTCGACGCCGATCCTTCATCAATCGACGTCGATCACGTCTGTCGACGCCGATCACAGCAGTCGACGCCGATCATCCTGCAGATAGGTAAAAGGCCACATGTAACACAAATCTAGCTTTATTTTTATAGTTTCCTATTTTCTGTAGCTCTCTGTCTACTGTTTAGATTCTGTTTCATTACCATAATCAGAAAATCAAGTCTTTTTATACATATTTTATCATGTATGCTTCTTTACTTAATTGAAAACGTGGACTGACATCCGCTGAGGAAGCTTATCGCTTCCCGGACCCACTTTTCGGGCAGTCCACCCAAATATCTTTTAACGCCATCTTTTTCTGTCAAGCATCGGTGTTTTGTAGGTTACTCGGATCTATTGTGCGAATTTCTCATGTGCGCCTATCTTATCTACATCGACCTCCTTATCCGTCTACATCTTCGGATCTTGTCCATCAGGTATCAATTTCATTGGAGTTTTTCAGGGTTTTTGTGTTTAGTTTGGTGCATTAACTTGGACAGGTAACAAGCGCAAAATCCTAGTGATTGGAAAGCCAAAATCACTAGGTATAAAGCATTAAAAACAAAACTCTTTCCCTGGCCTCGCCTACTTGGAAGTGATATCCAAGAGGAAGAGCCTACGCGGTACTCAGGCCGCGCTATAAATTTACGGAAGTTCTGGTATATATTGGCAAAGCACCTGACTCCCTTATCGCAGCGGTGTGTGAAGTGCGGGGGGTAGGCCCCTATATCAAGCCACGTACCGGTCTTTTACTGAAGTGCCTTCGCGACTCCTCACCAAACATTCCCCAAACCATCCTTAGTTTGGCTATTTGAGTAGTTCCTGTTCTAAAAAGCCTTCCCTAACATTTTCTTTCTTAAAAGCATCAAAACTTAAAGGAGATAATCATCTGTGCTGCTTGAATTGTCTGTGCATTAGTTAGGTCAATTCTCTTTTCTGCGTGTTTATGACGGTCATCACTTGGTTACAATCTAGAAGAATGGCTCAACTGGCTCCTTCTTCTTCCGAGATTACCACTAGTGTGGATGTTTCGGCACCCCCCCAAATCTTCCTCGGGACCGCTACTAGTCGGTTCCCCATCCTGGTCATATAATCCTTTCTTTCAAGCCAAAGCAACCCCATCACGTCCAGCTTCTCCTAGTCCTTCAGAAATATCATCTACTTCTGACTCAGAGTATGTTCCGCGCGGGGATCCTGAATTTCAGGCGTTCCTTGATCGCAATCCGGTAGCCCTTATGGACTACCTAGTACACAAGTCTATTCAAATATCTGATCAAGGACCACCAATCCAGCAAGTGTACGATTATTCTCGTGAACCATCCCAGGCCTTTGTAGAACAGTTTGCATCATCTCTCTTGCCTCGAGTCACGGAGAAGTACGGTGCCCCTGTGCCTCCTTTTTCTCTTCCACCAACCATATCGACTAGTTCTCAAATAGTCTTACCTATTCCTAACACCGCAGTTACCTCGAATATTCCACAACCTACTTCTGAGAGGTCCTCTGCCCTGGCTATGATGAATGCGTCTGCGCACCCACATATTGCTGTTAATTCATCTATGCCCTCCATTGTATCCCAAGGTCAATACCCCTTTATGAGCCAACCCCCTCCGAATAGTCAGTTGGTTCCTGCTTCCCGTCCTCTAGTGGGTTTTTCTTCCAATATTCCAGCAACAGTGACCTTCACCCATCCTATAAGCATCAGCACCCTTAATGCCTAATCCGGCAGTAGAAGGCCCCTTTCAGGTCTTGTTCCCCAATATGTCTAATCAAATTGACACACTCATATTCCTCTATCTATTCCGATTCAGTCAACAAGCACAGGAGTCCACCAATCACAGGCTCCGTCCATCACCCAACCAGCATTTTCTCAACCACTTATTATCTCACAGCATACCTATACACAAGCTACTTCACAACAAATACCCCACTAGGTGTCACCCAGAACGCCTGGTTACTCCTCTTATCATCCTATCAATCAACAGATGAATCCCCCATTGACACCTCAACAACATCCACCATTTGCTTCTCATGTGGAACATACCAGTGTGCCTCCTCCTCAATCGGACGTGGTTCAAATTCTCTTCAAGAAAATCGCAGACTTGGAAGCCTCCACAAAAGGGGCTCGTCCTTCCTACTCCTTTGAAGAAGTGTGTAATGAACCCATTCACCCCTCAGTGGCGTTCAAGCCTTATCCTCCCCAATGGGAACTTCCCAAATTTTCAAAATTTCATAGTCGGGAAGACCCTCAACAACATTTGCGAGCATTCAAACATGCTTGCTACCTCATAGTCCAGGATCAGGAACTTATGCTCCGTACCTTTCCTATGTCTCTAGCAGGTCCTGCTTTAGACTGGTACAATAACATTCCTCAACATTCCTTGTTTTCTTTCTCTCAATTGGCCCAGATGTTTGTTGAAAACTTTTCAATAAATATCGCGCATAAGATCTCGATTACAGATCTTTATAACATTCGTCAATTCGATGATGAGTCTATTGCAGACTTTGTCGCTCGTTGGAGAGGGATAATCAACCAATTGTCTTTCTCCCTTCCTCAATCCCAACAAATCGAGTTGTTTACTCGATCTTGTGCTAATCATATTTCTTCCACTTTGAGGATCCAAACTTTTCATACCTTTGAAGAAGCCTTTACGATGGCACGTAAACTTGAATCTCGCGCCATTGAACAAGGGAAGCTAAAACTTCGATCTAAATCTAAACCAGATTTTTCTCGGTTTACCAAACCAAATTCTTCTCCTTCTAAAGACAAGAATCAGGGATCCACCAACGCTATCGTATTAAAAACATCACGAGCCGATAATACTTCTAATCAAACACCACGGAGAGACTCCTCATCTTCTCGAAAAGGGACTTCATCATCTCGATCCTTCGCTCCATTGGGGGAATCATATGCCTCTATCTTAGAGAAAATGTTGGAAGTTCGCATGATCGAACTTCCCCCTATTAGGAACATCGATGAAAGCCAAGAACGTCCATTCTGGTATAGAGAAAATGATTTCTATCATTATCATAGAACCAAAGGTCATGACATCGAACGATGTCAAACTTTCAAAAATATTGTCCAGAAATTCATCGATAAAGGTGAGCTCATTCTGGATAACCCAAATGCTCCCCCAAATCAGGCACTGGATGTTTTTAAACAACCTTTTCCCAATCATTCCCCGAACCATAATGCTTCAGAGTCTCAAAAACCAAACACTCATACTATCAACTTCATCTCTACTGAAGAATCTTCTTCTAAAACCAAGCCATCTGCGAACACATCAACCGAATCAGAACCTTCTTCCACTGCGTCAATCACTGGAATTCCACCATCTTCCGATAGCCCGTCTTTGAATATTCCTACATTGCTAGATACGGGTTCATCTTTCTCCACTCCTTTGTCTGACCTTCCATCCATACCTGAGACAGTGTCATCCTCATCTGTCTCATCGAAAAACTTTCTTTCAATTCTCGAGGCAATTACATCCCTTCGAGTTTCCACTACAGATACATCTACTTCTGTTGCTCCCATTCTCACTACAACTATGCCCCTTGTGAACGTACCTATAATTGTGCTAACTCCGACGGAAGCGTCTTCGATTTTGACTCT
This sequence comes from Taxus chinensis, assembly GCA_019776745.2. Taxonomy (NCBI): domain Eukaryota; kingdom Viridiplantae; phylum Streptophyta; class Pinopsida; order Cupressales; family Taxaceae; genus Taxus; species Taxus chinensis. The sequence continues at coordinate 606,136,382 of CM034156.1, forward strand.
TCCTGTCTCTTTTCCTACAGTAGTTCCACCCATAATTACTACACCAGAAGTAGTCCCTTCGCAAGGAACTGCTTCTTCATCACTCACTTCTTCCACCACTAGTGCTGCTTCGCCCATTAAAGAAAAATCAAAAGAAGTAGCACCAACACCTATACACTCGGTTCCTGAACTTAAACCGAGACAACCAAAATCTAACATTGCGCCATCAGTACCTCCCCACTTGCTTCCTCCGAAAAGGTTACAATCACCTTATGCCGTTAAGGTTGTCACCATCCCTGAAAAAGGAAAGCCCATATTTCGAACCATCAAGACCCTTGGTGCTTTCCCACAAAAATCTCTCTCTACGCCCCATAAAAGATTGGATTTATCCGCTGAGAAGGCATCTTCTTCTACACACTTATCAAAACCATCATCTTCTTCTACAACACATTCCTCACCAACATCCCGGAAAGCGGATTTACCTACCAACAAGAGGCCACCTCCTCTATCAGGATCATCATCTTCATTACCAAAAGCCAGGGCGCCCTATGTCCCTCCGATTACACCTACTTTGGGAGCTTCTTCCTCATCTAAATCAACATTATCTAAATCATCAGTAAATTTGACCAAGCAACCTCCTTTATCTTTGAAGACCACAACACCTGTCACATCTCCATCATCTTCAAAATCTATTTTAGGGGCTCCCCCTCCACAAAAATCAATCATGTCTCACTTACTTCCATCTCAAGTGCCCAAGACTGCTCCTCCAAGTGTCCAAAAGAATAAGATGATCCCTAAAAAGACTGTCAGATCTAATATGCAGGTTCTTTTGCCTCGGCAGTCTGTTAAGGCAAAAGAGGTACCTTCGTCACCTCTATCCTCATCTACGTCTACCGGTTTCTACACCGAAATCCTTCGCCAACTTATCCAATCTTCATCTATATCCCTTCCTCCGATTAAACCTTATAACCCTAAAGGAGCTAAACCTACCTGGTTTAACTCTGATCTAATTTGTGCTTATCACCGCACCCCAGGTCATGATACTGAGGGATGTAAAGCTCTTCAAGCTGTTGTCAACAACCTTTTGGACGAAAGTGATCTTTTGTTGGAGGAGGAGGAACAAGTATCTCCTGTCATCTTAGCCTCATCTGAGCCCCAACGATCCACTCAAACCTCTAGTGATTCCACTCCAATTGACCTTCCACCTTCTCAAATTGATACAATCCAGGTCGCCACTAGAACCCAACACTATGATAATCCATCTTCCTCTATAGCATCTCGACCACGGGTTATCATTTTTGCAGCCCCTGAAGGAATTCCTCCTTCCTCATTAGCCCCACGACCTAAGGTCTCTATTCATGCTGCCCCTCGAGCTCAAATTCACGTGTCAGTTGAGGAGAGTGTTATGAAACAACTCACCCAGGCTCCGGTCAAAATGTCTCTTTTTGACCTCATCCAATCCTCTCCACAACATCACCAGGCTCTTATTGATAATCTGTGTCGCATCGCAGTGAATTCAGATGAGCCCCAGCCCTATGAGTTGGTTGTGGGATTGAATAGACCATCAACCACCATTTCTTTTGAAGATTCAGAAATTCCTTCTCTTTCTTCCAAGGATTTGGAGGCTCCCCTTTTTATCACAGTCCAAATTGACAACACTACGTTAAAACGTGTTATGATCAACAGTGGAGCTGCACTCAACGTCATCTCCTCACACACATTCGAGCAACTTAAGTTACCAAAGAATGTAGTGTCACCCCCACCGTTCGCCCTTTGATCATTTAACGATCAGCTAGCAGTTACTTTAGGAACTGTGGTCTTACCCGTTCGAGTAGATAAGAAGCTGCTTCATGAACTTTTCTACATTGTCGAAGGAAAATTCCACTATAATATGATCCTTGGACGCTCCTGGATTCGTGCAATGCATTATGTCCCATCCACCCTCCATCAATGCTTAAAATATCAATATGAGGGCAAAGTATATACTCATCCAGGAGATCCTTTTCCTTCCACACAATGCGACATGACCACAAGGTCTGCCCCTCTAAAGGAAAATACTTCTCCTGACGGGGCCTCATCTTCTTCCATACCTGCAACGAAACTACTGGATTTACAAAATCTAGAAGAGACATTGCAGTGTTTCTCACTGGGAGAGCTTCCTCTCTTTTCTTTCGATGCCCATCACAACCCTAGTGAGTATGGTAGACCAGACAAACAACCTGAATATCAACCAGGTCTCGGTCACATGCTCACCATTGGTCTACCCCATCAACAGACTAATTTCATCTACGGTGGTCTTGATACGCCTCATTATCGCCTAGATTCTCCTCCTAGGACCAAACCTTACTTAACAGGGTTCGATTATCTACAAAATCCCACGTTTGCAAAAACTTATCTATATCGATGCGCGTGGAAGGGTTTTGGTCTAGGAAAATATGAGCATGGTGTGCATGACCTCACATCCATTCCCACTCTCATGCCACATCAAAAATTTGGTTTAGGATTTAAACCTCTTTCAAAAGCCACCGTCACTATTCTCAATGAGCCTCTTCCTATTGAGGAACCATCTTCTCCCGCTAAGTCAGAAGCATCACTTGATGTGGACGATGACATTTCCATCCCACCTAACTTTTTTTTTTTATCAATACCATTTCCTTAGGGCCGCTAGCCTATACGACTAGCAACCAGTCTGCTTCCATACCGTTAATCTTCCCTGAGATAGTTGGAGATGACTCTCCTACTATCAACACTATCCACTGTGCGGATGATGATTCTGTCCTCACCTATCTGGTGGCAGAGGATTTATATCTTCCCAAGACTATTCCTTCTGACACGTCCATGCTTCTCAATGAAGCCACTGTCGACCTTAATATAGGGACTTCTGAAGATCCTCGCATCATTAAGGTCGGCCAATCCCTTAATCCACAGGAATTAGGGGACTTTACCACCTTTCTTTCCAACCATCATCAAGCCTTTGCTTGGTCATATGAGGATATGCCAGGACTCGATCCCGATATTGTGGTCCACAATATCGTTACTCTTCCCAACATCAAGCCAGTTAAACAAAAACTGCGTAAAATGCAGCCTAGTGTAGCCCTTCTTGTTAAAGAAGAATTACAGTGCTTGCTCTCAGCTAACTTCATCCAACCCATCGATTATCCACAATGGGTTTCCAATGTAGTACCAGTAACTAAAGCTACTGGGAAAATTTGAATTTGTACCAACTTCCGGGATCTTAATCTTGCTTGTCCAAAAGATGATTTTCCTCTGCCTAATATCGACCAACTTGTGGATCTAACTGCGGGTCATGAGATGCTTTCTCTTATGGATGGTTTCTCTGGGTATAATCAAATTCTCATCACACCAGAAGACCAACATAAGATTTCTTTCATAACTCCTTGGGGGACCTTCTGTTATCGCGTCATGCCTTTCGGTCTTAAGAACACAGGAGCAAGCTATCAGCGAGCAATGACCTACATCTTCCATGATCTCTTACACAAAACCATGGAAGATTACGTTGACGATCTCCTCGGTAGGTCCAAACGTTGTCAGGATCATCTTTTCATCCTTGCACCTCTCTTTGAGAGGCTTATCCGCTTTTGTCTTCATCTAAATCCATCTAAGTGCGTGTTTGGCGTTCTCACTGGTAAAATTTTAGGTTTTATCATTTCCATTAGGGGTATTGAAGTAGACCCCGCAAAAATAAAAGCTATCCTTGAGATGCCTCCCCCTTCTAACTTAAAGCAACTCCTTAGCCTCCAAGGACATCTTCAATCACTGCGTCGTTTTATCTCACAATTGTCGGACCGTTGTCATCCTTTTCATCATCTCCTCTGTAAAAATGTTCATTTTGAATGGGATGAACATTGTCAAAAGGCCTTTGATGATCTCAAAGCTTATCTTCTTTCTCCACCTGTGCTTACACCTCCACGCGAGGGGGAGCCTTTCTATCTTTATATCTCTGTGACTGACCATGCTCTGGGAGCCATGATTTCGCATCGGGACACTTGCGGTAAAGAACAAGCTGTCTATTACATCAGTCGCACCCTCCATGAGTATGAAACGCGTTACTCCGAAGCTGAAAAGCTATGTTGTGCTCTCTTCTTCGCAACTTCTAAGCTTCGTCATTACCTCCTTAATCACAAAACTTATATTGTCACAAGTGTCAATCCACTCAAGAAAATTCATGCAAAGCCTTATCACAACGATCGTATCACTCGTTGGCTCATGCTTATGACAGAATTTGACCTCAAGTTTATCCCACAAAAGTCTATCAAGGGTCAGGTTATTGCAGATCAATTGGCTGATGCTCCTCTTCCAGACACCCAAGACCCCCTTGCTCAATTCCCCGATGAACATATCCAACAAATTGATTTTGGTGTATCTCCATTTAAAGTAAAGCTCTTCTTTGATGGATCCAAATGCCAGCAAGGGGGAGGTGTAGGTTTCGTGATGATCCCTCCTTGGGGTACGCCTATCCCAGTCGCACACAAATTGAACTTTGAGTGCACCAACAATATGGCTGAATACGAGGCTCTTGTCTTGGGTCTTCAAAATGCCATTAATCTTTGTGCTCGTCATATTGACATCTTTGGTGATTTTGAACTCATCGTTAATCAAGTCACGGGTGTCTATCAATGCAAGAATGATATCCTTCAAAAATATCGTGACATCGTCCTTGCTCAACTCCAGTCTTTCGATAAATTCACTATCCAAGCCATTCCTCACACTACAAATCGATTTGTAGACACAATGGCTTCGTTAGCCTCACTTATCCCACCCTTTACCGAAGACTCGCGACTTTATGTGGCTGTGAAACGATTAGATCAACCATCTCATCTTAGGCAACTATCTTCAATCCATGCTGTCACAACCCATACTCAGGATGAGTGGTATCAACAGATTGTTGATTATCTATCTCATTTGGTGCTTCCTCCAGATCTGACTTCCAATGGTAGAAGATCTTTTATCCAACGCGCTAATCACTATACCATTCTAGGCGGGATTCTCTACAAACGTGGCTTTGAGGGTATTTTGCTTCGGTGCCTCAAAACCCATGAATCATCTAAAGCCATCCAGGAGGTCCATGATGGTATCTGCGGTGGACATTTTAGTGGCTTAGCTGTGGCTAAACGCATCTTGCGTTTGGGATATTATTGGCCTTCTCTTAATCGAGATTGTTGTGAATACACTAAGAAATGTGTCAAGTGTCAACAACATTCCAATCTCACGCACATCCCTAGTCAGGCTTTACAGCCTGCAGTAGATTTGTGGCCTTTTTTGCAATGGGGTCTTGATCTTATTGGTCTCATCAATCCCCGTTCTTCACAGCGTCATCATTCTATCATCACTGCCACTGAGTACTTTACTAAGTGGGTGGAGGCTATCCCTCTTTCTTCAACAAAGGCTAAAGCCATAGTTGATTTCGTCTATCAACACATCATTTGTCGCTTTGGCGTTCCACACAAACTCATCACAGATAATGGCAAGTCTTTCAAGAATGTTGATTTGCAGAACCTCTACAATGCTTTCAATATCAAACTTAGTTTTTCTTCTCCATACTATCCTCAAGCTAATGGTCAGGCCGAAGCTTCTAATAAAACTTTGCGTAATATCCTCGCAAAGGTAACTAGTCGAGCTGGTAGGGATTGGCATTTATATATCCCTTTTGCTATCTGGGCCTATCGGACTAGCATTCGTACTCCTAGTGGTGCTACTCCCTTCTCTCTCATCTATTGGTCTGAAGCTGTTCTTCTTTTGGAAGTCCAAATTCCATCTCTCCGTGTTTCTCTCAGAGAATTTGTCTCTGATGAGGACTATCGTCAAAATCGTCTAGCACAACTTGAATTATTAGATGAGCGGTGACTCAATGCTCTTGAACATCATCAAGTCTATCTTGAGCGTGTCAAACGTGCTTATAACAAGCATTTGCAGCACCGTGACTTCAAAATTGGGGATCTTGTTCTTAAAGAAAATCAAAACGTCACTACACTCGAAAGAAGTCAACGTGGTAAGTTTGCCCCCAAATGGATGGGCCCCTACATTATCACTCATAAATATGGGTCTGGGGCTTATCGTTTATCTTCCATGGATGGTATACCTGAAGCGGAACCTCTTAATGCTTTGCATTTATGGCCCTTCTACTGTTAAAGTCTATCTTACACAAGTCTAGTCGCAACACAGATCTTTCATCCGTCTGAAACAACCAGTCATATACTTTTATGGTGATTTGAAACTATGTGGTTCTCCACCTATTGCCTCTTTTACTTTAAAATATGAGTACCGCGGCTCTACTCATTGCATGTTTCTTTTTGATATGATCCTCCTCATGGTAGGAATACCTTAATCACCACTTCATCTATCCCAAGTGCTTATCCTAATCAAATCTACTCGAGGCATGAGTACATGTTCTTCTATGTTCTCCTCCCCTACGTCTGATCTACCTAGGTCTAAACTCAGCTTCTTCCAACAAGATTTTCAAAAAAAAAAAAAAACAAGAAGAAGAAAAGATGCTATCCAAAAAAGATAGACTGATCCCTTGAAGGACAGCTATCCATACATTGTCAAATGAATCAAAAGGAAAAAATATAGACCATGCCCTCGAAGGATGGCTATCATTAAAATTCAAAATACAGACCGCTCCCTTGAAGGATGCCTGTTTCTCAAAGAAATATTCAAGGCTTCTTGCAATTAATCAGCCTTTCAGTCAGTTTATACACTTTTTTAGCATCACTGAAAGACTTCCCGCATCGATCAGTCTTTCCATATCAAGCAAACTTCCCGCATTGATCAGTTTGCTTTTCTGCCAAAATCATGAAGTTGAGATTTAAGACCTTTTGTAGATCATATGGAGAATCCTATTTTCCCACTATGGACATGTATTTTGTCCCTTGTAAATTCCGACAAGATACTTACTTAATGTTCCTTTCGTTTCCCTCCTAGATCTGTTTTGCGGCTAGTTAGTGTCAGGTTTATTTTAACCTCATGTAGGGCATTACATACATGATATTTTGATCTCCTATCCAGATTCTATCTATGGCCGGTTGGGAGTCCAACTTATCATTTTCTTTCTTATCCGAGCATATTTCCTTTATTCCTAGTCAAGGTCGTTTTCATTACATCGTTGGCTCTCGCAAAGAGTATTCCCCATTATGCTTTGTTTTTCATCTAGTCAAATTGGCATTTTACATGTTAATTTAATCAAAATTTATCTTCTATCTAATTTCATCTCATCTATCAAAGCATCTATTATCAACACATGTGGCTCTGGCTATCTATTTTCATCAAAATTAAATTAACATCTCAGACAGGCCGAGTACATCAATCACATCTATCTATCTATCCATCAAAATATCTAAAAGCTGGTGCATCCAAGTTACACTATATCCATCTATATCCATTTTTCATCAAAATAAAATCACATCTATCCATCTATCCATCAAAATATCGAAAAATATGTACATCCAAGTTACATTACATCTATCTCTCTCTATTTTTCATCAAAATTATATCCACATATCACTCACAACAAATCACATCTATTTTTGTCCTCTATCAGTCTATATCCATCAAATCACATCTATTTCTATCCATCAAATCACATCTATTTCTATCCATCAAATCACATCTATTTCTATCATCTATCATATCAATCACATCAGATCAAATCTATTCATCATCTATCAGTCTATATCTATATCCATCACAATCACGCCACATCTATACATGTATATCAAAATCAAAAGCATGAGAAAAATTATATGACAAATAAAATGATGAATCTATATATATACATGTGTGTCTGTACAACAAAAATGGGTGGCTTTCAATCATGCCATCTATACAATGCCTTCCAATCGAGGCTACATCACTATACAGATACAAAATATATCAATCTCTATATCGTAAAGTCCGATGCATGGAGGACACTATCTCCTCCACCCTCCTCTGGACCGGGCTGTCTCTCCTGACCGCCGCCTATCGAGCTGGATGCACCTGCTGCTGGAGGTATCGGCCCACCTCGGTCCCTCCCGGTGCTCCCTCCACCTGAGGCCCCGCTCGCTGTGGCCATCAGTGATCTCCTCCTTGCCCCATACCGAGGCACATCTGGGGCATGCTGCGCTAGGGCATCCTCATAGTATCTCACCTCAGCAAGGAGAGACTGATATGTGCTCAGGCTCACGGTACCCGGCACTCGTAATGGTGCTGCTGTTGCTGCTGGGTCTACTGGCGCTGCTGGTGGTGCTCCTCCTAGGGTCGTACCCTGCGTACAGGACTCCGACATGGCACCTGTCTCCCCATATTTGGCCCTGAGGGCCTCCCTGTGTCGAAGGTAGCAATCCCTCTGCTGGATCACTATATCTCACTCCTGGCGAGAGGTATCTCTCTCCACAATTAGGGCATCCCTCTCCTCTGTCAAAGCCCTGATCTCCTCAAGAGATACCTGATGTGTCTGTGTCAGGGTGGCATGCTCTCCTTCCAGTCTATCCAACATAGCAGCTATATCATCCTCGTCGGCATCTATAGATGCCGGGAGATGCCATGGTAGCTCTGTGTCGTACCATGCTGTGTAGCCCTCGTCCACCCCTGTGTCATCGTCACTATCTGTGGAGGGTGGGGCCTCTCTCAATGGGTCTGTCGGGATCAAAATCGACAGATCGGTCTCCCTGATGTCCCACCTATAAGGCGTGTACGTGGTCGGCACTGTCTGCACCAGGCCGAACTGTCTCAACACCCACATAAACGGGACTCGCTCCCACATATCAGGCCTGCAGCCCCTAACCACCCTGCTCCGTCTCAGTGCCACCAAGTGAGCATCCTGACCAGCCCATGTCGGAAATGCCCGATATGGCCTCCAGATGACCTGATCCCGTGTTAGCGTCCCGAAACACTCGCTGTACCAGTCAGCCGATCTCCCTGTATCCCCCATGTCCATGTCTTCCCGCCATCGCCGGAATCCATAATCTACACCTCGCACTGCTGCTGGCATCCAAGGAAGCCCGGATGGCCTGATCACTGCTATGTGCTCGTATGCCCAGCAATGGAGCACAAAACTGACATCTATACCCGTCCTCCGACCTGTGGTGTACATCCATAGCTCATGGTATATCTAAGCTATCAGGGCATCAGCAAAAGCAAACACCTGCCTGAACTGCAGAATGTCGCAAACACAGTCTAATAGCAACAGTGGGAATCTCCCACCTCCTGAATCTGGCAGAGCAAAGTAGGATATAGCCATCTGAATCAGCACTATCCGTCTACTCCGGGGACTATCCTGTCTGTACTGTGAGGCTATCCTCACTGCCCCAGACACTATCTCTGAGTCATCTGCCCTGTCTCCGTATAATCAAGCTAGGGCCCTCTACTGCTGCTCTCGCGGTGTAATCTCGATAGGGTCCCCAGTGATCGGCAACCTCAGAATCCTGTATATGTCCTCATGGGTGATGGTCATCTCACCCGTCCTAGTCAAATTGGCATTTTACATGTTAATTTAATCAAAATTTATCTTCTATCTAATTTCATCTCATCTATCAAAGCATCTATTATCAACACATGTGGCTCTGGCTATCTATTTTCATCAAAATTAAATTAACATCTCAGACAGGCCGAGTACATCAATCACATCTATCTATCTATCCATCAAAATATCTAAAAGCTGGTGCATCCAAGTTACACTATATCCATCTATATCCATTTTTCATCAAAATAAAATCACATCTATCCATCTATCCATCAAAATATCGAAAAATATGTAAATCCAAGTTACATTACATCTATCTCTCTCTATTTTTCATCAAAATTATATCCACATATCACTCACATCAAATCACATCTATTTCTATCCATCAAATCACATCTATTTCTATCATCTATCATATCAATCACATCAAATCACATCTATTCATCATCTATTAGTCTATATCTATATCCATCACAATCACGCCACATCTATACATGTATATCAAAATCAAAAGCATGAGAACAATTATATGACAAATAAAATGATGAATCTATATATATACATGTGTGTCTGTACAACAAAAATGGGTGGCTTTCAATCAAGCCATCTATACAATGCCTTCCAATCGAGGCTACATCACTATACAGATACAAAATATATCAATCTCTATATCGTAAAGTCTGATGCATGGAGGACACTATCTCCTCCACCCTCCTCTGGACCGGGCTGTCTCTCCTGACCGCCACCTATCGAGCTGGATGCACCTGCTGCTGGAGGTCTCGGCCCACCTCGGTCTCTCCCGGTGCTCCCTCCGCCTGAGGCCCCACTCGCTGTGGCCATCACTGATCTCCTCCTTGCCCCATACCGAGTCACATCTGGGGCATGCTGCGCTAGGGCATCCTCATAGTATCTCACCTCAGCGAGGAGAGACTGATATGTGCTCAGGCTCACGGTACCCGGCGCTCGTAATGGTGCTAATGGTGCTGCTGGGGCTGCTGGCGCTGCTGGTGGTGCTCCTCCTAGGGTCGTACCCTACGTACCGGACTCCGAAATGGCACCTGTCTCCCCATATTTGGCCCTGAGGGCCTCATTGTGTCGAAGGTAGCGATCCCTCTGCTGGATCACTATATCTCGCTCCTGGCGAGTGGTATCTCTCTCCACAATTAGGGCATCCCTCTCCTCTGTCAAAGCCCTGATCTCCTCAAGAGCTACCTGATGTGTCTATGTCAGGGTGGCATGCTCTCCCTCCAGTCTATCCAACATAGCAGCTATATCATCCTCGTCGGCATCTATAGATGCCGGGAGATGCCGTGGTAGCTCTGTGTCGTACCATGTTGTGTAGCCCTCGTCCACCCCTGCATCATCGTCACTATCTGTGGAGGGTGGGGCCTCTCTCAATGGGTCTGTCGAGATCAAAATCGATAGATCGGTCTCCCTGCTGTCCCGCCTATAAGGCGTGTAGGTGGTCGGCACTGTCTACACCAGGACGAACTGTCTCAATAACCGCATAAACGGGACTTGCTCCCACATATCAGGCCTACGGCCCCTAACCACCCTGCTCCGTCTTAATGCCACTAAGTGAGCATCCTGACCAGCCCATGTCAGAAATGCCCGATATGGCCTCCAGATGACCTGATCCGGTGTTAGCGTCCTGAAACGCTCGCTGTACCAGTCAGCCGATCTCCCTGTATCCCCCACGGCCATGTCTGCTCGCCATTGCCAGAATCCATAATCTACACCTCCCACTGCTGCTGGCATCCAAGGAAGACCGGATGGCCTGATCACTGCTATGTGCTCGTATGCCCAGCAATGGAGCACAAAACTGACATCTATACCTGTCCTCCGACCTGTGGTGTACATCCATAGCTCATGGTATATCTGAGCTATCAGGGCATCAGCAAAGGTGAACACCTGCCTGAACTGCAGAATGTCGCAAACATAGTCTAATAACAATAGTGGGAATCTCCCACCTCTTGAATCTGGCAGAGCAAAGTAGGATATAGCCATCTGAATCAGCACTATCCGTCTGCTCCGGGGACTATCCTGTTTGTACTGTGAGGCTATCCTCACTGCCCCAGACACTATCTCTAAGTCATCTACCCTGTCTCCATATAATCAAACTAGGGCCCTCTGCTGCTTCTCTCGCGGTGTAATCTCGATAGGGTCCCCAGTGATCAGCAACCTCAGAATCCTGTATATGTCCTCATGGGTGATGGTCATCTCACCCGTCCTAAACCAAAAAGTGCACGTGTGGCTGTCCCACCAACGCACTAGTGCCCGCATTAGCTCCACATCCTGCGGCACTCGTCTGTAATATCTGAAGCCCCCAAGCTTGGCTAACTCTAGATGCCTCCAGTCTGCATCAGTCACATCTGGGAGAATAGTCTCCAGTAACTCGGGAATAGCATCCCTCATATGTAGAGCCTCTCGTGCCTGCACCAACAACAACAAGAGCAACATTAGTCTCGAATCGCAGTATACAAAAGAACAAAAACTTCATCTTTTCCCATCGGAGTTGATTTAATAAAATCGGCGTCGTTTGTCTCTAATTGGCGCCGATTAATATCAATCGACGCCGTTCAAGAACCAATCGACGCTGATTGTACCAATCGACGCCGACTGGCTGTCCTGACGTAAATCAGCCCCTTGCCCCCATAAACACAAAAAATATCAAACCAAAAAAATAAAAGAAATGCAACAGGTTCAAGAAGAACCACTTACCCCAGGTCGTGTCCTCCTGCGCTTCTGACCACTCCCAGAGGCTTCCATGATGCTCAAATCAAAATTCTGCCTCTCTCTAAATCAGTCGTCACAATGAAAATAAATCGTTTACGTTTTCCGTTCGCATATTTATATGCGCTACGATTAGTCGACGTCAATTTGTCTGATCGACGCCGTTTATCTTGGTCGTCGCCGATCGATATGGTCGCCGCCAATTTTCTGAATCTATTTGCCATAGTGTTGATGCTTGGCTTATTTGTCCATCTGATCATTATTGTGTGCTGAATATTGCCTTTCGGCACATCTTTTTGATATTATTATCTATTTCGAGTTTTGTTCTCTTTGCGTGGGACACTCGTACTTTTTGGCAGCCTAGAGTTAAAGGGGTCTGTAGGCACTAACGTCGTTTGCTTTGCAGACCATCTAGTTGTCCCTACCAATGTGTCTCTCTTTAGATGCTGACTATTTTGCAGTTCTCCTTACACTCATGGGTCTGTAGGCACTAACGTCGTCTCATGAGGAGACCGGCTAGTTTGCGCTACCAATGTGAGTTCCTTAGGTTGCTGCCTTTTTATTTATTTTTATGCGTCATCAATGATCAGATCTACTCCAGACATCCGACTGGGGCATCCTGCATTTTCATCTACCTCTTTCAAACTTGGGATCGTCTATTCTATCACCTATCCCATCCCTAGTTTGAGGGGGATCACATCATCACTCATTCTTCCCTTCTTCTATCTCTTAGTTTTTGTCTCATAACCTTGCTTATCGCAAGTTACTTGACAAAAAGGGGCAAAATGTAGACACTTAAAATTGGTTACTCAATTTAGTGTCCCTCACATTCGTTTACCTACTTAGGTAACCTAGGGCACGTTTATGACACCACTATCCCCTTGGGATATTATCTAATTTGTGATTTAAACACCTATCTTAAATTTAATTCATCCCATTGTATCTTACCCATGAGTAATTAAATATTAAACATTTAATTACACCTCTCCCCAGATATCCTAATCACTTATCTACCCCAAATTTATTCTATCTATGTATCACCCCTTTTTTTCCTCTTCCCCAAGCGGGATATTTTCCGTATTTGGGGTAATTCTCATATTTCTAGAAATCAATCATTTTGGCCATCTCGGGAGTCTATTCCGTGATCGGTGCCGACCCATACGGTCGGTGCCGATTTTCTAGGAGCGGCGCCGATTATAAAAGCAAGTCCAGAACTCAGTTCTAGGGACCGAAAAAAAAAACAGACGAACGCACGCACGAATAGAGAACAGATCGCGAAAGAGATGCAGGTTGTAAGAAAGATCTCTTAGCATGAAGTGTATCGAATGAGGGCACATCCTGTCTGAATCAATCCCTGAGAGGAGCACCGTTACTCTACTTCTATCACATCAACATCACACGCATCTATCGATCCTCTGGTGACTCTGTACCTTACCAACTTCGGCATATCTAGCAGACGTCAACTATCTGTCCATCACTTCCCAATTCCTGAATCTTCTTGCATTTTCCCTGATCAAATGGTCTACCTTCAGTCGACGCCGATCTTACACAGTCGACGCTGATCCTTAATCAATCGACGTCGATCACATCAGTCGACGCCGATCATCCTGTAGATAGGTAAAAGGCCACAGGTAACACAAATCCAGCTTTATTTTCATAGTTTCCTATTTTCTGTAGCTGTCTGTCTGCTGTTTAGATTCTGTTTCATTACCATAATCAGAAAATCAAGTCTTTTTATACATCTTTTATCATTTATGCTTCTTTACTTAATTAAAAACATGGACTAACATCCGCTGAGGAAGCTTATCGCTTCCCGGACCCACTTTTTGGGCAGTCCACCCAAATATCTTTTAACGCCATCTTTTTCTGTCAAGCATCGATGTTTTGCAGGTTACTCGGATCTATTGTGCGAATTTCTCGTGTGCGCCCGTCTTATCTACATCGACCTCCTTATCCGTCTACATCTTCGGATCTTGTCCATCAGGTATCAATTTCATTGGAGTTATGGGAGGCTTACTATACAGTATATCATATTATGGTTGACTCAGCTTGGTTTGAATATCAACATGAAGTGAGATTCAACATCCTTGAATATTTTGATAAGGAACCTAAATCAGAATTGGGAAGTGAATTCAGCTTTGAAGACTCTGATTCAGATTTTTAACGTCAGTACGAAATTAAACGAGAGTATTCAAATTTATTCGTAGATGACTACACTGAGGAGTCTGATCTATATTTCTATCAGGAGGATGATCCATCTTGTTTAGTGGGTTCAAATTTCTTAGAAAATCTATACACTAATCTGGATTCTAATTTTGAGGCCTAGACTTATTTATTTTAATATTATGATCATCATCTAAATATCAATAGTAAACTAAATAAATTGTAAACATTTGATCATGTTATTTCATATATCCTATGTTGTATCTCATTTTGATAAATAAACTTAAGTGTTTTAAAAGTGGTTTGAGATCCATATGATAAATTCCTTTGACTTCTAGGAACTGACCTTTTCTAGGAAACCCACCTATCCATATTACTAATAACATTTTCTGTAGTGTCTTTGATTACAGATTTAATCACATGAAAGGAGCTTGTTCCATTCTTCCATAGATCAAAACAATCAACACCCATTAGCATCATCTTTGGGTACCTTGGAAACCCTTTCATATTTAAGGTTGATATGATTTTACCTCATTGTACTATCAATCCAACTAGAAATGTAGAATTGTCATCAACAAGTTCATCACACTCAATAATTGTAATGGATCACAATTTCAATTGGATGAGAGTACATATATTAAATAGTTAGAAGAGATCACATGCACCTTTCTACCTTGTTCAAGGCCATGCCATCCATCATAGTCTTCACAATTTCTTGTTCTTTCAGTCAAAACATCATTCCTCCACCTTCTAGTATTCTTCCTTGATCCTCTCTACATGATTCTCGATTCTCGCTCTTATGCAAAATACACATTATTTTCTATTCACATCTAAAACCCAGTCATACATAGATGGTTTTGAATTTATCTACTTCTTGTTGAGAGAATGTATACACTTACACACAAGAATAGGTATATTTTTTTATGCCAACTAACACATTGCTTGTACATAACTAAAGACATAAGCAATACAACATACTAATAAAAATAATCCTCCTACATTGTAGCACTTATCCTATAATAACTAATATTTGACTTTTTTTACTCTTGAAAAGAGTTACTACATTCACAATTCAAATATTCAAATATCAACCTTTTGAAGGGAAACTTGTTTGAACAAAAAATACATGTTTAGGGTGCTTTAAAGGATTATTATGGATTGTTTATTCTTCATTAAACATCTTGAAGGATGCTCCTATATCAAGATTCTTAGGTAGAAAATATTTGAGCTCCAATTCAAATGAGATGTCTTCATCATCTTTTAGTATTCAATGAATACCTAGATCCCAAGGTTTCTTTGACAATGTCAATTTCTAAGCCTCATTGGTTTTTTCCTTCATCTACTTGTTTCTATCTCTTCTTGTATATGCTCTTCCTTATATTTTTCTCATTTGAAAAACTCCATGCTTCCTCTTCATCATCATGTATATCTTCAAGCTATTCTTTGTTCAAGATCTCCCTCATTGAATCATACACTTGTTTACCTCAATATCTTTCAAACATGTAATCGCAACAACAAATGAAATGTTAGATGCAAAAATGTGATACCATTCAGCCTCTAAAGTTCCTTCGGAGTGATATTCTCCTTAATTTTTTTTGTTCATTGACCATGTTCAAATTGGTTTTTTTCATTCTTTCTCCCTCTTATTTTTCGTCTTTCTCATGTTGGCAACTGAATTCTTCATTTTGATATGATCTCAAAACAACCCCTTAGAAGCATTCAACAAATCTTAAATCCTTTCCAACTCTTCATTCAAATCCTCATCATCCATGTCATCAATAATTTCATCAAATTTAGATACTAGATCACTATTTTAATTTTCCATACCTAGTTTTACATTAGTATTCTTTCTCATTTCCTCATGTTTTAAGAACTTATCAAGACCTTCATTCAATATAATTTCATTTTGCATCATTATTTCATAATGAATATTATCTTCATCAACCATTCTAGAGTTCTCACCCTAATATATGTTAGTAATTGTAATCAAATCATTTCACGTATCATCATTCAAACTGATTTGAGAAGATAAATCAGAAATATTTTCATAATCATCATCATTCAAATCATAAAAAAAAATATATTTACCTTTCATCTCCATGGTATACCTTTCATCTCACTAATTTAATGAGGAAGCCTCATTTTTTTTTCCTTCATCTACTTGTCTGTCTCTCTTCTTGTATATGCTCTTCCTTATATTTTTCTCATTTGAAAAACTCAATTCTTCCTCTTCATCATCATGTATATCTTCTAAATATTCTTTATTAAAGAGATCCCTCATTGAATCATACACTTTGTTTACCTCAATATCTTTCAAACATGTATTCACAATAGCAAATGAAATGTTAGATGCAAAAATGTGAGACCATTCAGCCTCTTGAGTGCCTTCAGAGTGCTCTTCTCCTTCATTCTTTTTATTCATTGACCATGTTCAAATTGGTATTTTTCATTCTTTCTCCCTCTTGTTTTTCCTCTTTCTCATGTTGGAAACTAAAATATTCATTTTGATCTGAGCTTAAAAACAACCCCTTAGAATCATTCAACAACTCTTAAATCATTTCAAACTCTTCATTCAAATCCTCATCATCCATATCATCAATAATTTCATCAAATTTAGATACTAGATCACTATTTTAATTTTCCATACCCAGGTTTCCATTAGTATTCTTTCTCATTTCCTCATGTGTCAAGAACTTATCAGGACCTTCATTCAATATAATTTCATTTTGCATCATTATTTCATAATGAATATTATCTTCATAAACCATTCTAGAGTTCTCACCCTATTGTATGTTAGCCATTGTAGTCAACTCATTCCATGTATCATCATTCAAACTAATTTGAGAAGATAAATCAGAAATATTTTCATAATCATCATCATTCAAATCATCAAAAAAATATCTTTACCTTTCATCTCCCTGGTATATGAAATATGATATTTTTATCCATGGAATTCCTCTTTCATGCACATCAATTCATTCTTATGCTCTTTCTTGCATGAACCTACTTAAATTCTTCTCCATAAGATTCTAGGTGTAATCATCATCCTTTCACTATCTGCATCTTCTTGATATGTTTCACCACCAATTCTCATGCTCTTAGGAATCCACACCTATGTCTTTGTCTTATCATTTGACTTCTTGAGCCATTTAGGTACTATCTACCCATTCTCTTGTGCAAATACAGAAAGATAAAATTTATTTTCCATTTTATTACCTTGTACATTTTCATGCTTATCAGAAGTATGAGAAAAATAAGAATCAATAACCAAACCTACCTTTTAAATCACCTTTTTCTTAGGCATGTTCTTCACTCTCCATTTATATTTTAAGTATCCATGCTCAATTTTTTTATTTGGTGTTTCCATCATCCTTTGTTTCCTTAACATGTACATCAAGAACTATATGTTTGTAAGAAATATCCTTACTTACATACACTTTTACCTTCTTAATAGGTTGCTCCATGGATTCCTTTGTTTTCTATGCTTCTTTCTTGTTTACATCATATTCTACTTCAATGCATGGTTATTCATTTTCTTCTTCTAAATGTTCCATGGCTTCATATAACTCATCTTCATCATTTACTAGTTCAAGGTCTTCAAGAAACTTCTCATGTATTCCATTTTCAAGGTAAAAAACAACAATATCTTCCTTCATCCTTCTTGCACATTCACTTGTGTGCTTGGTGACTTTTCATGCACCACTATTCTCATTTCTCAAGGTCTTCCTCTTGACCTTCTCCACAAGGATTCCTATACCTATAATTAGAAATTCAAAGACAACATTAGATATAAAATAGGAGACCAAAAGGTCCCCATGAATGCCTCTTTCATAGACATTCTCATCCTTTCAAGTGCTTCTCTTGGAATTGCAACTTCTTTTTTCACGTCCTCTTTCTCCTTCTTATTTTTCTCCACAATGTGAACATTTTTTATCACCTCTTCATTTTTACTAGGTGATTTACTCTTCATATTTCTCTCTATGGAAATCATCTCTTTCCTTATTCTCTCCATGACTAGCTTCAATGGCCACTTCATTTTTTCCCTCATCCTCCATCCAACTCCTTAGATTGGTAGCTTCAACATAGTTTCCATGATAGTCTCTAATTATACAATTCTCTCTCTAATCCTCTTGATTTATTCCACCTCTCTTTTGTGTTTCTCTTCTCTCTGCTTAATTTCTCTCTCTTTTTCTTTAACAATTTCTCTCATCACTCTCCACACTATTTGTATCTCCATTCTCTCTCTTCCTTAAGTATTTTTCACCTAGAGATCAAACAATTTTTTCTTAATCATGAATCACATATATTTATTTACAAAATGTTGGCGAGAAAATTTATTGGGTGGACAAACTTGTGGATTTCTCACCAACACTCTTGGAATCTAAGTCCCTCTACTTAACATGTGTAGTTTTCGTATATGAATGCATGAGTAAAGGTGGATTTTCTTGGTGGCCTTATGGATGGGGATATAACAGGGGAACTCCAATGACCATGTAGAAAATATAGTAATATCTTGCTAGGGGATACTTTGTCTAAAGAGTGGGAAAGGGGAGTGAGAAAAGAGGTAGGGGAACTAATCTTCTAGGAAGAAAGTCAAATTCCTGCACACACTAGTTATAATTCTCATCACATGCACTAAAGTTAGGAAGAAACAATACTACAAATAACAACATGACACAATAGAATTTAATGAACACAAAGTATTAGTAAACCCCTTAGTCAAAAAATGCTCGAAACTCCTTCTAGTATTGATGCTCAAGTAGAAATTGTACATAGTTTGAGAATGGAAGACATTGAGAATAGGGGAGAAGTGGCTAAATCTTTTCACTCACAAGGAAGAAAAATATCTCTCATAAACTTACAAGAATACAACTAGCTAGAAGAATTTCAGAATTAGAAGAACCCCTTGAAATGAAGAGGTCATTACAATTTATAGCAATCTCAATTGACCTTTCACCTCCCTCACATGAATCTTCATTTCCATATTCCACTCTTGACCTTTTTTTTTCCATGAATTAAGTATTTATCTTATAAGTTTGAGAAGATACAATTTACAATTCAGAATTTGGGACTACAGAACAGTGTTATGATTTAATAACAAATAAAATCATGCACACAGGATCTAAAAAATTCCCCAAAATCTACAGCAATGGAATTATAAACTAGAATAATCCAAATCAATACAAATTACACACACATAACACGACATGTACCGTGGTTCACCCAATGTGGGCTACATCTACCAAAGATAGAGATCTCAGATATATAATACATCAAAAGTACAAACTAACTCTTTAATATAAGAGTATAATGCATCTCTCCAAGAGTATCTCCTCTCCTCTAGATCTTTAAACGGATATCCATGAGTTCACTACAACTGTGCCTCCAAACACAACCAACATACCTCACATAACTAGGAGCTACTGCATCTCTGAACTACTACCAAGTTCTCTGTGGATCTGCAACAAGACCTCTCACATGGGTCTACCATATGTATAACTATAAATGTGCACCAAGAAGTAAGTATGTCTCTCCATCACTACATGTATAACCTGTGCAAACATGAAGACAACCTCCTCTACAATATCTAGATCTACATGGATCAACAATACAATATGAGCTCATGGATCTACAATACAATACTAGATCTACATGGATCTATAATACAAGATCTCACCAACATGTGGATCTAGAAGAAGAAACTCTATGTGCTTTGCATACTATGCAAGCTATTACAATGAGACAATAACTATACAAAGGAAATACAGAAGAAGATGTTACCCTCTTCTCACCATTCAGATGTACCTACTATTTCCTTATGTCTAGCTCCTCTCCATAGAGACTCTGTCTTCATGTAACCTGTTCTTTCTTTCTCTTCTTCTTCTTCATCTTCATCCTCTTAATCTAGGATAATCAAGGATCTAATTTAATCCTTCTTTTAATTCTTCTTCTAAACCCTAGCTTTCATGCTTATATAGGTGTATATAAACTAAGGGGACTTAGCCATGAAATTACAATCAATAGATATAATTTAATGCTAAAATAGATCTAATTCCCGAAGTTAATTAAAACACTCCCGCACAGGTAACTGATGTCAGTTTGCCCTAACTGACGTTGGTTCATCTATTGACTGACGACAGTGCTTGTGCTGACTGATGATAGTTCTTATGATGACCAATGGCGGTTCTTATATTGACCGACGACCATTACACCATGACCGATGCCGATTACTATCAGAACCAGTAACATGTAAAATCAAGCTATATTTGAAGCAATTCATCTCCACAACCTAACATTTTTCACCTCAAGATCAAACAACTTCTTCTTAATCATGAATCACATATATTTATTTGCAAAATATTGCTAAGAAAATTTTTTGGGTGGAAAAACTTGTGGATTTCTCACCAACACTCTCAGAATCTAAGTCCCTTTACTTAACCGGTGTAGTTTTTTCATATATGCATGCATGAGTAAAGGTGGATTTTCTTGGTCACCTTGTGGCTAGGGATATAACAAGGGAACTCCAATGGCCATGCAGAAAAGCTAGCAATATCTTGCTAGGGGATACTTTTTCTGAAGATTGGGAAAGGGGAGTGAGAAAAGAGGTACGAAAAACTAATCTTCCAGGAAGAAAATTAGATTCTTGCACACACTAGTTAGAATTTTCATCACATGCACTAAAGTTAGGAAGAAACAATACTAAAAATAGCAACATGACATAATAGAATTTAATCAACAGAAAGTATCAGTAAACCCCTTAGTCAAAAAATGCTCGAAACTCCTAGTATTGATGCTCAAGTAGAAATTATACGTAGTTTGAGAATGGAAGACATTGAGAATAGGGGAGGGTTGGCTAACTCTTTTCACTCATAAGGGAGAAAGATATCTCTCATGAACTTACAAGAATACAACTAGCTAGAAGAATTTCAGAATTAGAAGAATCCCATGGAATGAAGAGCTCATTACAATTTATAGAAACCTGAATTGTCCTTTCACCTCCCTCACATGACTCTTCATTTCCATATTCCACTCGTGACCTTTCGTTTTCCATGAATTAAGTATTTCTCTTATAATTTTGAGAAAAATACATTTTTACAAATTTAAAATAGGCTCACTTAAGCGAATAGGATGAAATACAATGATGATGCATAACGAAGAATTAGAATGGAGAGAGAAAGAAGAGTAGGGAAAGAGAGGAAGAGGGAAGGGATGGAGGGGAAAACACTCCTTGTGATGAAATGCTTTGAATTCCTTAATGCAACCATGAAATTTGAATGAGGATTTCAACCATTGGTGATCTTCTACACTGATGAAGATTGCTCCCTTGAATAACTTTGAATCATTTTCCCAATTTAGTGATGGCTGCAAGCTCTATGATGCATGGACATCATGGACCATAGAATGAGTGTCTAGAAACACTATTATGATGTTTACCACTATAAGCTCAAGATGAACACATATAATGTCCACAATTACCCTCCTTGAAACTTGGTTGATGAACTCCTTTGACTCATTGAAAATTGTTATGATCAACTCTCTTTGAATCACTCAAATTACTGAAGCAATGAAGATGAATTCACATGATGTGCCTTGTGATGCCCTACTTTGTAATATGAGATGATTGTTTTATGCCTTCAAGAAAAACATCATCTCTTCATGATTGATTACACCTAAGAAACTAGGACCAACCTGTGCACTAGAAATTCTCATGTTTCCTTAACGCTTACTCATACTCATGGAAGGGATAAATCTAATATATTTAGTGAGTGTTAGAGTTTTCCTTTATGGACCCCAAATGGTGAGTATTAACCTGAATGATTATCCCTCAATGTCCTGTTCTGCTAAACTTTCCACTTTGAAATGAACAACTTGTCTATTTTTAGATTATGAGCCCATGCTCTGCTATTCTGGGACATATCACCTGTCTTGCTCCAGTTTCACCTTCTAAACCTATCTACCATATTCCAACTTCCTTATGTTTCCCGAGATATTGTCTATTTTTAGCACATTTCTATTTTTGGTAAGTTGCTATTTGGGGACATGTTATTTTGGGAAAGAATTCATTTTCTAGTCTTACTTTCCATTTTACCCCTTTTCTGATTGTCTTGAGTGATTGAACTTGTAATTTAGTGGGGCTCACCATTTATACCATGTGAGGAAGTATAACATATGTTATTTTTAGTAAGTGGTGAAAATGACCTCTGTTTGTGAAAGGAAAAACGTTTTTGGATTTGGCTCTTTGTCACGAACTCGTGCTCCAATTTTCATCATGATTCACTTTCCTAGAAAGCTCAAAATGAAAAATGAAAATTTATGTCCTAGTAAGCAGCTTTGGGTATGGAGCTACCAGGGCATGAATACTAAATAAAAAATCATTCCTTCATATCTTGATAAACTAACAACTTCATCATGCAAAATTTAGCTTGAGAGAAACTCAGATTTTTTAGAGACCCTTCCCTCTAAATTTCAGATGATTTCACCTGCCAGATCTTCAGGAATTTGAAAATTTCTTCAAAGAGGGCATAATTTTGATAAAAGACACAGCCCTCCAAATCCCTAAAACTATGTACTTCATGGCATGAAAACTAGTTCACGCAAAACTAGATTTTTCAATGATCATTCCCTCCAATTTTTGTGCGATTTCACCCATTGGAACCTTGAGAAGTGGAGAGGTAGCTTGCTGATTTTTTCCACTATTGTGTCATGGCAGCCATTAATGGATTTTGAAATTTGGAGGTCTTGTTTTTTTCTCCATTCGCATGATGAAATAAAATCCATTGCGATAGGTTTTTGCTTCTAGTGTTTCACTAGTGGAAATTCTACTTCGATCTGGTTGCCAGTTTGACGGGAAATTGAGCTTTGTTCTTTGTGGAGCCAGAAGTGAAATTTATTTGCTGTGAGAATTCCTTGCTGAAAATGAGAGGTTTGAGTATGATTTTTTAATGGCCTTCAAGAGATAATAACTAAGAAACATATGGTTTGTCAATCCGTGCACCGATTTGCAAGATATGTTTGAATTCTTCGTTTCATGGTAATGGAGGTTTCTGAAGAATTCCTTCACTCTTCTCTTTGATTCTTCATTCCTTCTAGCTCTGTTGATAAATATATTATTTAAAACTATGTACATATTCATGGAGTGGAAGGATTTTTTTCCATGGTAGATCTAGTTTCGAATTTGAACAATGGTGGAGTGGTGGAGGTGTTCTCTGCAACTTTTTTATGGCAATGGAAGAAAATTTATGCCTAGTAAGCGCTTTGGGTATGGAGCTACCAGGGCATGATACTAATAAAAAATCATTCCTTCAATATCTTGATAAATTTAACAACTTCATCATGCAAAAATTAGCTTAAGAGAAACTCAATTTTTTAGACCCTGACGTCCTTCCCTCTAGGGAATTTCAGATCAATTTCACATGGTAAGCCAGATCGACACGTGGAATTGATGACGATAAGGAATTTGAGCTCCAAAGAGGGCATAATTTTTGATAAAAGGTCACAGCCCTCCAAAGTCCCTAAAACTAGGTACTTCATGACATGAAAAATAGTTCACGCAAAACTAGATTTTTCAATGATCATATCCCTAGCGCTCAATCTTTTGCTGCGATTTCACCCATTGGAACCTTGAGAAGTGGAGAGGTAAGCTTGCTGATTTTTTCCACTATTGTGTCACTTGGCACGCCATTAATGGAGTTTGAAACCTTGGAGGTCTTGTTATTTTATCCATTCGCTCCCTTCTGAAATAAATCTCTATCCAATTGCGATAGTCCCTTTGGTCTTCATTCTTATAAAAGCTGACTAGTGTATCAAAAATTCCATCTTTTGATCTGGTTTCCGTTTAGTTTGATGAGGAACATTGAGCTTTGTAAAGTTTGTGGAGCCAGAAGTGAAATTTCCATTTGCTGTGAGAATTCCATTGCTGAAAATGAGAGGTTTGAGTATGATTTTTTAATGGCCTTCAAGAGATAATAACTAAGAAACATATGTTTTGTCAATCTGTGCACCGATTCTGCAAGATATGTTTGAATCTTCGTTTCATGGTAATGGAGGTTTCTGAAGAATTCCTTCGCTCTTCTCTTTGATTCTTCGTTCCTCTAGCTCTTTCGATAAACTATATTATTTAAAACTAGTCCAAATTCATGGAGTGGAAGGTTTTTTTTCCATGGTAGATCTAGTTTCGAAGAACAATGGTGGACTGAGGTGTCCATCTCTACAACTTTTTAATCCAGGCAATAAGGGAAGAAGCAGTTAGAAGCAGCTTCAGGAGTTAGAAAATTGTCAATTTTTGGAGTTTGAGTTAGGTGAATTTTTTTCCCTAACATCCCTCACCTCAAAGGGACATGAGGGGGCATCAATTTCCATGGTGATCAAGATGGCAACACGTGGCGATCAATCTGACGACATGGAGTGAAAGCTAGACTAAATCTTACTTTAAAGCATTGAGGGACTGGAAGCGGGTCACATGGCTGATCATAAGTTTACCTTAGAGGGATGGTCACATTTTTCAAGGTTTTATGTGTCTAACATGTGAGGGAAATCAAATTCCATGGTGCTCCTAGAGCTAACATGTGGTGGAGATCCGATGGCAAGGAATTTGAGCTCCGAAAAGCACACGGGGGCTAAATAGACGATCCCGAAGGTCGCATGAGGTTTTAGGAATCATATAGGGTATAAGAACATTTTTTCATGGTTGATGTTCCTAAAATTGAGGGATCAAAAATAGGGAAACAAAATCTTGCCAAGCCCGTAGAACTTAACACATGTCCTCCCAAAATTTGGCTAACTCTTGAACTCCCTCCAAGAGGACAACTTGAGACGATGATACTTGAGCTCTCGATGGATATTTTTTGAAATTGTATATGAACTAAGTATAAATTTCCTTTTGAATTTTTTCACTAATGGTGGGGGTATTATGACACTTTATTCCGTCCATGTTTATCCCTAAAAAAGTACTGCAATTTTTGTTTGGTACTCCACCTATGCATGAGAAAAACTACTTGTAGACCTAATGCTCCAAAGTGTTGTGAAAAATTGATTTCACATCTGTTAAGGATTAGAATTTTGATTTCTAGAAATGTTTTTTTTGCTCCTAACTCCATCTGGAGTTCCTGGCAATCACCTTCGGAAGCTCAGTGGTTGTTTTGGCATGTGCACTGAGTACCACTGTGAACCCTAATTTTGGTGAAACTATCCCAACTTATCTGAGCCCTTACAAATCTTCCTGAATCACTTCCATGATGTCCCAAGACCTATGAATCACCTCTAACTTCTCACCATTTTGTATTTTCTGCTCCACTCCATGGGGTTGCTTCATCCAAGCCCTAGGAAGGCTAGTGATAGCCCTTCCCATAATTGCATGTAGCTTGCAACTTTTAATGAACTCCTAAAATAACCTAAGGGGTCAATGAATGGAATTTCCTAAATCACCTAGGAGGATGATATAATTTTAATTGGGAGGTCACTTGGACTAACTAGATATACCCGGGGTGTCCAGATGATCTACAATTCATGAAAATTTTTTTCTACATGAGGTATGCATTTGGCATAATCTCGAAAATTTTAATTTATGTTGCACATTTACATGACAATAGATGACTATAGCTTGGGGACATAACATGTCCCCCCAAGTTGTTGACATGACATGGAGAATCCAAAATATAATTTTAGACCATATGATCCATTGACCAGTGCCTTATCCATTGGGCCTTGTGGAGTCATGTACAACTTACAAGAGAGAAGGATAACAAAGAAGGAAACACACACACACACACAAAACAATAGAAAGGAAACAAACGACACACAACATAAAGGGAAACACACCAAAAAAAGGAAATTATATACAAGGGGAGGGAAATCTACAGAGGTGGGAAAATGATATACACATACCCAAAAATGGGTTGAGAAAAGTACATGCCATCATGAAATAATGGATTTAAGTATGACCATTGAAGCATAAAAACTATTATTTATCAAACCATGCTTTGGTGATGGATTTGCATGGCTTGAGAAGAAGAAGGTAATGATCATAATTCCATCCTTGTACTCATATTGTATTGAGAATGTTTCTTCATCCATTGAAAATTTAGTTAACCTCTTGAAACTTTTTCATTTTGAAGATTCCTCTTGATGTCCCCCGCAATCATGAGACACCATCCCTCCATGTCTTCGAGAGTGGGAAAATTTCTGTTGTCATGAAAACATTCATCTTCTTTGAATTGTAACTTCAAATTGTCTCTTATATCAGCAAAACACTTGGAAGGAGTGAGAAAAACTGGTTTCCTTCCCATTCAAGAACTTCCCCAAACATCCTACTTTGTTTCTTTGACCAAGTGTTTTCAGACATGGAGGTTAAATCATTGAGCTGAAGATCTTCATCATCCTTTAGATATTTTCGCAGCATGGGAACATGTTCAAGGTGAATATGAGTTTGGAGGATGGTGAGTGCAGTTTGATTTTGGATCATTTGTAAGAATCATGCATACTCCCGCTTTGTTTTCTAGAGAAATGGTCACCAATATGCATTTTTTCAGAGTGCATCTTGATATCATTTTCAAAATTGCATCTTTTGGTTTGGCCATGTAAGCATTCTTCACCCTTCATTGGATTTTTCCATATGAGACTCTTGTTTTTCA
This sequence comes from Taxus chinensis, assembly GCA_019776745.2. Classification (NCBI taxonomy): domain Eukaryota; kingdom Viridiplantae; phylum Streptophyta; class Pinopsida; order Cupressales; family Taxaceae; genus Taxus; species Taxus chinensis. The sequence goes on from CM034156.1 coordinate 606,163,346, forward strand.
TTGATGGACCATTCCAAAATGGTGGGATTGAGTTGGTTTTTAATATACTCCAAACATTGTTCTATATATTTTCTCCATGTTCTAAACAACTTTCTTCAATGCAAATCAGCTCAATGTTTTCCCTGTTATCTTCTTCCATGGCGGAGGTGTTGTCCTTAAAACCGGATATGTCCAAAGGTGATTCACAACCTTTTCTTCTTTTTCACTCATGAAATTATTCACACGATGTGGAAGAAAAATACATGCTTTCATGTCCATTCTCATCAACAGAATTATTATGGAAGTCATCAAGATTATCCAACTGCTCCATCTCAACATCAAAAATTGGTCTACCAAAATAGGAAGCACAAATTGACTCATATTTGTCTTGTATATCCATGGCATGGTTTAAGAGTTCAAGATTGAGTTGAGGATCTTCAGTTTCTTCTGCAGCCTTCAAGATAACTTGTATGAATAGTTCTTCTGAAATTTCCATAGGCTCATTTTTATCTTCATTGGAAGAATCTTCTTGTTTTTCCTCTAGGATATGGTTAAAAATATGGTCCATATGGGCCCATGATTCATTTGAAACATCCTCATTCACCTCTTCCATGCTTTACATTGCCAAAGATTCACTTTCTTGCAAACACAGGCATACTTGATTCATGACACCTACTGATAAGGAGAAGATTTCCAAGCTTCGTGGGAAGGGCACTCCTTCAAGCTCAAAATCCATATCATCTTCTTCTTGGTAAGAAGTAGAGAACTATGTTAGGTCAGCAATATGAGAAGAATTTTCAGCTACATCTTGACCATCCATTATTGAATCTTCTATTACTCAGATGAAAGATGAAAGGCTATGTTTTCACCGTGATGATGATTCTGCTCCCCGAGTGAGTAGAGGTTGTGTTTAAATTGTTTTTTCTCCTCAGATTTGAAAAGAGAGTGGGATTCTTCCATTTGATCATCCATGATTGCATCGAGAAGAGTTTTTTATTCTTTGACTTCCTCCATTTCTTCATGCAACATTTCTACATCACTTAAAGAATCAAAATAGGAGGGAAGATTATCTATGACCATCTTGAATTCATCATCTTTGAACCATGATGTCGGCTGACTTTCTTGCACTTCTTCACATCTCTCCAATTCATCATTAATTGAAAGATCAAAATTTGAAAAGAGATCATCCATGCTTACTTTGAATTGGTCATATTCTTCATCATTGGTGGAGTCTTTAGAGAGCATTGGATCATCCATTATGCATCAAGGATCTTCCTTTATTGAATATATTATTCCACCCATGGGTTGGGACTTAAGCTAAATGGAATTGTTGAATGGTGATTCTATCTTCGTCTCTTCTACTTCTTCCTCCATGATGTTTCTTTGGCTTTCATCGGAAGGTTCCATGATAAGATCTTCTTTAGAGCATCCAATAGCATCTTTCAAGAATTAAAACCTCATAGTATGGGCAGAAATATGGGTCTTCTTCCATAGGGTGTGGTCTTCTTCCTCCATTTGATGTAGAGCTTCAAGATGTTCATATCTTCTTTGTAGAGCTAAAGCATACCTCCAAATTTCATCAAAGACTTCGGGGTCAGAATTTCCTTCTATTATGCTCTGAAGTCTTTCCACATATTCTCTTTTCAACATGTTCATTTCTTCATCACCGTATGCAATGAATTCATCTAGAGAATGGTGGAAGAAGGACAAAATTCTCAATTTTGTAGTGAGCTGTGCAAGATTTCAAAAATATTCTTTGGTGGATCTTGCACCATCTTGTCTTTTGTCATCTTCTTGAATGCTGATTTTATCTTCATCGGAAGGCTCGAGGATAGGATTTTCTTCAGTGTACATTCAAGAACCTTTCAGGTATGAAAACCCTATGGTATGAATGATCTTTAGGATCTTCCTCTATAGGAAAAATCTTCTCTTCTTCTTCCTTGTTATGGGTTGCTTCAAGTTACTCGTTCATCACTTGAAAGAATTTGGCATATTCTCAAGCTTCACACCTTATCTTATATCTCCTTTGAATCCATTCCTTTTCATCGATGAAAAGTTTTTTTCTTCTTTCCTTTGTCAACACTAGTCTAGAACCATGGTTGATCAATGATCTTATTTTCCATGAAGACATATTCTTCTTCTTCTTATTCTTCACTGTCACTCATTGGTACTTCACTCCAATCTAGAAATTTCTTCATGATGTGGGAAATGAATGTGACAGGGGTTCATTCCTCGACAGATTCACCTTCAAAAATGATTTCCCTTTGAAATCTGATTTTTTATTTTATTTTCAGACCTTGCGGTCATATTTTGGGTGCAGATGCAGCTAAATATTCCCCACGGTGGGTGCCAAACATTGTTGGCAAGAAAACTTTTTTGAGTGGAAAAACTTGTGGATTTCTTGCCAATTCTCTAGGAATCTAAGTCACTCTACTTAACCGATGTATCTTGATGTATATGCATGTAAGAGTAAAGGTGGATTTTCCTGGTGGCCTTGTGGCTGGGGATCCAACATGGGCACTCCACTGACCCTACAGAAAAGCTAGCAATATCTTGCTACGGGAAGACTTTGTTTTGAAGAGTGGGAAAGGGGAGTGAGAAAAGAGGTAGGAGAACTAATGTTGTAGGTAAACAATCAGATTCATGCACACACTAGTTAGAAATTTCATCACATGCACTAAAGTTAGGAAGAAACAATACTGCAAATAGACACAAGACCAATTAGAATTTAATGAACACAAAGTATCAGTAAACCCCTTAGTCAAAAAAGGCTCAAAACTCTTCTTCTAGTATTGATGCTCAAGTAGAAATTGTACATAGTATGAGAATGAAAGACATTGAGAATAGGGAAGAAGTGGCTAAATCTTTTCACTTACAAGGGAGCAAAATATCTCTCATAAACTTACAAGAATACAACTAGCTAGAAGAATTTTAGAATTAGAAGAACCCCTTGGAATGAAGAGCTCATTACAATTTATAGTAATCTGAATTGACCTTTCACCTCCCTCACATGACTCTTTGTTTCCATATTCCACTTGTGACATTTTGTTTTCCATATCTTAATTATTTCTTTTATACTTTTGAGAAGATACTTTTTTAGAATTAAAATGGGTCACTTAAGTGAATAGGAAGAAATACAATGATGATGCATGATGGAGAATTAGAATAGAGAGAGAAAGTGGAGAGGGAAAGAGAGGGAGAGGGAAGGGATGGAGGAGAAAACATTCCTCATGATGTAATGTTTTGAATGCCTTGATGAAACCATGAAATTTTACCTAGGATTTCTTCTGAAGACAAAAGATTTTTGTCACACTCCCCTTAGTCCCTCGAAAAATAACCAACTTGAACACACTCACCTAACCATGGCCCCTTTCACCCCACTCTAATATTAATTTAATTAATTCATGATCTCATAATATCTATTATTTAAATATCCTAATTGAGATAATACTCACACACCCACCTCACTTGTACACCTCATCTAGCCACTTCACCCTAAGACCTATTCTTAGTATGTTGCCATAACTAACTAAGACCTATCTAAACCCTAAAAATAAAAGCCTGCATTACCACCCATTAGAAAGGAAGCTCCCATTATAATCTGTGAAAGAAAACAAATGAGATCCAAGAAATCAAGGGGATCTGCCCATTTTTAGCAAACCTAGGAAATCCCTCCCTAACCAACGTTGGTTATCCTAAACCGCTACCGGTCATCCTGGAACCATCGTCGGTTACCATTTATTCCCCAAAAAAACCTTATTTCAAGGTTGGAAATTTTTTTGAGAGCAAGAGACAAAACCAAAGCTACATGCAAGTAGAACTAGCATTTGTACACACATCAGTGCATTCATAGCTAGCATCAAAAGTGATCATAGAGCCATTTATATTCATGGAAGAATCTAGGGAAGCACCATCACCACATCAAAATCCATCCATCTAATCAACTGCCATTTTCATCCAGCCATCAAGCTCATATAATAGTAAGTGTTTTTATTAATCAGCATTCATCTACTTTCATTTATTAGGCCATATTACCTCTGTTACCAATTTCTACTTGCATTCCCATTCTCCCACCATTTACCTTCATGCAAACTTGATCATTCCTTCACTCACACCATTAAACTACCCATACACAACTTTTAAAGATATCTGAGTACATCCAAGATCTCAATAGAACTTTCCATTGCCCTCTCCATTTCCATTTAGCCTTAGATCTATCCTCACACCCAGATTTTAATAAGTTTCCTCTACACTGACCATACCGACGTTGGTTACCCACAACAATCACCGATTAACTTAAAATGACATTGGTCATACCATACTGACGTTGGTCTCTATGTTTTTACCCTCAAACAAATAACAGAGCCTAAAATCCTCACCAAATACCCAAAACAACCAAGAACTAGACCCTGACCAATACCAGTACTCTGATAGAGACCTTGACCTTTAAATTCAATCATAGCTTAGCCTATTGTGAAAAAAATTTCTTGTTGTAGTCGAATGAGATACCTAAATAATTTTAACTACAGTAGGATTTCATTTATTGTTAGCATTGAATTGTTTTAAATAGTGGATTGACAACTTTCTAGGGAGTATCACACTTCTCGGATCTAGCATATGTTAGGTAGTCCACTGCATATACTATTTAACTTCTATTTTGTGGTATTGATTTCTAGTTCAGGTAGTTCCTCCTAGCCGAAAGAAATATCTCATGATTATATGTGGATCAAGAAGTCATACGCGTGCAATAAACTTCAACTAACTTTAACAGGTATTCCTCCTAGCCCATTTACCCTTATCTATTTCATCAATATTCAAAGAAATGCTCTAGGAATCAGGTGAAACGATTTGGCATGCCTGGTGGGAGCCATTCAGGGTTCCATGCATTTCTTCATTTCTAGGTGAAAATTTGTATGTTTGTTTCTTTTTTGAAAGATTCTCACATTAAAATTCTTCCCTGGAATCTTCTATTCTTCTATTGTCTAAAAGCAATCATGTTTTGGTGCTTTAAAATGAACATTTCTTTCTTTTGATTTTCATTTCATTTCTTTATGTCATCAAATTCAATATTTCAATTTGGGCTTAAAATTAACTACATTTCATTCTACTTTACTGCATTAGCTCACATTAAAAGAGGGCAACCTATATGCTAGAATTCATTCCCAGATGATGGTTGATAAATGAATCATAGAAAAGCACTTCCTTTCTCTTCTTTTCTCTCCGAGTCTTATCCAAGCATCACAAAATTGAAAAATATACACAATCTTAAACAACATCTTACCTAGAAGAAGTTGTAGGTGATCACATGATCACGTCATAGTGGGAACCCAACTCGTTACTTTTTTCGATTCATTATCTCAGAGGAGGGCCCGCCCCCACCATAACATACCTGAAACCTCTCCTTGTAGATCTCCTTCTTCGTAGGAAGCCTTCCTCACCAAAAACTTTGTTCTAAAGTTCATGAGTCAGTTTTCTAAATAACATAAGCTGAACAAACATAATAGAAAAAAAAAAATCTCAGGATCATATTTTTCTTAGTGTTTCTACTTGGCTTGCATTTTGAGGTGAGAGGACACATTCTTTATTTTTTATTTATTATTTCTCCTTTCATGCTCCTCATCATAGTTGGTGTATTATACCTTCATCTGAGTGTTCCTGGACCCTATTTTTCATCATTTTCATAATTCTGGGTTTGATTCCACATTTGATTTTAACTCAAAATCACCTTTTCTTCATCTCTATTTTGATAACATAGTAACCAGTGTCAGTCTAGCAACCGTCGTCGGTTACCCTCTGATTATCATTGGTTTTACCCAACCGGCATCGATTTACTTTTCTTTTGGTTAACCTTCTAAAAATGATACCTACTTCACCTTCTTTGTTTTTCAGAGTCTCTATAACTCTTATCATCTTCTCTGTCCTGATAAAATCCATTAGAATCTTATCTACTTGGCAGATTATTATCCTTTTGCCTTGTTTTGACAAACTGTCCATTTTTCACAGTAACTGATCACTGTTAAATGTGATCAACATCAGTTTACTCTAATTGGCATCGGTTAGCCTATTCAAATTTTTAGCAGACATTTTGTACCTAATCCACCTAAACCACCATATACCACCACCTATTTTTCCTATCATTGTTGTATTTCTATGTCATTTAGAGAAAGCAGTCCTACCACGTTAGTACTTGTTCACATGGTGTTGACACGTAGCCAAGCAAACACCCTCATATTCCATGCTAGTTTTCAAACACTCCCACCTATTCCTTCACCACCTTCTATTTTATTACCCATGGATCCTACCCAACCTATCACTATCGCCACAGGGGATGAGGAGTTCGCATGAATCCTTGACTAGAACCCTGCCACTTTATAGTTCTATCTTTCCTACTCATCCACTCAAGATGCCTCGGGTCAGTTGATATATGGCATGCATATATCTATCCCCCCACATCTTGTTCCTACTTCTGTGTTAGCCCCTTCTAGCTTCGTGTTACCCGCATCTGCCTTTCCCCCAGTCATTTCATAGCTAGGCCATGTACCTGTTATGACCATCGTATTTTCAATGTCTATTGCACCCCGTAACCTCCACTATACCTTAATCCACCACTTAGAAAGTAACCTCATCTACACCTATTGTCTCACATATACCCATAGCGATGTAACCACCCCCAGTGTCGATGACCACTACCTCTTTTCAAAACATTGTCCTTTCTATTTTGCAGTCCTTAGCCCCCATCGTTACTAGAGTCACCTCGACCCTTCCACCTCCATATACATACTATCAGTAGCCTCCCGTTTCATCCATCATTTCTTAGGGGTACATACCCCCTATCTCACTCCCTCATTCCCACCCTACCTATGCGGCATTGCCATATACTGAAATGCCACCTCCATCATATGTCCAACACCAACCCTCTTACGCTACAGGAGGTACCCACCCATCACCACCTACCAATGACCTAATCAAATTAATGATGGACAAGATGCAGACACTAGAGGCATCAGTTTCTGGCTTGTTTAACTCTCTCACCTATGAAAAAAATTTGTAATGAGCCCATACACCCATCTATTCCTATTCATCCATATCCCTAACATTGGGAAATGCTTAAATTTAACCGCTTCAATAGCAAAGAGGACCCACAATAACACTTGTGGTCTTTCAAACATGGTTGTTATCTGATCGCCCATGATGACACTTTGCTTTTGAGGACCTTTCCCATGTCTCTAACCAGGCTCGCATTAGATTGGTATAGTGGGTTACCTAGACATTCTATCTTCTCATTTAATTAGGTAGCCCAAGCCTTCTTGGATCACTTCTCCATCAACGTTGTTAAGAAGGTTACCATGACTGACCTCTACTCTACGTGTCAATATGACGATGGGTCTATTGTGGATTTTGTTGCTAATTGGCGTAGCCTGATCAATCAACTCACATTCCAATTACCACAAATTGAGCTCATATAGCTCTTCACTCAGGCTTGTGCTAGACATATCTCGCCAACCCTGCAGGTCTATACTTTTTGAACCTTCAATGAGGCATTCACCATGGAACGAAAGCTAGAGATTTGGGCCATCAAAGAAAATAAAAATCAACTATGCAATAAGAACTTAGAATTTAATTCAAATGATACCTCTTCTTCTTTGAAACCACATAATAATTATTCAAAAGCCAAGGGAACCACTAACACAGTAGTACTCAAGGCCGGCCCAGCTCATCCATCAATTCAAGCTAACCCCGCATCTAATCTTTTCCCTGTCCAAACTTTTCAATTCAGATGAGAACAATAGAAATACACCCCAATTGGGGAGCCTTATTCTTCTGTCTTAGAAAAGATCATTAAAGCTGGGGCCATCACCCTTCCCCCTGTAAAACCACACACTAGTTTTGTTCCTTCTCACCCCACACCCACTTGGTACAAAGAGCACAAATTCTACAACTATCATTGGGTAAAAGGCCACAATGATGGCAATTGCATTACTTTCAAGAAAATTTTCTAGGAAATGCTAAAAAATGGAAAGTTAGTATTGGATAATCCCAACACACTTGCCAATCAAAACCTGCACATCTTCAAGAAACCATTTCCTAGTCACGCCCCTTCTTTTGACCAAATTGGGGAGACCTCAACTAATGATAGCCACACCAGGGAGGTCCATGTTATTTTTCAGCGACACATGAGTTACTTGACAATTGCCTCATATTCCTTCCATTGAGAAAATATTATCCCAAATTCCTCCACCTACACATCAACCCACTTCACCTATTCCTCCACCCACTGAGGAACACCCTTCATCTCCTCCCTCACTTTTGATGGATCCTCCTATTGACATCAAGACCGCTTCACCTTTAGATTCTCCACCTAGAGAGATGTCCCCAGTAGTACCTCTTTGACCCATGGGAGATGCCTATTCATCTCCTCCACTCACAGAGGAGAACCTCTCATCCCCTCCACCTATAAAAGATCCAATAGAAATGTCTGTTACCTTTAGGTGACCATTTTCCATCATCCACCCAAGATCCTGCAGGCTTACTTTTGGCTCTCTTATGCACAGAGGCTGAAGCTACCAAATTCCCTATTTCTAAGACACATTCTATGGGAATTACTATTGGATCCACATCAACCTCACCCACTGTAGTTTCATTAGCACACTTATCCTACCACTTGAATTATGTGGCTAGAGCCTTACTTTGGGGGCATCTTCTACTTCCTGTCTCAACACAAATGTAGATGTCACTTGTTGAAACTTCCACTATCTATCCTAAAATATTTCGGGCCGATCGAACAAAACACAACCACAACTATAAAAAATTCTCCTATGATACCACTCATGGATCACCTCACACCTCTACCCATAAATCAACATGCTTCTACATCCAAACCTACACCTACATCATCTTCCTTTCCTAAACCTATTACTACCTTAGGGGTCATCCTAACGGCCAACCTTACTCATCCACCCATCAAATTAGATTTAGCCACATCCTCCACAACTAGCACCAAAATTAAATTGGCCCCCAAACAAAAGAACCACTTCCCTAGATCTCGTACCCCAACCTCTCTGATCACACCTTCACACCTTCCATCTGTCTTAGGACCCCACCCTTCGATCCTTGCTAAGAAACCTCCACCCACTACTAAACTAAAAATGTAGTATCCCATTCCTCCCTCATAGACCTTTAACATACCCAAACACCTGACACAAATTCCCCCCACACGTGTAACATTTTTACCACCCATACCATCGATAACTTCTTCACTACCCATGACACTTTAGTCTCTTGCCCTCACACATCCTACCTGACCAGTGCCATCTACCTCCACAACACCTTGGTTATCCCCGTGGCTAACTCACCCTCTTCTACCATCTATTTTTCCCTCTAGATTTTGTGTTCCTGTATCACCTTTACCCAAGAAGGTGCAACCTAAAGGAAAAAAATATGCTACCTTCCAATAAGTTAGTTAAGACAACCACACACTCTATTACCAGTTCATTTGACATACCCCTACCCAAGAAAACACAACCAATGCCTAAAACCATGCCAACACCTAAAACCATATCCTGATCCACTCCCTCTGTTGTAAAGCCCCTTCCTATAGAATTAGCCACACCTACACCAAAACCCACAATCACTTCCCATTGTGATCCACTAGTGGGATCCTATGCCAAAATCTTGACCAACCTCCTTGAAACTTCTATCATAACATTACCGCATCTTAGACCTTATGACCCACTCAAACCCAAACCAAAGGGGTTTGACAAAACCAAAATTTACACCTACCATCATGTGCCGGGACACGATGTAGAGAACTGTAAAGCTTTGAAAACCATTCTTATCCAGTTATGTCCTCCCGAAGAAAACTTTGATGATGATGACCTTCTCGATGAGGAACCCATTTTTCCAACACCAGTTTCCACAGTTCTTCCCTCATTACCTTCTTAGTGACCAAAACCTGCACCCCTGTAACTCTTAGAGCCACATCTAAGATTTGAAATTAACATGGTGAACATCATATAACTCACCAAACCTCCACCCAAATTTCGATGTGCCCAACTCATCTCACAAGGTTCCTTCCCGCCACTTGGATTTTTCCTTTCTTGTCACTATACTTTTTCATGGCTCACCTACTTCACCTACCTCCCCACCTCAAATCAACACGATCCAAGTTGCTACCTGCATGTAGAAGAATAAAGGAAACGAAAATGAAACTAACCCACCAAATACCCCTATACCAAACATAACATCTTCACCCACACCTAAAGTCACTATCCACGGCCCCACATATCCTATTTCTAATGGGGTTACACATCGCGCGATGCTCAAATAATTACACCAATCCTCCCTCAAAATGTCCCTTTATGACCTCATCCAAACCTCTAATTCCCTTCACTAAGCTCTCATAGAGGTCCTTCAGTCTATTGAGGTCTTACCCAATGACCCTACACCTGTAGCCTCCATTATTACACCTCTTCACGTAGCCTCTCTTACCAAATTACCATCTTCTTCTACACCTCCACATACTCACCAAGTAGCCACCCTCAACTTTTCAGATGAAGAGATCATATCGCACCAAACCGATGACCCAGATCTAGCCCATTTCATCTCTATCCACATCGATGATATATGTGTATGATGTGTTATGATCTATGGGGGCTCTAGAATTAACATCATCTCCTCCCATGTGTTCGACCAAATGCGTATACCTGAAAATTGCATGCATAAACATCTCGTCATGTTGTGTTCATTTAATGATGCTATCACCTCTACACTTGGCACCATCATCCTCCATGTTCGCATGGCCCCCCATTATTTTGGAGTTATTTTATGTATTGGAGGGGGAATTTCAATACAACTTGTAGCTTGGTAGACCCTGGATTCATGTTATGGGTTGCATTCCTTCCACTCTGCATCATTGTGTGAAGTTTGAGCATGAAGGGCACACTTATAACATTCCAGCTGACCCATCACCTTTCGAAACCTATAACATGCTTTACCAACCCAATGACAGGCTCATACCCATTAAAGATTCTTCATCCATGACCACTTCCTCTTCACCTACACCTGTGCCCACCGATTTTTCCACTACATCAACTACACCTAACTCCTCCATCCCTACCACTGCCACAACTCCCACTGCTGACCCATCAACCTCCCAATAAGCTAGCTCCACCTCTAAACCAATCTCTAACACATTTTGTATCCCATCCACCCAGATATCAACCACCAATCCCTTGGAAGGTGTTTTTTCAACACCTCACTCTGGGGGAGTATTGCCAAAATAACGTCAACACATTCCTTACTTCACAAGAGTACGGAAGCCTTCATCAACATCGTCATTATGATCACTACATAGGAGAGAGTCTCCTTTATGGTCTTCCCCACCTTCACATCAATCTCACCTATGGGGGACCTGATACTACCACTTATACACCTGAACCACAATCACAAACCCTCCGTTTTTCTGTCGACCTCCAGTCACTCACCAATCACCTTTTCACCCACACCTTCCTGCACTGATGTGCGTGGAAGGGTTTTGGTTTTGGATTTTATGAGAAAGTCTTTCATAATTTTATTCCATGTACTACCCATAAACATAACAACCATAGTGGTATCAACTTTATTGAACCACCTACCAAGAAGGCCCACATAGAACTCATTGAGGACATTAGCCCTTCTCCACCTTATTCACCTACTCCACCTTCTTCACCACCATCACCACCCTCACCGATGGAGTCGATGGATCTAGAATCCATTCCTCATAACATTTTTTTTCATAAACACCATTTCCTTGGGACCTCTGACTTATCAATGTGAGGGTGAGGCTCCCTCTTCTCTTCCCTTCCTGTATCCTAAAATGATCAATGATGATACACCATCTATTAATGTCAGGATGATGAATCTATACTCACCTACCTTGGTGCAAAGAATCATATATTCATCAGTTGTTACCATCTGAAATGTAAACCGTGTTGAATGAATAAACTATCAAAATCAACATACATACTCAGGATGACCCGCATATTATAAATATTGGCCAATCTTTAGATACTGCTGAATAGGAAGCCATCACTTCTTATCTCAAAGATCATAACCATGATTTTTCTCAGTGTTATGTAGACATGCCTGACATTGACCCCACCATAGTGGTCCACAATATCATAACCATTCCCAATGCCAAATGCATAAAACAAAAGCTGAGAAAAATGCACCCTCGCATTGCTCTTCTGGTCAAAGAAGAACTTCAATGCCTTCTTTCTGTTTCCTTCATCTTACCCATAGATTATCCTCGATGGTATTCTAACATTTTCCCTATAACTAAGGTGACAGGGGGACTCCCCATTTACACAGATTTCCATGACCTTAACCTAGCTTGCCCAAAAGATGACTTTCCTCTAGCCGGTATTGATTTTACTGCTGGTCACAAGATTCTATCACTCATTGATGGTTTCTTAGCTTATAACCAAATCTTTCTTTCCCTATAAGATCAAAACAAAACCATGTTCATCACCCCTTAGGGGACCTTCTGCTATCGAGACATGCCTTTTGGCCTTAAAAACACTAGTGCCACATATCAACGGGCTATGGCTTAAATCTTCCATGACATCATGCATCATATATTGGAATATTATGTAGAAGATCTCCTTGGAAAATCTAAATGCCGCTCTGAGGACCTCACCATCCTAAAAACCATATTTTACCACCTCATTAATTATTGTGTTCACCTTCAGCCGAATAAATGGGTCTTCGTGGTTCTCTCAGGCAAGCGACTAGGATTTATTGTCTCCTTATGTGGTATAGAGGTTGAACCTACTAAAGTCAATTCCATTCTCGATATGCCTCCACCCACTAATATGTGGCAGCTTTGTAGCCTACAAGGTATGTTGCAGTCTATTCACCGTTCCATTTCGCAATTGTTTGATCAGTGTCAACCATTTCATAAACTTCTCAAAAATGATGTTCCTTTAAATGGGATGAGGACTGCCATAAATATTTTGAAGCCTTAAAACAATACCTTCTCTAACCACCTATACTCATTCCACCTAAAGATAATCAACCCTTTTACCTATACATCTCAGCTACTAATCACTCCTTGGCAGCCATGCTCGTTTATCGCAATGAACAACACAGGGAGCAGGCAGTTTATTACATAAGCCATACTCTTTTGGACTATGAATCCTGATACACCCATGCCGAAAACTTTACTTAGCCTTATTTTTTGTTTGCCACCAAACTCCACCATTATCTACTTAACCACAAAACCTATGTTGTGACCAATACTAACTCCTTACACTTCATGTATGCCAAACCTTACCAAAATCAATGAGCTACATGCTGGTTTATGGTTTTGGCCGACCTCAACCTTAAATTCACCCATCAAAAGTCCATAAAGGGCCAGGCTATCGCTGACCAATTGGCCAATGCACCTATTTTTAGGGATTAACCCTCTAACTTTGACTTTCCAGATGAGTCTATTGCTACGCTTTCCTTGGATGAACCCGTGTACCAAATGACACTCTTCTTCAATGGTTCTAAGTGTCAATGTGGGGGTGGGGCTGGTGTTATTCTCATTCTAATTGATGGTGAACCCATTCTTTTATCTTTCAAAATCGATTTTGATTGTATAAACAATATTTTTGAATACGAAGCACTTGTATTAGGTCTCCAAATTGCATATGCCTTAGATGTTAAGTCCATCAAAATATTTAGTGATTCTCAATTGGTCATAAACCAAGTCAATGGTATATATTATCATCGTAATGAGATACTTCAGAGGTTTACACATCATGTGGACATAATTTTGACCACCTTCGACCATTATTCCCTTCAAACAGTCCCCCATTCTACCAACAAATTTTCATATGCCATGGCCTACTTGGCTTCTCAAATACCCACTTCACCTGTCAACTCTAAAGTCTTTGTCACTGTACAAAGACTCTAATCACCCTCTTATTTACACAAATTTTACTCTATCCGAACCACTACTCCTGACCTAAGTGACCTTTGGTATAAACAATACTTAGACTATCTTTCCCTCTCCATCTGACCTCCTAGCCTCACTCATAATGGACAACGCGCTCTTTTCTTAAAAGGGTCTCTTGTTACATCATCATGGGTGGCATCCTCTATAAGCTCAGATTTGATGGTATTCTCTTACGATGTGTTACGAGTTCTGAAATTCCTTATACCATTAAGGAAGTTCATGATGGCATATGTGGAGGTCACTTCAATGGCCTTGTTGTTACTAAGCGTATTCTTCGCCTAGGCTATTACTAGCCAACCCTTAACCGTGATTATTGTGATTACATTAAGCGTTGTGTAAAATTCCAGCAACATGCCAACCTTCGTCATACACCCAGTCATGCCTTACAGGTCATCTCGTTACCCTTGTCCCTTCTCTCAATGGGGTTTGGATCTTGTCAGAGAAATCAATCCCCATTCTTCCCTAGCGACATAAATGGATAATCACCACTACAAAATATTACACCAAATGGGTTAAAGCCTTAACTCCCATCTCCACAAAATTTGAGAAAATATGTGAGTTCATCAATCCTTATATCATCTGTCACTTTGGTGTCCCACATCACCTCATCAATGATAACAGAAAATAATTCAAAAAAAAAACCTTGTGGAAAATGTTGGGATGCCTTTGGTATTCACCTAAGTTTCTCATCACCATATTACCCACAAACCAACAGCCAGGACAGAATCCACTAATAAAACCCTAAATAAAAGTCTTATGAAAGTGGGTTAACGATACTGGGAAGGATTGGCATATGCACATTCCTTTCACCCTATGGGCATACCACACTAGTATTTTCAGACTTCCACTGCTGCCACACATTTTTCTCTGGTCTACGGTACAAAGGCTGTTTTTCCTCTCGAAGTCTAGATTCCCTCACTCCACATTACTCTCCATGACATGCTCAATGATGATGAATTTTTCTAGGACTATTTAGAATAACTTGAGTTATTAGACATGAATGCCATCTTAATGCTCTTGACCATCTTCAATTTTACCAAAAATGTATCAAATGCATGCCTATGACAAATGTGTCCATGAACGAACCTTCCAAGTTGATGACCTTATCCTAGAAAGAAAATCAACATGTAACCAAAGCAGAAAAAAACTAAATGCAGGGAAAATTTTCTCCTAATTGGCTTGGACCATACATCGTGACTCATACTTGTGGATCACAGTGCTTATCGTTTATCTTCAGTCGATGGTAAACCTGAACCTGATCCCCTTAATCGTGTTACATCTTCGACCATTCTACTTTTGAATTTTAGTCCTACCTCACTTTCTGCCTCTTTTTATGCTTGTCCCTTGAGTGCTATCCACTTCCCTCCTTTCAATATGCCATCCCCAATGATTAAACAATAATCATGTGCATACCCGTCACATCTTTTAATCTTCTCTTAAATATGTGTACCACAGTGCTGCACATGGCATGATTCTCATGGATACTTTTTGTCTGCTTTTAGATGAGATCCCATAGTCATTTCACCTTGTTTTCTGAACAAGAATATGATTCTTCACCTTAGTCTTGTCCATGACTTAATTTACTCACGTGGGATCTAACTCCTTGAATCAAACTTCCAATAAAAAGATGACTCCCTCAAAAAAGGAAATCTTTCTCTCTACATCGCTATGCTATAAATAGACTTCTCCCTCAAAGGAAAAATATGTAAATCTTGCTTTAAAAAAAGGAGAGAAAAGATAATCCGAAGCTTCTCTACATTGAATCAAATTCGCGAAGACATCAAGGAGTTAATTTCCTCATCCCATATAGAATTCCCGTATCAACCAATTATATCTCAAATATAAGTCAAAATATACAACTTTTTCGTCATGGACTCACTCATTGTGATCTTTGATCTTTCACCAAAAGGCATGCCACCAAATACTGTATAAACTAACCACTTTTCACCCTCTCACCCTTCACACTTTCCATTTCCTACCGCATCAAGGGACCTACTGGAACTGTGAAAATTAGTGATCATGTGACTACTCTTCACCTTTAGAATAATCAATCATGCAATATCTTTATGGTCTTACATTCATCAGACTACCTAAGGTATGACCCACCCATTATTATACTTACCAATTAGGTGGCTTTCTTGCCTCATCTTATCATTTAACCTTCTTCATTATGTATTGATTATCTTATATAGGACTAGATCCTTAACACTTATCTTTGGGTAATTTTCCTCTTTCACCACAATCAACTCAAAATCATCCAAACCAGTGTTCCCACAATTCACCCATACCTAAAATGACCTAGACTCAATCATTCCTATAACCTACCAACTCATTCTCGTACTTCTTCGCATTCTTCCCTAGCTTATGGGAGAACTACATTGCCCTCAGGTCCCTTTTTTCTGGGTCTATGTAGGCAGCACTTCAAGGGCATGCGGCCCTTGGAGGTTAGCTCAGCCACTCTCTACCCTAACCAATTTTTCCCTTTCCTTTTCCTAAGTCACATTCTACCCATAGTTAGTTTCCTTTTGTATATCGAATAAATAGAAGTAAGATCTCAACATACAATAACAAATACAAAAATCTACCTTCACATCTTTCAAACATCATCATAACATTCAACAATTCATCATTTCATATATGCCACACAACAAAAATTTGGAAATCCACCCATTATCACATATGTCTACTATAAAACATCTCAATGTGGCCCATATCATCAATTAATGGTAACTCAAATTAATAAATTACAAACTCAACCCATGCCTATGACCTAACGCAATCCATGCCTAAACCAAAACCTAACTCAATCCATGCCTATGACCTGAATCCATCCATGCCTACAACCAAAAACCTAACTCAATCCATGCCTAAACTGACCTACAACTCCAAACATGTCTATGACTTGACACCACCCATGCCTATGACTTGACTCAACCATGCCTATGACTTCCAGCCATGCCTATGACCTGACTCAACTGTGTCTATGACCTCTCCACCATAGCCTAACACACCTATCATCCATCCATCTATGCATAACAATCCATAAATTCTATCAACAAAGATACATCATCACCAACCTTCATATCTATCTCATCATATAAACAGGATGTATCCATACAATATACAATATACAAATAATATTCATCTCGTCAAAAAACCTCATATACAGCCTCACTCATCTTCGGCACGTAGGCCAGTATATGATCAAAACTATACAAAAAATCTCATATACATCCTCACTCTCTTCGGCACACAGGCTAGTATATATCAAAAATCAATAACTACATCAAAATGGAGGGACATACATCACGCACCATCCTACCAGATATCCTCCATATCGGTCTCTCTTGTCTCCTCCTCCTCCTCGGCTCCTGTATGGCAGGCCTACTAATATCTCACCACCTCTCATGGGTCGTGGCTGGGTCCCTATGGGTACATCACATGGGGCTGGCCTTCGTGAACTAGTGGCCTCACCCTGATCCTATCTTAGGGCTTGATGGCCCCCATGTTCTCTCCACACTATGGGTGCATGGGATCTGGTCCTCTCACTCGAGGCCTGCTGTGCCTTGTACTCTCCGTAGGATAGAAAATCTATCCTTGCACCATCAACTGATCCTGATAATACCTGGCCTCACCTAGGGCATCCCGCAATCTGGCTACAGATATCATCTGTGGTGGCCCCATCATCCTCTGACCCTGTACCTGTCCTATGGGACCCTATGTCCCACCCATTCACCTGTAAACTAGAACCCTGTCTGCGGTGCCTATGGTGGTGCCATCAGCCTCGCACCCTACCCTGAGCTTGTGCACCTCAATTTGTGTCCTGTGCAGTGGCTAACTGGCCTTGTAAACCTGTAACTTGTGCCTGTAGGGAGGCCACTTGATCATCACCACCATCTCCAGCCTGGGCCATTTGGGCCTATAGACTAGCCACCTGTGCATGCAAAGTGGCCACATCCACCTCCGAACCTGCCAACTACCCCTGCACCATCCCTAATTGTGTAATAAAGTTCGCCACCTACCCCTATAGGGTGTCTCTCTCCATAATGATGGTGGCTAAATCTGGCTACCCCATCCTAGGTGGTACTTCTCGTAAATGAGCCACCCACCACTGTCTATACCTATCAGTTGCCCCATCATCATCAATTTGCTGGTCTCTCACCTACTCCTCCTACCCTGTAGGTAATGTCAGCTATGGTAGCAGCAAGTGGTCTCTCCACATCATCTCTCATGTACTGTGGGAAGGGTGGGGGTATATCCTGTGGTAGCCCAAACTGCCATATGACCATATCTACAAGAATCATCTTGTGCTCTCCTACACGGTGCTCCCCTCTATCCACCTGTGTAGCTGCAAGCAGTATAACTCATCATCCATCTATCTATATGAGGGATAACCCACATACGGTCTCCAAATAATTTCCACATTGGAAAATCCCTCTAATAACCGCCTGTAATATGCTACATCACAAGCAGCCCTGTCTTCTCGATGTTCTAAAATCATAGGAACCCATCACCTATAACCTACCTGTACTAAAACTAGCTTGAATGCATCCACTTGGGGCATACCAATCATACAAACACACACAATGTGCTCGTAGGCCCAATAGTGAAGAACAAATGTGTAACTTAAGATGTACCTGTAGATCCTCCCGTATGCACTCATAGCTTTCTATATAACTACACCAGGAATGTTGGGACCCATGCGTAAAGCATGTCTTGTCCATCACCATATCATGCAGAACCCCCATCAGTGATCATGGGAATCTCCCACCCTCTACATCTGGCAGTGTAAATTAGTAGACCACCTCTATCAATAACACTACTAGCCTTGTCTACTCTGGTCGGTCCAGGTACATCTCTTATCGCTGGCACTGTGGAATTTCATTTCCACCCATCGCTCACCAAATATTGTCAGCATCAACTCCTCAGATGCCTCTATGAGGAGATTGAGTATACTGTGTCCCCAATATCGGTAACCGTAGGATCCTATAAACATCCTCCAGGGTAACTGTCATCTCCCCCATCGGTAGGTGGAATGTGTTGGTCACTGAATCCCATCTATCGATGAGGGTGACCATCAAACTCAGCTACCAAACTACATGTCGGTAGTGTCTGACCCCACTCAGGCCCACATCTACCACATGCCTACCACTTCCTGACAATCGTCGCAGCCCCATGAACTATCAAGAGTAGGGGCGATACCCTATCTCACATCCTCAACTAATCTCTCACCTGCATCCAACAAAACATCACATTAATACACCTTAATCATAACCACCATCCCCTTGACACCTCACCTATACCTACTACCCTACCTCTTTTTCCCTCCCAACTCTACCTGCGTATCACATATTATATCTACCCACCTCAACCCTAACCCACTATCATTCACCCATACCTCTTTCAACTCCTTTACCCACGCAAAATCTTTCACCACAACATATTCTCTTACCCCTACCTACCTCACCCACCCGACCTATGGTCACTTTTGGCCCCATTTTCCCTAAATCCTGACTGGTACCAGTTATCTCTAACCGACCCCTATCTACCCTAAACTGGACATCGGTCACCTGTTTCGTGACCGATACCGGTTCTAGCAGCCACCGACGTCAGCTAACCCTCGACCGAATGCTGGTCACTGTCACAGTAGAAAAAAGTGACACCCAAACCCTCCCTTTTTCTAAAAAACCTCCATTTCTTACCCTTCTACCAACCCATTTCAGACCTCAATCCCCCTCAACCCCTCCCAACCCCTCATTCACCCACCCACCTCTCCTATTTTTACCCAATTTTCCCTCCCAAAATTCAAATTTCATTTCCCCCTCCAAAAAAACCTATTTTCTCAAAACCTGACCTCCACACCACACCACTCTACCTCATAAAAAACATGAACAGGGATTGACTCTTACCTCATCACACTGCCATCACCATGGTGGCACATCAGTGCCACCGCACCGAGTAGTCCACCTAATCCCTCTCTTGCCTCTGCCATCACCTAATCAACCTAATCACCTCCAACCAACCGAATCGATTCAAACTGATCTCGTGGACCTACCTATAGACTACTAACTCACCTACTATGCAGCTGCCAACTCATCTCTCTATGTTGTTTAGTCACTTTCACCTTGTTCTTCCTCTCTTGTCATTTTCTCCAATTTGGTAAATGGAAAATGATTTTAAAAACATGGACACTTTTTCTTTTTATAGCCTACCCGACTTGACCAATGACAGTTATACCTTGACCGACATCAGTCTTGGTGCCCTATCTTACCATGGTCGGTCCATCGTGACCAACATCGGTTCCTTTAACCATTATCAGTTATCCTATCTTAGTCTTTTTCTACCCCCTACCCTTAATTTTCTGGCCTGAATCCTTTCTACCTCACCCACACCTGACTTGGACACTTCACTTTATCCTTTTGACCTCATCATTTACTACCTCACCTTGTCCTCATTTCGGGGACTCATTATTTTACCCATACCTCGGCCCTACCCGTGTTGTGACCTAGTTACTTAGACCTAGAACATTTCTAGTGATCTGTGACCTCATGTGCTCGTTATACCTTATGGCATTGTTACCCATGTTGATTGACATACTGACCTTACCTTTCCTCTTGCTGTGACCGTTTATCCTGACCCAACCTTTCGTGTAATAGAACATACCTAAATGTTGCTGCCCCTGACTTACGTCATGTTTCCTGACCATATCCTATGACCTTGGATACTGAAATCACCTCAACCTTGTTTGGATAAACCTATCGACCTTAGACAATGTAGAGTTTGCATTGCTCTTCAACTTGGTACTGTGTTACATTTTATACATGTGTGTGCAGTTTGACTGTTACTACCTTTTACCCTGACCCATTAGCTGGATTACCCGATTAGACCTTTACCCCTCTTTACCCCCATTTCCCACCTTCCTCTTCATCACATTCACCTTTTATCAAACCACTCACCGATTTCTACCTTCTGCCTCATCAGTTCCTAGTTTGAGGGGGATCACCTTCACCCACACATGGGGTAACCACATCTTATTTTTGTCAGCATCACTTACCAATACAAGCTACAGCAACTAAAAAGGGAAAAATGTAGACACCAAAATTGGGTCACATTCCCTTTGGTCCCTCAACAAATAACCAACTCGAACACACTCACCTAACCATGGCCCCTTTCACCCCACTCTAATATTAATTTAATTCAATTAATTCATGATCTCATAATATCTATTATTTAAATATCCTAATTGAGATAATGCTTGCACACCCACCTCACCTGTAAACCTCATCTAGCCACCTCACCCTAAGACCTATTCTTAGTATGTTGCCATAACTAACTAAGACCTACCTAAACCCTAAAAATCAAAGCCTACATTCCCTCTAACCACATTCCTGTCCGTTAGAAAGGAAGCTTCCATTCTAATCCATGGAAGAAAATGAATGAGATCCAAGAAATCAAGGAGATCTGCCCATTTTTAGAAAACCTAGGAAATCCTACCCTAACCGACGCCGATTACCCTAAACTACCTCCGGTCAGCCCAGAACCATCGTCAGTTACCATTTATTCCCCAAAACAACCTTATTTCGAGGTTGGCACATTTTATGAGAGCAAGAGACAAAACCAGAGCTGCATGCAAGCAGAACTAGCATTTTTACACACATCAGAGCATTCACAGCCAACAGCAGAAGTGATCATAGAGCCATTTGTATTCACGGAAGCATCCAGGGAAGCACCATCACCACATCAAACTCCATCCATCTAATCAACTGCCATTTCCATCCAGCCATCAAGCTCGTACAATAGTAAGTGTTTTTATTAACCAACATTCATCTACTTTCATTTTAGTAGGCCATGTTACCTCAGTTACCACTTTCTACTTGACATTCCCATTCTCCCACCATTTACCTTCATGCAAACTTGATCATTCCTTCTCTCACACCATTAAATTACCCATACCCAACTTTTAAAGATCTCTGAGTATATCCAAGATCTCCATAGACCTTACCATTGCCCTCTCCATTTCCATTTAGCCTCAGATCTGTCCTCACACTGAGATTTTAATAAGTTTCCTCTACCCTGACCATACCGACGTTGGTTACCCAGAACCATCACCGGTTCACTTAAACTGACATTCGGTCATACCAGACCATGATGTCGGTCTCTGTGTTTTTACCCTCAGACCAAGAACAGGGCCTAAAATCCCCACCAAATACCCAAAACAGCCTAGAACCAGACCCTAACCAATACCAGTACTCTAACAGAGACCTTGACCTTCAGATTCAATCATAGCTTAGCCTGTTGTGAACAGAAATTTCTTATTGTAGTCGAATGAGATACCTAAATCAATTTTAACTACAATAGGATTTCATTTATTGTTAACATTGAATTTTTTAAACAGTGGATTGACAACCTTCTAGGGAGTATCACACTTCTTGGATCTAGCATACGCTAGGGAGTCCACTGCATATACTATTTAACTTCTATTTGGTGGTCTTGTTTTCTATTTCAGGTAGTTCCTCTAGCCAAAAGGAAGCTCTTACGATTAGCTATAGATCAAGAAGTCATACGCGTGCAACAACCTTCAACCAGCTTTATCAATGTATTCCTCCTAGCCCATTTACCCATATCTATTTCGTCAATATTCAAAGAAGCACTCTAGGAATCAGGTGAAACATGTTCCACTGGTGATCTTCTACAGTGATGAAGATTGTTTCCTTGAATAAATTTTAATCATTTTCCCAATCTAGTGATGATTGCAAAATTTATGATGCATGGACATCCTGGACCATAAAATGAGTGTCTAGAAAGACTATTATGATGTTTACCACTGCAATCTTGAGATGAACACATATGATGCCCACAGTGACCCTCCTTGAAATATGGTTGATGAAACCTTTGAATCATTGAAATCATTCTAACCAATTCACTTTGGATCACTTGGTTCCTTAAGTGATGAAGATGAATTCAGATGATGTGCCTTGCGAAGCCTTGCTTTTCTTCTATAATCTATCGCTCTAAAGATGATGCTTCTAGGACCTCCGTGAATTTCTCATTCCTCCTTTTCAACTCATGAAATCATCTCATTATCTAAAAGGGGTTCCAAAGAGTATTAAAGTGATTGAAAACTAAATCATATGTAACTTTCCACTCTTATATGGAAACTTTCTATTTTTAGAATATGAGCATGTGCTCTGCTATTCTAAGACATATCAGCTTTCTTTTTCTAGTTTCACCTTTTGAACTATATACCATATTCCAACCTCTTTTGTTGCTGAGATATTGCTATTTTTAGCACATTTTTATTTTTAGCAGGTTGTTATTTAGGGACCTGTTATTTTGGGAAGAAGTCATTTTTTGTCTTACTTTTCATTTTACCCATTTTTTTATTGTCTTGAGTGAAAAAACTTGCAATTCAATGGGACACGTCATTTATAGCATGCGGGAAAATATAAAATATGTTATTTTTAGTAAGTGGTGAAAACAACCTCTGTTTGTGAGGAGAACAACTTTTCTGGATTTGAATCTTCGTCACAAACTCATGCTCCAATTCTCATCATGATTCACTTTCCAAAAATCTTAGAAATGAAAAATGGAAATTTAAGTTTTTTAAGAGCTTTGGGTATGGAGCTACTATGGTAGAATACTGATAAAAAATCAGTCCTTCATATCTTGAGAAACGTGTAAATTCATCGTGTAAAAACTACTGTAAGAGAAACTAGATTTTTTGGAGACCATTCCCTCTAAATTTTGGATTATTTCACTCGCCGGATCTTCAGGAATTTGAAAATTTCTTTGAAGAGGGAAGAATTCTGATAAAAAAACATGGCCCTCCATATCTCTAAATAATAGTGACTTCATGGCACGAAAACTAGTTCACGCAAAACTAGGTTTTTCAATGATCATCTCCTCTATTTTTTGTGCCATTTCACCCATTGGAACCTTGAGAAGCGGAGAGGTAGCTCACTGATTTTTTACATTATTGTGTCATGGGGGCCATTATTGGAGCTTGAAATTTTCAAGTCTGGTTTTTTTTCCATTCACGATGAAATAAATTCCATTGTGATAGGTTTTTTATTCTGGTGCTTCACGCAAAATTTTACTTAAATCCGACAACCAATTTGATGGGAAATTGAACTTTGTTCTATGTGGAGCCGGAAATGAAATTTCTTCACTGTGAGAATTTATTGCTGAAAATTGGATGTTTGAATATCATTTTTTAATGGCCTTAAAGAGACAATAACTTAGCAACAATCATTTTTTCAATCTGTGTAATGGTTTGTAAGATATGTTTGATTCTTAGTTTTATGGCAATGGAGTTTTCAGACTTTTTTTTCCTCTATTTTTATTATTTCTTCTTGGTTTGATCAATCTTCCTTCTATGACCTATATGACATCTTAGAGATAAGGAAAATGGTTTTTTATGGGCTTTAGAGATGGTGGAGTGGTGGACTGGTGTTCTCTACAACTTTTCTTCTAGCAGTGAGAAGCAGTTAGAAGCAGCAAGAAGCACCAAACAAGTAGATTTTTTTTCAAATTTTGGAGTTGGAGTTGAGAAAAAAAATTCCTTGATTTTCATGACCTCAGGGACATGAGGGACATCAAATTCCATGGTGAGCAAGAGGAAAACATGTGTGCTCGATCCGACGGCAGGGAATTTGAGCTCCAAAAATGCACTGGGGGGCTGAACTGTCAAATCCGAAGGTCACATGAGGGTCCCAGAGGTCACATGGGGGCTGGGAGAATTTTTCAAAGGTTGATGTACCTGACCTTAGGGACATAGGGGACATAAAATCCTTCTAGGCTCCTAGTGCTGACAAGTGTCCTCTGGAAAATAGACTAACTCCTTAACTGTCTCCAAGAGGGTAACTTGCAATGATGATAACTTGAGCTCTCGGTGGAATTTATTGGTGAAATTTAATATTATCCTAAATGTAAATTTAATTTTTAATCCAATGATGGAGGTCTCATGTCTCCATTCTTCCATCTGATTCTTGAAAAAATAATTTGTTATTTGGTACTATACCTGTTCTTGAGAAACACTTCCTACAAACCCTATGCGCCAAGGTGTTATGAAAAATATTAATTCTTCATCTTGTATGGATTAGAAGTATATTTCTAGAGATGGTTTTTTTACTCCTAACTCTATCCAAATCTCCCAAAATCTTCTTTTGAATCTTAGTAGCTTATTTTGGCTTGTGCACTGCCTAGGCCTGTGAACCATTTTTTAATTCAAACTGCTCCAAGTCTTTACAAACTTTCCCAAACCTTCCAAAATAATTTCCATTATGTTCTAAGGTCTTCAATTTACCTCCATGTTTAATTTTCCCCTTCCGCTCTACTCCAGGGGTTGATCCAATCCTAGGAAGGCCATCGATAGCCCTTCCTATGACTTCCCGAAATTTGCATTTTTGAATAAATCCTAAAATCACTGAGGGGGGATGAATGGAATTTCCTAAATAACCTAAGGGACCAATTTAACATCAAATAAGGGTTGACCAGACTGATAGATTTTAACTTGGGTGCCTAGGAATGATAAAACATCAAAATTTCAGCACAGGGGTATACTTGTTGTGCTTGGAAATTTCAAATTTCCCTGTCACACATTTGCATGACAACACAAAATAATAAGAAAATACAAGTGTACCAAAATATATTTGATACCACAATGGTGTAACATCTTAGATCAGCTAGCCTTTGATCGTAACAAAACTTTGAAGCCCATAGTCATTCTTTCTTGTTCTTGATAATAGTGGAAAAATAATGTAGAAAACATACATCTTCATTTGTAATGTAAGCTTAGAGAGTTATTAGTATACTCTTTATACCTAATCTTTATGTTCATCATTCAACCATGTAACACTAGATAAGACTTTACTAGTGGGATTAGTTCTATAACCAAGTTTGAAAAATTACCACCTTTCTTGCATGGTGTGAGGAGTATAGTACATTATGGAAGATTTGAAGTTTAACTCTGACTAGATCATATGTTCTCATAAGC
Source organism: Taxus chinensis (assembly GCA_019776745.2). Classification (NCBI taxonomy): domain Eukaryota; kingdom Viridiplantae; phylum Streptophyta; class Pinopsida; order Cupressales; family Taxaceae; genus Taxus; species Taxus chinensis. Next base: position 606,189,301 of record CM034156.1, read on the forward strand.
ATATACATTTTTTCCTTTGGAAGTTTACTATATGATTATGAAAATTGATATTAATTTAATGAATTCAAGAACTATCACTCTTGTGTTCCTCTTCAAAGAAGTGTGTTCCATTCATGCATTTATGATGCCTATTGTTTATGTCCACCTTGTCCTAATATTCTAGGAGCTTTGTCCCCTACAAGATATCATTCACATTCAGATTCAATCCTTCACACTATACAAGAACTTGTTCATGCCTTTAATCTTCAAGATCATAACATGGTAGCTTTATCCCTTAGAATTTTCCCTATCTTGAATAAATGAACTTGGAATTAGAATAGGGAAATATTATAGTGATGGATCCCTCAAATTCATTCTACTTACACTCAGTATACTGACATACATTTAAAATCATGCTACTTCTTGTAAAATACTACTTAGATCCTCTATCTCATGCATTCGACATGCATGGTTGGTATTAAAAGTATGACCCCCATCAAACGGTGGTATACTACACTGCATTGAAGAATGCCTTCCTAGTAGAGTTCTATATCCCTGAGTTTGAGCAAAAGAGCATCAACACTTTGAAGGAGATCCAGTAGAGAATGGTAGAGGGTGTTTGGGAGTATGACGCATGTTTCAAGACTCTCTTGTCTAAACCAACTATGTAATGTGCTAAACATAGTGCAGTTCATATGCATGACTTGGCTCTACATTGTTATATGAGGGTTTGTTATGACTTCAATGGATGTATTGTGGCTATTGAACAAGTTAATATGAATATAAGGCTCGGTTATGAATCATGTATGTGTTCATGAGTATAATACTTATGTATTTCCTTTATGTATGAACCATTTCCATATGTTGTTTTATAATGGTTCTCTGGATATGTTCGATGCATCGATGTGACTAACTCACCTGTAGGTTCTTAGAATGATGTATTGTTCTTTTATATTCATTTTCAATTGAATATCTATCATAAGATGATGCATTCTCAAAATACTCACATAAAGGAGAGGCTCGATTTACTCAGGGTCGATGGCAACTCGTGTGATTGCCCAGCGCCTAATTGCAAGTTATAGGTCGATGTGCATGGGATTAGACTATTTGTCCTAAGGGTATAAAAATGAATACATATTGGTTCTATTGCTGAGTTGACCGAATGCTTTTCATAGCATGTGAGAAATGGCCTACATAGGTTTTTCCTTGTGATGAGGTGATAAAAGAACGTCTGGCAACCTTGGATAAATGTTGGAATCATGTGTATGGAAGAGCACGGAGGTGTAGATTTTTCTCAGAATGATTTAGCATCTGGACCTAAGGTTGATGTGCATAGATGGGTATAAGGGAACCATACAATGAGTTTTATGAGACATTAATTGATTTTGTTTCCCATTAGAACTATATGAAGGTGACTATCAACATATGCATCCATATTGAGCTGGTATTATAGATCAATTAAAATGGACTCAAGATGTCTATCAGAGGCTGCAAGATGCAGATCTAACTTGGATGCGAATGTTGATTGATCACAGAGGTATGAAGAGAGTAAAATATGTCCATCGCAGTTGTACTCTAGGGTATAGATACGCCATTTCTACGTGTTTACATTTTTCACCTTTTTATTTGGTGAGTTTGAGTTTGTGAGGGATCCCAGAGGATCATTTTTGCATAGCTAGATCCCTTTGGCTATGAATAATCTGATGATCAGCTCCCCCTTAAGTTTAGAGGCATTTCCCATGGTCGGCTTAGCTTCTTCGAAAAAGTGTTGATGGAGAGTGAAGCTAGGGTGGAGAAAATATGGCGTGACATTGCAGTTGAACCAAGGCAAGATTCCCTAGGAGAGATTGATTGTAAGTAATGATGACAAATCTCGTGAAAGTGGTAGACTGACTAAGATCACATCACTAAGGGACAATTGTCAGGGTTCATTTTAAGAGACCTCTTGGAAATCGGAGGTGGAGAATACCTGGCGAATATCCTCTAGAACCGGTTTCGCGGGAAGGTGATTTTTTTTGGGGGTTGTATGAAAAAATTTCACCTAATTGTCAAGTGGTGTGACAGAAGGCTACAGATGCGTGAGAGGAGATTTTACTGTCGCGCGTCAAGAAAATGCAGTGATGCACATCAACAGACCTTAGTGACGTGCGTTCAACAACCTTGTTGATGATGCGTCACTGAGGTTTGTTAACACGCGTCACTGCAGGGTGTTGTCACGCGATAGCAAAATCTCCTGTCGCGCGTCTACAGCCTCCGACCTCTACTTTCCCATCAAAAAATCTCCATGTCGTGTGTCAACCACTGCCCTTGTCCACGTGTCAACACTTCCTTTGTCACGCGTCAACACCTCCTCTGTCTCGCATCACCACTACCCAAGTCACGCGTCAACACTTCCTCTGTCACACGTCACCACTTCCTTTGTCGCGTGTCACCACTGCCCAAGTCACGCGTCAACACTTCCTCTGTCACGCGTGTCAACATCTCCTCTGTCACGCGTCACCACTTCCCAAGTCACGCATCAAAACTTCCTTTGTCACATGTCACCACTTCCTTTGTCGCGCGTCACCACTACCCAAGTCGCGCGTCAACACTTCCTCTGTCGCGCGTCAACACCTCCTCTGTCGTGCACGTCACTTCACTGCCTAAGTCGCGCGTCAACACTTCCTCTGTCATGCACGTCACCACTTCCTCTGTCGCACGTCCCCACCCAAGTTGAACGTCAATACTTCCTCTGTCGCGTGTCAGTACGGCTGTTGTCGCACGTCAATAATGCCCTCTGTCATGCGTCAGTACACTACATTTGTCGCGTGTCAACAATCACAGGCTAACAGTAATCTGAATCTCTGGTGCTTAAGGGTATGCGAGTTCAAATTTCACAGTATTGGTAATTTGTTAAGCTACTTGAGGTATACTACCCGGTGAATCAGCTAGGTTTTTATAGGAGATGTTTTCAAATGATGGCAAAGCCGACCCCCTAGAAAAAACATACTATATATTTTAGGTGAACAGGGCATCGACCCACTCCGAATAATTTGTCTTTTCAAATTTTCATAAAATGAAATTTTTGCCATATTACGAATATTCGCCGCTAAAATTATCCCTGTTTTGAGCTTGAAAAACTATCTTATAATGTCGTACAAATGCCTGCAGGATGAGCAGGGATCAATGACCCGAGCTCCGCCATAACTGATGCAACAAATTTTCTAAGAATATTTTTTGGCTCTAAGTGAAAGAAAGAACTATTTTAAAAACCAATTGAGCCAATAGGTATGCCAATTCATGCAAGGGCATGAGGATAAAATATGATGCTCCCCGAGTTTTGTAGTTGTCAACATTTTGAATTTGCTGGCGAAGGCAAAATGAAAAATCAACTGATGAATTAATATGCCCCAAAGGGGAAGTATTCATGAGAAGGTGGCTATGAAATACGTCCTATGTAGGGAAAGGTATGGCCACAAAGCACTTATCTTAGATTGAATGTGTTAGTGAGAAGTAGTGACTGGTGCCTAATATAATTAGAAAATTTGTTTTCCATATATGGCCTCAAAAGGGGAATCTTAGTAGTGTTGAGTCAAATTTTAGCCAATTGTCTTCCATATATTTTGAGAAATCTAGTGTCTCCCACCAGGGGGAGTCCAACTATGGCATGCATAAGCGCATGAAAGTTTTGAAAATGAATGATTAGTTAAAAGGCACCACGTTCCAGTAAGTATGGCCATTAAGGTTGAATTTGAGATTGGTCCATTGTTGCATTAAATGCAGTATTAAGAAAATAATAAATATGGCCTTTATGACAAAATGTGACTTCCTATGAAATGCTGAAGTAATACGAAATATCGAATGGGGGAATGGTCTAAAAGGACAAAGTATAGGTATGAACTCACATATGTAAGGAATTACGATGTTTTCAAACTCAGATGAGATCAAATATGGAGTTAACACTATAGCTCTATGGTGAGCCATAGGTAAGAACCCAATATACATCCATCTCAAAGTTTGTGACCAAGTAAACCAAGCCTTCAGCCACAGTTGGAGGTATGCAAGGAGAGCATTAAGGTATAAATACCTAAGGCACTTATTGTGACCATGACCCGATGCTACGCAAATAACTCTTTCACCAGTTAGTCCAATGCATGGGAAAATACCCATACTTATCATTGATGGATGAGCTCAACTCATATTAAAATAACCATTTATAACATCAATAAACATCATGCATTGTGTATGTTATCCACCACCACAGGAATAAACCCTTTTGGCCCCATGCGTTAGAGGCATAAACTATGCCCCAACTCTTGGGAGCGCGAATAGGGCAGTCTGTTAATATTAAATAACATTTCTTAAGATGTTGCATAAATTGGAAGGCTGGTCGATGCCATGAATCCATCAAATTCCATAATTCGAGTATCCATCCTTCGAGGAGTAAAATGGGACATATAAACTACTTTACTCCCCCCATCATAGATGTACTATAGAATAATGCTAGGATATTCAGGCCATCGATGGATCGGTTTATTTAAACCACCTATGATTTTAAAAACCTTTTTTTAATTTTTCACTTTCTACATGAAAACAACAAATCCTTCAGATTGGAATTATTTTTCCAAACATCATGAACAATATACTTATGATTGGATTCTATAGGACCCCACATAATCCAATATAGATAATTTTTGATTATACACGGAGGTCAGAGCTGCCACTACCATATGTCTCTAAACCATCTTAGGAGTGTCACAACTGATTTTTGTAGAGACACCCCTGAGCATCCTGTTGCATGCATCTAATAAATCCTACATAATCAATTTTTTTCCACCCGAAATACTCAATGATCGTGTAGTTCCTCCTCCATAAAGGGGTATCCACACTATGTGCATGGGCTAATGATCCTAGGAGTGGCGTAGAAGGGACTTCGATACCCATATTTGGATGGGTCACATGTGAATCATTGGTTAAAAGAAGTGGTGGTTGTCACACAATTCGAAAACATCATGTTAACTGAATTTATTTGAAGTTTATGAGATACGGAGGCCTCCTCTAAAGACATGACTTGAGGTAACATTGGTAAATGTGTTAACTAGACTATCAATGTTCACAAGTTCAGCACGTTAAGTGATTTCACTTCTACTTTACGAGCTACAGGGTTTCCTTGATAGATAGGCTCATGACCCATGGTTGTTTGAACTAATAAGCCTTATGGTTGTGAGGATTTTTTTTTCTATTTTTCTGGCCACCAACTATTTTCCACGTTAGCTCCTTTCTTGAGTAGGGAACAACCTTGGTTGTTAGGTGATTGTGAGGGACATAAAGAGTACAGTCCAAAATTAAATTCAAATTATTTAAGGTGAGATATTATAAGCATCGTGTAATGCAATCCTATTAGGTATGATTTATATATAGAGGAAATACGTGTGACTCATCTAGTATACGCAAGCTTTCCCATATCAATTTCCAGCGGTAGTACTCATTTCAGATGAAGTCTTGAAGAGATATCCACTTCAAACATAGACACGTTTGAAATATGAGATGAAGCACGTGATTAAAAATATTTTGGTTTGGTACAAAGGCATAGCCCTAGTGGGTGATACGAAGAGGTAATACAGTAGGCCCATACAACAAGTGAGCTAGACCTTCGATGGAAACTTCTGACTCGCTTTGATCACTGGTTATTCTGTAAGAATTGTGATAAAGGGTTTCTACTTGGTTATCTTCAGCTTGTTCATTATTTTACAGGTAATATGGATGAATTCCCAGAAGCTTATTTGGATGTTCCATGTATTACTATATTTTACTTCCTCCATTCTTTTGAACTTTTAAAGGACTTTCTGTCTGTGAATGGTCATGTTGATAGGGAACGCCGATTTCAGAAGATCCATGTCGTTGACTAAATAGAATCCTAATGATTGGGTAAGCATATAATTAAGGTGGGAACTATTTCTCATTCTACATTACATTTAGTGAAATCCTCAGTCCATATTATTCATGCCCATGGACATCCACCTTAGGTCCAATATGAGAGAACGAGCCCCATTGATAATACCATATTCATAACCACTGGCATCCTTTTGGTGAATGGGGCACATAGGTCTTGAGCCGGCTGTAGAGATTGAACTAGGAATACCAATTAGATTGGAGTGGCTGTTATATATTCTTGGATTAAAATTTGAAACTCAACCATAAAGTTGTGGGCAACAATATCATTCCTTGAGGGAAGAGTCAGTAAATAAATCCCAAGATGAAGTTTTCTCAACACTCAGCAATGGCTATTGATCCTCTTTGTTGTTCCACCAAGTGAATGCTTCATCATGTCAATTTCTAGATGATGCAAGAGCCATACTACCTGTATTTACTACATCAGAGAAGTTTTGAATCTTGAAATACTTATCCATTTCAATAACTCGTGCCACCAACAATCCCATTTCCTAATAATTCTCACTAAAGAAAGTACCTCTTAGAATTATTAACCCTTTTAGGAGGTCCTTAACTAGATTGTGTTTGGATAGACCCTTCCCTATTTGAGAATACCACATGTCTAATGTGGTCATAATCAATGATGGTTTTATATCTGGGGTCATTCCAACCATCACCTTGATCAAATTCATTCTCTTGAATGATGACAATCATCTTCAGGATCCACATGTTGGTTCCTCATTCAAAACGATATTCTGCGAAGAACTGCCATCTAATCTTGGGTATCAGTCATCAATGATAAGTCAATTCGATCCGAATTATCTTGGATGGTGTATTCCTTGCAAAATATTCGATCCACATTAGATGAATGGTGTTCACGATATTTTTGAGTGACATCATTAGCAATTCCACGTACTGAAAATCTACTATGACTTCCTTTCCATTTAAAATCTTAGCATGACCCACATAGATGTCAATGAGAATACAACTTAGAAATACCTAGAAAACACGATGGTTTCAACACCCATATCGTTGAGGGCCTAATATCTGATCCAAAAGTTGTTAGCACACCCCCCATCGAGGTGACCAATTTAACATGTCGAATATGAGTTTCCTAAGGATAAACCATAATTTACGCCAATCACCTCTTCAACTAGAGATTTTGAGCCAGCAATCGAAGAGCCCCAGTAAATTTGATTGAGTTCCATATTCATGATGAAATTGATTACATTCATTCGTCCAGAAATTTTAGGCATGAGGTAAATGATAATAATAACATATAGGGTTTATGCTAAATTATTATATCAATAGCTTGTCCCTATAACTAGACCTCATTAGACTTGCACAATTTATCTCTAAACTCTATCAGTGAGCATGACCCATCGAGTAATGTGATCATTTTGCACTAAGGTATTAGAATTAAATGTAGTTGAGAATTTTATTATTCATTCATTACTATAAGAATTATGATTAACGACCCAGATAATTTCACACACGCTAACATGTAGCAGTAAGAATAGGGCAGGATACAACCTTTCATTTTTGAGTAGCTTGACACATAACACGATCACAAAATGTCATTACCAAGAGTTACAACTAACTCTAATGAACAAACTGCTACAAGGATGACCACAAAGGTAATATGAAAACGATGTGCTAACATGGCTCCATCAGAGGATAATTCACTGGCAAATTTATGACTAGACAACATAGGAAACCACCACATAACACGTGGAGGTGTACAGCATTAGGGCAAGCCACAGTGAGAAATGATTGTTTAAGGTTATATAAGGATTTTTTTAAAAAGTGATCCTTTCAAATTTATTACTATGTCACCATCCATATGAGGTTATTTTGGTTGACAATGATCCGACCCAGTTACGAGATTTTGGAACACAAATATCAAGACATCCTTCACCATGGATCTAAAGTAAGTACTTCAAGGTGAGCACAGTTTGTAGGCATTTCCAACAACAATTTCATTATTTTGCATTAAGTATCATACTTCAAGGTTTGACCTATAAGTTTGGTGTTCTGGAGTTCAGCCTCCCATAAGGTTTTTTTCTGTTAAGACTCCAACTTTATCCCACTTATTCTAGATCACAACATGATAGAATCAAACTGAATGATAGTTCTTAAACTTGAATTTCCCAATGGAAAGATGGTCGTATACAATTCGCTTATATTTTCCAAAAAGGTATGTTCTACGTAGTCATTCTATGGTATTTCACCTTGAGGTATTAGGTGTGAAAGACTCTCCGTCATGAACTACTGATAAGTTGCGATTCATTTTACCAATTTATTTCAACTTAATTTCCTTAAAGGGTGTTAAGTGCTAGCCCAAAAGGTCCCCCCAAGGGCTGTGTAGACAACCTAAATTTGGTTACATTTCCCTTTAGCCCCTGATCATGTAACCAACTTAAACATGGGCACCTAACCATGGCCCCCTTTTACCTCACATTAATAATTAATTCAATTACACTAATTAAGTGTAAATACCCATCCTCATAATATCCATTATGTTATTACCTTAATTGACATAATTTTCACCTCACCTAGACACCTCATCCATCCACCTCACCCTAGACCTATTCTTGGCATGTTTCCATAACTAAAAATAAGTAAGTCTTACTTGCCTTAATGAGATAAGATTTGGTCTAACCCTAAAATAATTGCCTAAAATTTCTCTAACCACATTTTCCGCTCATTAGAAGAGAATCTTCCATTCTGATCCGTGATATCAAACTAATTTGGCCTAGGAAATTCGAAAGATCTGCCCATTTTAGTAAATCCAAGGAATCCAGCCTTAACCAACACCAGTCAGACCTAAACTGATGCTAGTCAAGACTGAACCATTGTTGGGTACCATTTATTCACCTTAGCAACCTTTTTTGAGAGGTTCACACATTTGAGACTAGAGGAGAATGAGATCACAGCTACATGTAAGTAGAACCAACATCTTTCCATGCATCCAGGCATCCAAAACCATCATCCAGAACAATCTAGGAGCATTGCACCCATGGTAGCATTTTGGTAAGCACTACCATGACACCAAACACCATTCCTATGATCAACCATCACCTCCATCTAGCCATCAAACTTGCATCACATTAAGTATATTATTAACCAGTATTCTTCTATTTTCGTTCTAGTAGGCTTTGTTACTTCCGTTATTAGTTTCTACTTTAACTCTCACTTCCCCCACCATTTATCTCCATACAAGTTTGATAATTACTTCACCCACACCATAAAATCACCCATACTTGACCGTTAGACATCTTTACATATTTCCAACACCACCCTAGACTTACACCCACTCCTCACCATCCCCGAGTTAGTCTCAGACAAATCCATAAACCGTAAAATATTGAGTTATTAACAATCTATAGTAATAGTTCTCAGTTATTAGTAAACTGTTATCGATCATACAAGACTGACATTGGTCTCTATGTTTTATACCTTTCCCAAAAACAGAGCCAAACAACCTCCTACCAATTGACCTAAACAACCTAAAATCAGACCCTAACCAGACCTAGTACCTTGACAGTTACCTCCTCATTTAGATCTAACTATAACCTAGCCTGTTTTTATTGGATTTGTTTATTGTACTTGAATGAGATACCTAAATCATATCAATTATAGTAGGAATTTATTTATTTATCACATTAATTTGTTTTAAATAGTGGATTTACAACAATCTAGGAAGTATCACACTTCCTAGAACTAACCTACGCTAGGTAGTCCACTATCATATATCATTTAATTTCTCTTTTGTGGTCTTGTTTTTCTATTATAGGTAGTTCCTCCCAGAAAAAAGGAAGCTCTCACAATCAACACTAGATCAAGAAGTTAGAACGCATGTAAAAACCATCAACTAACCCATTTAACAGGTATTCCTCCTAGCCCATAACCTTATATGTTTCGTCATTCAAAAACGTAAAGAAAACGGTGAAACATTTTAGCACACCTGGTGGGACCTATGGTAGGGGTTCTATTTCATTTTATTAATTTCTAGGAGAAAGTCGTGTGTTTTTTTTCCCTTTAAAAGGATTACACATTAATTTTCTTCCCTAGTAATCCTCTCTTCTTTCTAATTGCTCTAAAAGAAACATTTCTCTTAGTGCATTTAAAAGGAATCATTATTGTTTCTTGCTTTCTGCATTTAGTGAAAGAGCATACCCTCTCCTATTCATCATTTTCTTCATCAAACGTAATCTTTTCAATTTGGGATTAAAATTTGTTGCATTACATTCTGATTTGCTACATTTAGCTCACATTAAAATGAGGGCAACCTATATGCTGGAATTCATGCCCAACTGATGGTTGACACAAATAATCATAGAAAGCACATTCTCTCTCTCTCTCTGTGTCTTACCAAACTTGTAAAAAAATTAAATATACACATCTTTCTTAAACAACATCTTACTTAGGAACACCTATCAGTGATCACATGATCTGATAGGTAGATACTCCCTAGCTTGTTGCTTCTGTAAATTCATTACCTTAGAAGATGGCCCGCCCCGCCATAACATACTTGAAACCTCTCCTTTTAGATACCCTTCTTCATAGGAAGCCTTCCTCGCCAAAAACTCTATTCTAAATTTCATGATTCAGTCTTCTAAATAGAATAAGCTCAACACATTAAAAATCACTTGTTAGGTACATGTTTTTAGTGTTTGATTGACATGCGTTTTGAGGTGTGAGGATACACTTCTCCATTTTTCCATTTTGTTGTCTTACACACTCCATAATCACAGTTTGAGTATTTTAAATTCTTCTGAGTGTGTCAGGACTTCATTGCCTCATCTCCAGACCTATGGGTTGGTTATTTATCTCACTAAAATTTATAACAATCCATTTTTCTACATCTTTCCAATTTTCACAGTAACCGGCATTAGTAACCCCTGATCGGCATTGGTTTTTCTTAACCAACATCAGTTTGTTGTTATTTTGGGTTAAATCACCTAAAAGAACCCTTATTTCATTTTATTTTTTGTCAGAGTTCGTGTGAGTCTTTGTACTCTCTCTATTTTGATAAAAAGTCATCATTCAACTTATTCATCTAACGGTCACAAGTCTTTTCCTCATTTGATAAAATTGTTCCTGTCTCACAGCAATTGATCTCGGTTACCCCTTAACTGACATCGGCCCATCCTTAACCGGTGTCGATTCTCTTGTATTGAACATTATTTGATATATTACCCAAATATACCTATAGACACCTATTTTCTTCATTCTTACTACCCCCTATGTCATCTGCAGGATATCGATATATACTCATTCACATGGTGTTGACTCGTAATCAAGCTAACACTCTTACATTTCATGTAAGTTGTGAACCACTCCTTCCTAGTCCTTCACCACCCTCTTCACTATCACCCATGTATCCAACCTTACCTACCACCATTTCCACAGGTGATGAGGAATTTACACAACTCCTTAATCAGAATCCCGTAGCCTTGCAGTTCTACCTTTCCCACTCTTCCACCCAGAACTCCTCAAGTCAGTTGATATATGGGATGCATGTATCTATCTCTCCTACCATTATTCCCACTCCTACATCAGCCCCTAATAATGTAGTGTTACCTTCACCTATTTCACCCGTAGTGGTTTCACTGCTAGGACCCATACCCGTCAAGACCGCTGAGTCTATAGTATCACTCACACCTGTAGTATCTTTTTTCCCCTCATGAACCACCCAGACCATAACCCCATCTGCACCTATTATCTAACAAATAACCATTTCAACAAAACTGCTCATGGTTTCAGTGACCCCTAATACATTCCAAAATCTTGTCCTCTCCATCCCACAAACACTGCCCACAATCACTACTATAGTCACTACCACTGCCCCACCTACATACACATACTATCAACAACCCCCAATCTCATATGTCACCCATTCTAGATACATACCCTCTATATCAGTTCACTATTCTTAACCTCCCTATTTGGCATCACCATACAATGGAATGCCACCCATGTGACAAGTTCAATACCAGCTCCCTTATGCCACAGGAGGAACCCTTCCACCAAAAACTTCCAATTACCTCATCAAATCAATGATGGAAAGGATGCAGACACTTGAAGCATCGGTTTTGGGCTCGTGTAATTCTCTCACCTATGGTGAAATCTATAATGAGCCCATTCATCCATCCATCAATATTCACCAATACCATGTACATTGGGAAATGCATAAATTCAACCATTTCAATAGTAAAGAATACCCGTAGCAGCATTTCCAGTATTTCAAACATGGGTGTTACCTGATCACCTATGATAATGCTTTACTCCTATAGAACTTCCCAATGTCCCTGACATTACCTGCATTGGACTAGTACAGTGGGCTACTAAGACACTCCATCCACTCATTTAATCAAGTATCCCAAACCTTCTTAGATCACTTCTCCATCAACATTATTAAGAAAGTTACCATGACTAATATTTATTCCACACGATAGTACGAAAATGATTTTATCGCTGAATTTTTCACTCGCTGGCACAACCTAATTAACCAGCTCACATTTCAATTATCTCAAACTGAACTCATAGATTTATTTACTTAGGCTTACACAACACACATCTCACCAACCCTACAAGTGCAGACCTTCCACACTTTTGATGAGGCATTCACCATGGCATGGAATTTGGAAATCTGTGTTATCGAAGAGAAGAAAATTCAACTTCGTAACAAGAACATCATGTTCAAATCAAAGGATGTTTCTTCATCTTTGAAACCCCAAAAAAACTTTTCAAAACCCAAAGGATCTACCAACACCGTAGTACCCAAGGCTAGTCCCCCTCATCAATCAAACCCACCAAACCTCCCTCTAATCTCTCTCCTATCTAATCTTTCCATTTCAGATGAGAACAACGAAAGTACACTTCAATATGGGAATCTTATTCTTATATTTTGGAAAATCTTGTTAAGGCTGGTGACATTACCCTTCCACCTATAAAACCACATATTGTTTTTGACCTTGAGTGCCCCATGCCCATGTGGTATAAGGAACATGAATTTTGTAACTATCATCATGTCAAAGGTCATAACGATAATAGCTACATCACCTTCAAGAATATCATTCAAGAAATTTTATACAATGGAGATCTAGTCTTGGATATACCAAATGCACCCACTAACCAAAACCTACACATCTTCAAGAATCCATTCCCTAATCATGCCCCATCTTCTAACCAAGTTGGTGACACTTAAAACAGTGATAGCAATGTCCGCGAGGTCCATGCTATTTTCGATGACATACCAGTTTCTCCCCAATTGCCTCATGTTCCTTCCATAGATGAAATCTTAGCTCAAGCTCCACTACTTGCACAAGAACCAATTTCATCTAATCCTCCACCCACAGGGGAACCCCCTTCATTTTCTCTATCACCCGTGGAAGAGCCTATAATTAGCATGCCACCTTTGACCCCTCAAATTTTTTTGAGCAATTGTCAGTGGTACCTCTCTTACAGATAGAAGATACATGTCCACCACCTACACCATCACAAGAAGAGTCCACCTCATCTTTCCCATCCTCTCCACTACCCCATGGAGAATCCTATAGAAGTACCATTACCTTTAGATGACCATTCACCATTGGACCTTCAAGATCCTGTTGATCTACTTTCGTCTTTCTTACCCACATAGTTCGAGGGCTAGTAATTTCGCTATGTCTCAAACACATTTTACGGCAATTACAACTCAGATCCACATCATCCCTCACTTACAACAACACTATTTTCATGCTAGGCCAATGGTTGCATGGACTATGCTCGATAGATCCTTACTTTGGGGACTGCCTTCTACTTCATATTTCAACACAAATGTAGTTTTCACTCGCTGACACCTCCACTATCTATCCAAAAGTGTTTCAAATGACCAAACTAAACACAACCATGACTATTGCAACACCTTCCATGTCACCACCCATGGCCCAAATCATACCTCTACCCATAACTCAACATACATCTACACCCAAACACCTATGCATGCCTATATCATCTCCCTTACCTAAACCTATCACTACCTTAGGGGTCATACTGATAGCTAGACTTACTCACCCACCCATCAAATTATATTTAGCAACATCTTCCAAAAATAACACTAAACTTACCCTGGCCCCTAAAAATAAGATCCAATCTCTTAGACCTTATACACCAACCTCACCTACCATGCCCTTATCACCTTCACCCCTTGACCTGGCCTAGAAACCCCCATCCACCTTTGTGCACTAGTAAACCAAGAACACAAAAACCCATTTCCCCATTACAGACCTCCAATATACCCAAGTGATCCAAAAAACATATACTCTCACCCGTAACCTTCTTACCACCCATACATCGACTACCGTCCATAACTTCTTCACTAACCATGACACTTTCTTCTCTTTCACTCACGCCTCTTACCCAACCTACACCACCTACCTCCACAACACCTTGGTTACCCCCGTGGGTAACCCATCATCTTCCACCATCAGATTTTCCCTCCACATTTTGTACACCTGTGTCATTGTTGCCCAAAAATATGTAACCTACAGCTAAAAATCCTCTACCCTCCAATAAGTTAGTTAAACAAACCAAACCTTCCGCCACTAGCTCTTCTACCATGCCCATACCTAAGTAGATGCAACCAATACCTAAGACCACTTTACATATCAAAATAGTAAAATAACCCACCTTGCCTCCTGTAAAGCCTCTTCCTCAACAATCAGTTGTACCTACACCCAAATCCACATTCACCTCCCATTATGATCCACTAGCAGGATCCTACACCAAAATCTTAACCAATATCCTCAAAAATTTTGTCATCACATTACCACCTCTTAGACCTTACGACCCACTCAAACCCAAACCAAAAGGGTTTGACGAAACCAAAATTTTTGGATACCATCGTGTGCCAAGACACAATGTAAAGAACTGTAAGGATTTAAAAACCTCTCTAGTTCAATTGTGTCCTCCTGAAGAAAATTTTGGCGATGACGATCTTCTTGATGAGGACCCCATTTGACCTTCACCAATTTCCACAAATCTTCTCCCATTACCTACTCAGTGATGAAAATCTCCACCCCCACCAAGTATTTGATCCACCCCCAAGATTCAAGATTAACATGGTTGGTATCAAAGAGTTAGACAAACCACCACCAAGATGCCAATGCACCCTACTCATTTCACAAGGATCATATCCCCCAATAGGGTTTTTTACCTCATGTTGCTATACCTTCCCATGACATACCCTCTTCATCCACCTCCACTCAGATTAACATGATCAACATTTCCACCCATGCTCAGAAAGACAAGGGCAAGTAAAAATAAATTGTCCCATCAACCAACCCTGTACCCAACATACCATCCGCACCCATACCCAAAGTCACCATTCGAGGTCTTGCATATCCTATTTCTGATGCGGTCACACATCGTACAATGCTAAGACAACTACACTAATCCCCCCTCAAAATGTCTTTATATGACCTCATCCAAAGCTCAAAGTCACATCGTTGAGCACTCATTTAAGTCCTTCAATCTATTGAAGTCTTACCAAATGACCGCAAACCCGTAGCCTCCATCATTACCCTTCACCACCTAGCCTCTCTCACTAGATCATCACCTTCCTCTACACCTCCACCTACTTTCCAATTGGTTGCCCTTAGCTTTTCAGATGAAGAGATCGCTCCCTTCTATTCTGACGACCCTGAACCTGTTCTTTTCATCTCTATCTTTATCGATAATATACACATATGATGCTTTATGATCAATGGTGGTGCTAGCATGTAGTGCTAATTTTCCTTTGACACCTTTGGATGCTTATTTTGATAGAGTTGATCACATAATGTACAATATTATGTTTTGATTTAGTATGTTGTTAGACATTTGATCATGGATTATTGTTGATCTTGATTGGTTATGATGTATGATGATTATTGGAGACACTTCATATGTGGATGATGATATACTATTTGACATGGATGTTTTATGGATGTTGTTCAGACATGTGATTTTGGATAATATGAGTAGATCTATAAAATGGATATTATATGATGATGATGTAGTTGTTACTTCAATGTTGTTGTGATTCATTTATATATATGATTTTGTGGTTATATTTATATTCATTTTGGATGTTCTGATATGGCCATGATGCCGAAGGAGGTATTTTTGTTTTGCAGGTTAAAATAAAATCACAACAAACATCGGGGGATTGGAGACCAACCACAATGCAATTCTAGGTGAATTCGACAAGGTCACCATGGCAACCTGTCTTGAGGTGTGTGTGTTGTATTTTGTTAGGGATTCCCATGGGGGGATTTCCTTTATATGTGACCATGGGATTGTGTATTTTATTAATATGGTTAAAATTATTTATTGTTTGTATGTATTTTATTAGTGAAGTGTTCCCTTCTTTTATTTAATTAAATTGAGGTAGATTAATGTGAAAAATCATATTATTAAAATTTAAATAAATTAAATTTGGGTTATGGGAAAGTAATAATGGAAGTTTTTGGCTCTTTGTATTTAATATGTAATGGATGTGTGAGTTTGTGTAAGAGTTGTGTAAGTCATATTTTGGAGTATTAAATACTCCACCTCCATGGAAATTTGAATTTGTCCTTGGGGGTTGGTTTTGGAGGCTTGTGGGACAAGTAAAAATTTTCCCATACCTCTCAATTTAATTTACCAACCATACTTATGGTTGGAGGGATGATTTTAGACTTTTATAATTACATTTTATTAATCATGTTGCAAGTTTTGATTACACTCTCTTACAGCTTATTTAATTTGCAGTCCTTTGGGGTGTGGACTTTTTGGAGTGTGCAAGTAATTTGTCATATTTTCACCCACCTCTTTATTGTGCTTGGGAGAATGAAATTTTGTCTTTTTTGTTTGAATTTGAGCATGTGTGATGTGGCATCCTACATGGATCCACATCCTCCTCCTCTCTTCCCTTTTCTATATAATTCAAAACTCTTTTCTTGTTTTAGGTTGTTGAATCTTTTTGCATACTTCATTGGGGGCACATTTTTCTTTTATTTGGAGCTTTTGATTTTGGAAGGAGTTTGGAGAAACTTTGCATGCTTGGAGATTGTTTTTCTGGACTATATTTTGGGTATTGAATCTTGCTATTTGGAAACAAAATCTACCATGGAGAGGTAGGATTTTATCCTTTCCTTCATGTTGTTATTTTCTTGTTGTGATATGTGAATGATGCATGTTTTGATTGAATTGTTAGCTGGTTGGGTAGAATTCCATAGGACTGGTGTAGGAGAAGTATTTGGGGAATCCATGTGGGGGGGGCATAAGGGAATGCCATTGCCATTAGAATTTTGTGGAGGGATTTTGGGTTTGGGAGTCCACCATGGAAAAGAAATAGCTTACATTTCTTACTTTGTGGGGGGCATAAAGAGGGATTTGTGGGGGGCATAAGGATGTGTGTGTGATGAATTATTTTTGTGGTTTGTTTTGGTGGATGCCCAATTCCCATTAGGAGGCATAAGTAGCTTCCCCCATAGACCTTGCTCCTTTGGCTTGCATGATAAAGCCTGAGTTTTTTTTTTTTTTTTTCAAATGCAATTGTAAACTACTGTTTTGTGTGGACTATGCTTTATAATGAATTGCATGTTGAAAGAATTCTATGTATTGTGGAAGCAAGTTGTTTCCATGGGTTGAATCACACCTCTTATTATGTTTTGGTTGGGGCTCAAGGGATAATAATGAAGGAAGGATTCTCCTTTCATTGGATGTCTTGGTTGGGTGGAGAGCGTTTCCTTTCCCCCACTTTTTTTGTGATCTAATTGGAAGAAAAATGAAACTTGCATGTTGTTGTTCTAGAGCAAAGGAAAATATAGACTTGACAGTCCCTTGTGAAATAGACTTCATTTGTAACCTTTCCCACTTGAAGTGGATGGAATTGTAATATGTATTTTGTGAAGAAAAGATATATGTAATTTATTATGGAAGTGGATATTCGAATTGTGAAAGAAATTTATATTTTGTTTTGTTATTGGAAAGAAATAGAAATTTTGTTAATTGTATTCAAGGAATGAAAGAATGTAAAGATGCCTCTCCTTTTGAATTAATAAATAATTTCAAGTTCATCTCTCATTTTCATTGTTATGTTGAGTTGAAAAATCAAATTATGATTGGAATCTTTGTTTAATTGTAAAGGAAAGAAATACGTATGAAGGAAGAATATTGCTTTTTCTCTTTTGGAAATATATTAAATTGAAATCAGACCTTACAAATTATCCTTGAAATGATTTTTTATAAACAACTAAATGTATTAGAATAGACCAGAAATGAAATGCCACACTTGAATGATAAAATTGATATACAATTTTAAAATAAATAGACCTCTGTTGTAAATATAAAACTGACAATAAATTCAATAAAATTGTACAGTTTAGACTTGCACATAATAATCAACTTGAAAATGATATGATTTAGCATGTTAAAACATCAATGAACTCAAATTGACAAAGAAATATTAAGTAAACAATTTAAACATTGAAAAATTGAACCCATTTCCCTTTCACAATCGTTTTCTGTCAATTGTCAGAAAAATGTGGATTGAAAATCAAACAAGCAAATCTACCTTCCTAAAACACTTTAAATCCATCCTAGAGTAATCCTCCATGTCTTTTTGGCATGTTGAGTGAGGAAGGAGAGCAAATTGAATCAAATTTATAAGTTGGAAATTACCAGTTTGCTATTTATAAACTTACAGATCATTTTTGCAAAATTGACCCCTTAAAATTTATCAAAATGTAAAATTTATGATTCTTGTACAAAGAGGGCATCGAGAGATTTTCATAAAGTCTTTGTTTTCCAAAATTCGAGATTTCTAGCTCAAGTTATGGCCCTTTGAAGTTTTCCTGCCTTAGTGGGAAAATTTGGGAAAATTTTCCCTGGCGTTTTCACTTTGAAAAATCCTTAGAATTTTTTTTGAAAATTTGCCTGGGAAAAAATTTAAACTTTTCTCCACCGGCCCGCAGGCAATCAGAGGCTGCCACATGTCCTCACTGGGCAATGACAGAGGTGCAACATTATTTTTATATTTGGGGCCTTTTGAAAATTTGGGAAAAAATTATCGTATTCCCCACCGGCCTGAAGCCAATTACAGGTTGCCATGTGGCACATTGGGGTGATAGCAGGAAGGAACCTTTTTGTTTCTTTCTAAAATTGTTGGTTTTGGAAACTTTTCTTAAATTTTCCAACGGCCCCAAACCCCCGCCCTCACCTTGGTGGAGTTCCTTCCACAGATGTGCGGGCCTATGCATCGAACCTATCCCCTCTTCCCTCCCTTTGGCAAAATTCACCAAGTCTCCCCACCACTCTGCCCTCTTTCTCCCTTTCTCCCGGTGATGAATCATAGGCTGCCATGTGTCCCTAGAGGACCTACGGAGGCATAGGAGAGTTTTTGATCTTGCACCTGTGCGGGGAAAAATTTTCAACACCGCCGCTTGACCCCTCGACCCAAAAAATGGGTTTTCCTCCCTACTCGACACATGTCCCCTTTGGGGAAAATGTGACCCCTAAATTCCTCCTATCCATATTTGGAGTTCTACAAGGATTTAGGAATTCTTTATATCATTGGAAAGTGAGAAAATTTCCTATCCAATGCAAAAGATTTAGGGAAATTTTGAATGCATTAAGTGTGAGAAAAATCAAGTTGAAAATCTGATCCTATTAGAGAGTGGGTACGGTGATATTTTACCCCTTGAATCTTATTGAAACTTCTAACCCTAAAATTTGGACCATGTGACCTCAGGAATTGCTAATAAATGGAAAGTATGTTCTAGTGATTTTAGAATTGTTCTAGAACCCTATTATTGTTAACTGATGTCTTGCAAGCCTGGTTGTAGACACCTGTTATAAAAAACAATATTCCATAATTTCCCTGACTAACCCTAGGTTTTTTCTTGGGTCTCAAGTGGGTTGTTATAACGGGCATCACATAGCATTAACATTATCTCCTACCATGCATACAAATAAATGTGGATACCTTCCAATTGCTTGCATGTTAACCTGGTTATGTTGGCACTCCTTCAATGATGCCATGACCTCTACCCTAGGTACCATTGTTCTCCATGTCTGCGTGAGCCCCTGCACTATCCCGTAACTTTTCTATGTCCTAAAAGGGGGGTTGCAATAGTAAATTTATACTTGTCCGACCCTATATCCGTGCCATGGGTTGTGTCCCCTTCAACTTTACATCGCTATCTCAAATTTGGACATGAGGGACATAATTATACCATCCCTACCGAACCATCAAATTTCAAGACCTGTAACATGTTATATCAGCCGAATAATGTGCTTGTACTAGTTAAGGCATCTGCCACTATCACTACTTCACCTTCACCCACAAGCCCATCCACCAAAACTACTACATTTTTTATATCTAATCTTTCTATCCCCTCTACAGTTGTAGCCTCTACCACTGACACACCTATTTCCCCACCATCTAGAAATCCATCTATCCCCACTACCCACATACCTACTAATGATCCCTTAAAAGGTGTTTTCCAATGCCTTAACTCTAGGGAATACCACCTATTACAATATCAAAACCTTCCTCACCCCACAAGAGTATGGGAATCTACGTCAACACTCTAGCTATGACATCCGCATCGATGATGTTTTTTCTTATGGCCTTCCCCACCTTCACACCAATCTAATGTCATGAGGGACTTGATATTACCACCTATAAACCCAAACCTCCATCTCAAGCCCAACCATTTTCTTCTCACCTACACTTCCTCACTAATTACCTCTTTGTTCACACTTTCCTCCACCAGTGCACATGGAAAGGATTTTGCTTTATCTTTTACAAACAAGGCCACCATACTGTCATTTCCTTTACCTCTAATAAACATAATGATCGTAGTGGCATTGGTTGTGACGCTCCACCCTCCAAGAAGGTTCGCATCAACCTTATCTAGGACAAGAAATATTCCCCCATCTCATTCACCCACATTACCATCTTCACCCATGGAGTCCATAGATCCCGAAACTATTCCTCCTTTGTTTTTTTCATAAACACCATTTCCCTGGGACCACTGACCTATCAATGCAATGATGAGGCTCCCTCTTCTCTCCCATTCCTGTATCCTGACAAGATTGATGATGATACACCTTCTATTAACATTTTTCAATGTCAGGACAATGAGTCCATCTTGACCTACCTTGGTGCGGAAGACTATTATATTCATCGGTTGTTACCCTCTGAGACGTAAACCATGTTGAACAAATCGACCATTGAAATCAAAATTAACACTTAGGAAAACCCACACATTCTAAAGATCAGCCAATCCTTAGATGTTATTGAACATGAAGCCTTCACCTCTTTCTTTCAGGACTATAGTAATGCTTCTTTTCCTAGTCCTATGCCAATATGCCCGATATCAACCCAAAAATCATGATCCACCATATCATAACCATTCCTAATGCCAAACCCATCAAAAATGTAATATTCCCATTTTATAACTTTAGAAACAAAGGAATTTTTTTTTCTAACACAATGTTCTCTGTTCTAAATAAAATATCATTTAGAACACACATTCCATGCCAATTAATCTCATAACAGATAACCATATGTAGCTGTAATGACTCAATATGTTACTGATCTCTCATTCCATGACTCGGTTTACTAACCGATCTCTCGTGTTCAACTGAAAGTATAGATTACTTTATGTATACTATATATACTCGGTTTCCCTACCCTATTTCGAGTACTGAGTGATCTGTTTAAAGAACCTATCTGAATATTTTTTACCAATATTCATCTGACATCACGTTGCTTTAAACTAGGTGACATAAGACAACATAACTAGTAGCCTTGCCATACTTTGGCCAAATTATTTTCAACATACTGTTCATGTTACTATTCCTAGATGACATATTTGTCATTTCAGAATACATACTTCACCTCACTCTACTATTATCTAGAATGGTCTTTACTGAATACCGTCAGTCCACTTGCCCAAGGTTTGACCCTAGCTTAGGTTAGCAATATAATTTGTTATAGGAAGATGCATGACTTAGGGGTATATGGGGCCATACTCGATAGACCTAAGTTGAATGAATGTGCCAAGGTACACTAAGTCATAGAAAGATACTTCCTATTCTAAACATGCTACTAACTTGAGCTAGAGAGAAAACTAAGTTCAAGTCCAGATGAGTGTAGATCTAGATGAACAATACAGAAGGGTGTTACCGCATGTCAACTGCAACACTATATCCTCAAGAAGTCCTTGGACTTCTCAAAGGTACAGTCCTACAATTGGTGTGTTCCAACATCCTTTAGGACTGATTCATCATGATGTACATATCCCTTACTGGTCATTAGATTTAATAATTAGATTGGATTAAGATTTAGATTGAAGAAATCACACCTAACCCTAATTCCAACATTCATTAAGTTCTTTATCCATAAATAATCTAATTTTATATTAAGAACTTCATTAACTCATGTTTTCATTGATGGTGTCATTAATGTGGCATAATAAGCAGTTATCCTAAAAGCAGGACAACAAACATCAATTGTTTAATTCTTAATGTAACCTAGCTGTCCAAATCAAGTGTGTCATCCACCTAGATTTAGCTAGTGTTTACTTTATAAATGAAGTACAAAGATTAAAGATCAAAACCACTATTCCTTTTATCTTTTCATTCTTTTGAGAGAGGAAGATTATTCCTTTACATGGTTAGATGTTAGGATTAACATAACCTTTTTATCATTCTTTACTCATATAGTTTAATTATATGACCAATGTATAATTCAATATTAAACTTTAGTTGTGTAGACAGAGAATGACATCTTTTGTAATTTAACAAGTTTCATTATAATAAGGGGGATTGTACTATCCCCTTTATCTAACTTATTAATTGATAACAATAAAATTACTCAAATAGATATAACGTATACCAATGATATATCACTACTATTTCCGTTATACAAAGTACAAGAGAATTTACACAACAAATTGGGAATCAGTCTCCAAACCATTCAATTCATCATGATAAAACATACATTTACAAGACTACGCATTTCAGACATATTGCATGTCATTCATCGTTAATATCATAAAATAATATCACTCTCTCTTTTCCAATACAACTCAAGAATGAATCGAAATTCTTTACATAAGATCCGGAATTAAATAAGGCAATGCTTCATAAAAAAAAATTCCTTCTTTTATCACTTGTGATGTCCATCTACAAAAAATTGCTAACACGGGTCAGTTCAATGAAGTGAGTATGATAAGCACTAAGCATTAAAATGAAGTGCATTCCACTAATTGTTCCATTAAAAAAACTCTTCTTTAATGAAACAATTAATATATCATACTAATAAGCATAAGTAATAACAACCCAGAAAATAAGTACAAATAAAGAGTCAGAATTCACTTTTTTTAAGAAGCATAATAATGATCCACAACATCTGCATTATAACATAAAGTTTAATTGATCCTATCAATTACTTTTAATAAAAAATAAATCTTGTCATCTAATTGTTTCATAATTCTATCAGAATAGAAATACAACATTTATCTTTACTCCGTAGAATAAGCTCATATTAGGATGATTCATTTGATGACTTAAGAAAAAGAAGAAGAATAAATACATTATATTACCCATTCACTAATCATTAGAAAGACAAAAATAGGTTCAGGACACACATAATTTTTTTAGTTCAAGGATAACAACAAGGATTCAACAATAAAGAGACAATCATCTAAACAAGAATCCCAAATCAATCCAAGAGAATCAAAACAGTCCTCCTGTAAGTCTTAACTAACTCCTACATGTTAGAAGATATTATTCAAGATCTGAAACCAGACGTTCGCAAGACTCACACAGGGTTAATCTCTTCTCGTGTCCATCCAAGGGAGAATTCATAATAAGACAAAGTGTAAAAAGATAAAACCTTTTGATATCAAATCCAACTGAAGTATGACTTAATTAAACAAAACAATCGGTCTAAACAAGTTTACATTCTCTCTTCAACAGAACCGACTCAACTATTCTCATTCCACATCATTAAAAAAAATGACTAGTACAAGGTAAACAAACAATCCACAAAGAAATTTCCATCTCCGAAGAGTGGTTTCACACTATCTCCTATAAGACCAAAAGGACAGAAAGCCGAACCCAAGGATTCGATCAGGCCTAAGAGAACAACCACTCTTATCCAATAAGAGAGTCAAGATACAGAGAAGTTCAATCATATGAACTTATCTTTACAAAAGTAAAAGGATCTCAAATAGAAAAGATACAATAAATAATTCATTTCATTTATACTATAAAATGAATTCCCATTTCTATTTCAAACTTAGAAGTTCTTTAACTAGTTCCCAAGAGAGAACACAAAACCAAACCCACATTTTAAAGAAAGTACACTTCTAGTTTCCCTTATAAAACAATACAATCTAGTTTATCTATTCCAATTCATTAAACACAAGTTCAAATTCATTTCTCATAAAGGAGTACACAATACACTCCCAAAAAACAGTATAAGCTAAACTAGTTTCCTCAATACTCACGAACTCCAAAGTACTGGAATCCAAATGCAAGGACTTAAACAAATCAATACAACAGGACTTATAGTTCGTGATCCAAGTAATAATGAATTATACAAAACAATCTGAACCAGAGGAAATATATCCTTCCAACAAGATTCAGTACACGAGAGTGTTCAACTCTTCTTTACTTAAAACCCAACAATCAATTAAAAGGATTTAAAGAGAGTAAGAAGACCCAAAACACAATAAATAAAACAAGGTCCCAACGTTACCTCCAACATGACTGGAATAGAAATCACAACAAGACTCTCACAGTTTCATCCATAAATATTGTGACAGAGAAGGTTTTTGTTTCAATAGTAATCACAAGAAGGCATTTACATACTGCATTTTGATAATACTCTAAAATTGATAAGGACTACTTCAAAAGAGCTCTATATTAACGAAAGATTAAAAACAGTATAGTAACTAACCAGAGATTCCTTATTCCCTCAACAAGTTACAGTTCCAGTCCGTTAACCTTCAAAATAAAATAGTCAAGCCTTTAACAAGATGCGGGTTTTCTCAGATCAGACAAGAGAAGATTATCCTCCATATTTTCATTCCTTTACAAGTTTAAAGAAGGTGGTAGAGTCTTAAAAATAGAAGTACCACAACCATTCCAACTCACGAAGCCACAAGGAGAAGATCTCAAAGGGGATAACAAAATAAACTCAAACAAAAACTAACCTCCCAAGATTTTTCGAGGCAGAAAATCCCATAAACGAGTTCTAAGTATTTCAAATCCTTGAATACAAGTAAAACTCAAGCTTAGAAAACAAGTACAGAACCAAACACATCGACTCAAATACAAGTTTAGAACACAAAAGTATTGAATACGAGTACTGTGCTAAACATGAAGCTTCGAACACAAGTTCTGAATGACACAAAGTTCCAATACAAGCTCAAAACCAAACACAAGGCTCCAATATAAGTTTAGAACAAAAAACCAGGCATCATATGCCAGTTCAGAACAATAACAACCTCAAACAAAAGTTCAGCATGAAAAAAAAGCTTCGAAAAACAAGTTTTCACATACATGTCACCACTGAACTTGCACAAAGAGAAAGTTTCCAAAGGATAACATTATATAGCAATGGATTAAATCCAAAAACCACAAAGATTCATAAAACCATGAAGTAAATAACCAGACAAATAATGAAAACATTTATCTCAAGAGAGTAGAATTGTTTTAATGAATCATTTAGAAGAAAGAAAGAAATACTAATTGATAGAGCCTATCATGCCTGATAGTGCTTCTTCCAATTCAAAGGATACTTCCAACCGAGCTTCCAACTCTTTTTCTCCTCCATGAAAGATCGATAACCAAACATATTTTCTTCCAATGCCTCAAATACTTTCCTTCAATCGAAAATAGACTAGAGAAACCAAAAATAGCCACAAAGTATAAGTTGAATTATGGGTTCAAAGAACTAGAGAGCTCCATGCAGAGAAAAAATTGTGAGGCATGCAAGGCCAAACAACCTCTCACAAATCTACCTCCCTTGTTTCCAAGATAGTTTTCCCATAAATTCCAGGGTCCATTAATGCCATTAATTAAAAAATTCCTACCTATTTCCCCATGCCACTGCCTCCTAAAATTGGCGAAACCTAAATCTACTTTAGCATTCATTTCCAACTTTATTTAAGCCTCAACGTATGCCTCCACTAAATTTTACTAGCCTTTTCCAAAATTGGTAGTACCTCCATTCATTTAACCCAATCAAATCAATTAAATGCCATTGGAACCATCGTCATAGTGTCATGTGACCCTTAGGTTTCCTTTTAATAGTTTAGGATATATTTCCCAAAACTTAGGTTAGTCTAACAATAATTACCTTAGGTCTCAAAAAATTTCCATAGGTAATTTCCACCTTAGGTTAGATCAATTCCACAACCATATATTATTAGGTATTAGGTTAAAATAGCCTAGCATTACTTTAGGAATTCCTCCCTTATTCATTTAGCACAAGAAATTAGGTTAGGACGTCATCCAAACGAAATAGAATAAGAAGTTTAGGTTATATTGAAACCCAAAAAAGTAGACATAGCTAGGAAGTAGGTGCTTTTACCTAGTTTAGGATACTGTTGGGATAATCCTTTACTTTTTAGGATTTAGATTCCCTTCATAGTCATGAAGCAAACTATATTTCTTCTATTCCATTAATGTCCTGAAGAGAGTAATCCTAAAGACCCAAGCATAAACATACAACTGATGAAGGCATGTTCATACAAGACCAAATAATTTATAACATACAAAGTTTAGTCCGTTGCGTCTCTCCACCTATGAATGTAATTTTTACCATTTAGTCCAGTAATGAGATTTAAAACATTCCTTGGATCACTGGAATTGATCCCAGGATGAGTCTGTAAAAGAGATGAGTTTGCAACTCTCAAAACTAGATTGTAACTTACCTACTAGAAGTGAAAGTGGATTATTACAAGCCACATAATTTTAGTCCAATGAATCCAAGAGAAGAGATGATTTATCTATAACAAGCATGATTTTCAACAATTAAGGAAACATACCTCATTCAATAAAATCACATGCCAATGCTTGTAATGCAAAAGAGGAATATAACTATTTGTCAAAGGTGTTACACAAAAGTTGTGGAAAATGCATCCTCGCATTGCTCTTCTAGTCAAGGAAGAGCTTCAGTGCCTTCTCTTAGTTTAATTCATCCTACCCATTGACTATACCCAATGGATTTCTAATATTATTCCTATCATAAAGGTGATTGGGGGACTTTGCATCTACATGGAATTCTATGACCTCAACCTAGCTTGGCCTAAAGATGAATTTCCCTTACCAAGAATTGACTAACTAGTTGATCTCACCGCTAGCCATGAATTTCTATCACTCATGGATGGTTTCTCAGGTTACAATCAAATATTACTAGCTCCAGAAGATCAACACAAGACTACCTTCATCACCCCTTGGGGGACCTTCTGGTATCGAGTCATGCCTTTTGGCCTTAAAAATGATGGTGCTACATACTAACGTGCCATGACTTACATCTTCCATGACATCATGCATTGCATATTGGAAGATTATGTAGATGATCTACTTTCCAAATACAAACATCGAACCAAACACCTGCCTGTCCTTAAAGTCATATTTGACTACCTCATCAAGTATTGTGTTCATTTTCAACCAAAGAAGTGCATCTTTATGGTACTTGTTGTAAATATCTCCCCCCCGGGTAGATATAGACAAACAGAAGAATATGGAAATCAAATAAACTCAGAGCCTGATTTTTATTGCATCACCAATAATTGAAGGCGCAGGTAAGAGGCACACGACAGAAGGTGTCGACATGAAAATGGATGCGCCCTTGGCGAAGGTAAGAGGCACACGACAGAAGGTGTCGACATGAAAGATGGATGCGCCCTTGGCACAGGTAAGAGGTGCATGATAGAAGGTGTCGACACAAAAATGGATGTGCCCTTGACGCAGGTAAGAGGTGCACAACAGAAAGTGTCGACACGAAAATGGATGCGCCCTTGGTGCAGGTAAAAGGCGCACGAAAGAAGGTGTCGACATGAAAAAGGATGCGCCCATGGCACAGGTAAAGGGCGCATAGTAAAGGATGTCGACACAAAAAAGGATTCTCCCATGGCATAGGTAAAAGGCGCATGACAAAAGGTGTCGACATGAAAATGGATGCACCTTTGGTGCACCTTTAGTAGGTGCAACATCTTGAGCGCTAACAGGAAGCACACCTTGACCCAGATATTCAGGCGGCCATAACTTTTCATAGGGAGATCGGATTCATGCAAGGTTGGACTTTTCAGAAAGATTACGAGGTCCTCTATTCAACTACAACTAGATATCTTTAATTGGGTGAGAAAAAGTTCTTAAAAATGCAAAATACAGTTCACCACTTTTTGGGTTTGCTAGGGTTCTCACCTACCACCATAATGAGATGAATTAATGCAACCTGGAGGTGGTTGGGGTAGATTTTGATTTCCTCTCTCTTCCCTCTCTCATTCTTCCTATAAATTTTAAGGAGGGGCTTCTTTGTAATGGTTGGACATTCTTGTTTTTCCCCTCCCTTCTTCTCTTTGGCAGGTGAATTTGTGGAGTTCAAACCTCCCATTAAAAACTATAATTCAACTTTTCCTCTTGGCATTTTATAGTGTGTTGTATCAATCTTTGGATAAAATAATGAATGTCTGTGGATGATTCTCAACCCTCCCTATGTTAATTTTCATCCTCTTGATCTTTCACTGCAAATCTGGCTATCTGTGCATGATCTTGCATTACATTTTTATGGTTTGTGTTTATTGGCAAGATAGGTGTTCTTCATTCCTCGGTGCATCACCTTTGTAGTTTAGGTTTTATTTTATGCATCTTCTAACCCTGTCTCCTTGGAAAGTTAGTTTAGGTTTTGAGTAAACCCTCTACATTTTTACGTGTGCATCTAAACAGAGGAATAGGAACCGGCCTTCATCCGGAGTGCTTTTCCATTTTTGCAAGGTCCCACACTTGGGAAAAGCTCCATGTTATGCAATCGCACTGAGAGTCTCAACCCATCGAGTTTCAGACATTCAGGGGTGCTGTGATTCACCATCAACAATACTTTCCAGAAAAATATTGGGTTTCATCATTTCTTTTCCTGGCATAGAAGTCGATCTTGCTAAAGTCAAGGCTATTCTAGAAATGTATCCACCCACTAATCTCCATCAAATTTGAAGCCTACAAGGTAAGCTACAATCCATTCATTGTTTTATCTCAAAAATTTCTAACCCCACTCTTTCCATCTCCATCTTTATCGATAATATACGCATATGATGTATTATGATCGATGGTGGTACTAGCATTAACATTATCTCCTTCCATGAATACAACCAAATCTGGATACCTACCAATTACATGCATGGTAACTTGGTTATGTTGTGCTCCTTCAATGATGTCATGACCTCTACCCTGGGTACCGTTGTTCTCCATGTCTGCGTGAGCCCCTGCATTATCCCATAAACTTTTCTATGTCCTATAAGGGGAGTTTTAGTATTAATTTCTACTCAATCGACCCTAGATCTGTGCCATGGGTTGTGTCCCTTTGAATTTACATCACTATCTCAAATTTGAAAATGAGGGACATAATTATATCATCCCTAATAACTCATCACCTTTCAAGAACTGTAACATGTTATGTTGGTTGAATGATGTACTTGTACCGGTCAAGGCATCTTCCACTATCACTACTTCACCTTCACCCACAAGCCCATCCACCAACACTGCTACTACCTCTATTGCATTTAACCTTTCTATCCCCACTGTAGTTGTTGCCTCTACTGCTGATGCACCTATTTCCCCACCATCTAGCAAGCCATCTATCCCCACTACCCATATACCTACTACTAATCCCTTAAAAGGTGTTTTTTAATGCCTCACTCTAGGGAATACCACCTATACAATATCGACACCTTCCTCACCCCACAAGAGTATGGAAATCTACATCAACACACCAGCTATGACATCCACATCGATGATGTTTTTTACTTATGGACTTCCCCACCTTCACACCAATCTAATGTATCAGGGACTTGATATTACCACCTATAAACCCAAACCTCCATCACAAGCCCAACCATTTTCATCTCACCTATACTCCCTCACTAATCGCTGCTTCGCTCACACTTTCCTCCACTGCTGCATGTGGAAAGGATTTGGCTTCATATTTTACAAACAAGGCCATCATACTGTCATTTCATGTACCTCTCATAAACACAATGACCGTAGTGGCATTGGTTTTGACGCTCCACCCTCCAAGAAGGTTCGTTTTTACCTTATCCAGGATGAGAAATATTCCCCATCTCTTTTACCCACATTACCATCTTCACCCACAGAGTCCATAGATCTCAAATCTATTCCTCCTAACTTTTTTTTCCTAAACACCATTTCCCTAAGACTGCTGACCTATCAATGCGATGGTGAGGCTCCCTCTTCTCTCCCATTCCTGTATCCTAACATGATTGATGATGATATGCCATCCATTAACATCCTTCAATGTCAGGATGATGAGTCCATCCTGACCTACCTTGGTGCAGAAAAATATTATATTCATCAGGCATTACCCTCTAAGATGCAAACCATGTTGAATGAATCAACCATCGAAATCACCATTAACACTTAGGATGACCCACACATTCTAAAGATTGGCCAATCCTTAGATGCTACTGAACAAGAAGCCTTCACCTCTTTCCTTCAAGACCATAGCAATGTTTTTCCCTGGTCCTATGCCGATATGCCTTGTATCGACCCAAAAATCATGGTCCGCAATATCGTAACCATTCCTGATGCCAAACCCATCAAACAAAAGCTATGGAAAATACATCCTCATATTACTCTTCTAATCAAGGAAGAGCTTCAGCACCTTCTCTAAATTTCCTTCATCCTACCCATCGACTATCCCCAATGGATTTCTAATATTGTTCCTGCCACAAAGGTGATTGGGGGACTCTGGATCTGCATGGGCTTCTATGACCTCAACCTAGTTTGTTCTAAAGACAACTTTCCCTTACCAAGCATTGACCAGCTAGGTGATCTCACTACTGCCCATGAAATTCTATCACTCATGGATGGTTTCTCAGGTTACAATCAAATATTACTAGCTCTAGAAGATCAACACAATAATGCCTTCATCACCCCTTGGGGGACCTTATGCTATCAAGTCATGCCTTTTGGCCTTAAAATGATGGTGCTATATACCAATGTGCCATGAGTTACATCTTCCATGACATCATGCATCACATATTGGAAGATTATGTAGATGATCTACTTTCCAAATTCAAACATCAAACCAAAAATCTGCCCATCCTTAAATTCTTCTTTGAACACCTCATCAAGTATTGTGTTTGTCTTTAACCAAAGAAGTGCATCTTTGCAGTACTTTCCAGAAAAATCTTGGGTTTCATTGTTTCTTTGCATGGCATAGAAGTCGATCCTAATAAAGTAAAGGATATTCTAGAAATTTCTCTGCCCACTAATCTCTGTCAACTTTGAAGCCTATAAGGTAAGCTACAATCCATTCGTCATTTTATCTCTCATCTTTTTGACCGTTGTCAACTATTTCATCTTTGTCTCAAGAAAGATGTTTCATTCAAATGGGATGATGAATGCCATAAAGCCTTTGAGGCCTTAAAACAATACCTTATTCAACCACCAGTACTCATTCCTCCTAAAGATGACCAACCCTTTTACCTATATATTTCTGCCACTGACCATTCTTTAGGTGCAAAGCTTTCTCATCACGATGACCAACACCAATAGCAAGCAGATTATTACATAAGTTGTACCCTTATGGACTACAAAACTAGATATACCCATGCCAAAAAAAATTCCTAACCTTACTTTTAATTTCCACAAAACTCCACCATTACCTACTCAACCATAAAACCTTTGTCATTAGTAATATTGACCCATTGCACTATATGTATGCCCAAACCATATCAATATCAATGTGTCGCATGTTGTCTTATGCTTCTGACCTTGACCTTGAATTCATTCATCACAAGTCCATTAAGGGCCAAGCTATTGCTGAAAAACTGGCTAACGCACCTATTTCTGGGGATCAACCATCTAACTTTGACTTCCTAGATGAGTCTATAGCTACCCTTTCCTTGGATGAACCCGTTTACCAAATGAAACTCTTTTTCGATGGCTCCAAGTGTTAGTGTGGGGGTGGGGCTGGTGTTATCCTCATTCCTATTGAAGGTGAACCCATGCCTTTGTCTTTCAAATTTGATTTTAATTATACTAACAATATTGTGGAATAAGAAGCACTCATATTAGGTCTCTAGGCCACTTATGCCTTAGATGTTAAGAAAATGAATATCTTATGTGATTCTCTGTTGGTCATAAACCAATTCAATGGCATATACGAGTGTCGTAATAAGATCCTTCAAAAGTATAAGCATCACGTAGATATGGTTTTGACCACCTGTGACCATTATACACTTCTAAACCACCCCAGATTCTACCAATAAATTTGTGGATACCATGGCCTATTTGGCTTCTCAGATACCTGCTTCACCCGTTGACTCTAAAATCTTTGTCACCATACAAAGGCTATAATCACCCTCTTATTTACCTCGATGAAGTTTACTCCATCGAAACCATTACCCCTAACCCACATGACCTTTGGTATAAGAAATATGTAGACTATCTTTCCCTTCCCATTTTACCCACTGATCTCATGTAATGGGCAATGATCCTTTCTTAAAAGTGTCTCCCATTATTCTCATGGGTGGTCTTCTTTACAACACGATTTCGAAGGCATTTATGACCCTGCCTTACATGTTCTAAAATTCCCAACACCATTAAGGAAGTCCATGATGGAATTTGTGGAGGTCACTTTAGTGGTTTAGCTATCGCAAAATGCATCCTTCGCCTAGGCTATTATTGGCCAAACCTAAATTGTGACTATTGTGATTATGTCAAATGTTGCATGAAATGCCAAGCAACATACTAATCTCCATCACACCACCTAGTCATGGCTTACATGTCACACGAGACCTTTGGCCTTTCTCTCAATGGGGTTTGGATATTTTCGGTGAGATCAACCCCCATTCTTCACACTGCCACCAATGGATCATAACCACTACCGAATATTACACTAAATGGGTAGAGGCCATTCCCCTCATTTCTACAAAAGCTGACAAAATATGTGAATTCATCAACCATCACATCATTTATCGTTTTGGTGTTCCTCACCACCTCATCACTGATAACAAAAAACAATTCAAAAACAAAACCCTAAGAAAACTATGTGATGCTTTTGGCATCTAACTCAATTTCTCATCACCTTATTACCCGCAAACCAATGGTCAATCCGAATCAACCAATAAAACCTTGAACAAAATTCTTATGAAGGTAGTCAACGATACTGGGGAAAGATTGGCATACGCACATCCCTTTCACCTTGTGGGCTTATCATACTAGTATTCACACTTCGATGGCTGCCACACCCTTTTCTCTGGTCTATGGTACTGAGGCTATCTTACCTCTTGAAGTCCAGATTCCATCTCCCTTCACATCTCACTACAAGACATGCTCAACGATGATGAATTTTTCCAAGATCATTTGGTGCAACTTGAGTTATTAGATGAATGTCGTCTCAATGCTCTTGACCATCTCCAAATTTACCAAAAGAGTATCAAACGTGGATATGAAAAATGTGTTCATGAACGAACCTTCTAGGTCAGTGACCTCATCCTGAAAGAAAATCAACATGTAACTAAAGAAGAGAAAAGTAAATGGGGAAACTTTTCTCCTAATTGGCTTGGACTGTATATTGTTACCCATGCCTATGGATCAGGTGCTTATCATTTGTCTTCACTTGAAGGTAAACCCGAACCTGAGCCCCTTAATGCCTTGCATCTTCAACCATTTTATTGTTGATATCAAGTCCTATATCACTTTTATTCAGTTGATCACTCGTCCCTTGAGTGCTATTCACCTTCCATATTACCCATTTTGAGGATCCACGACTAAACAAGAATCATGTGATTTCTCGTCACCTTTCAGCCCTATCTTTAGTATGAGTACCACAAATCTATTCATATCATGATTCTCATGGATAATTTTTGTCTTCTCCAGGATGGAATCCCATGTTCATTCATCACTCAAGACCACCCCCTTTTATAGTTAATCTCTATCTGTTAGGGTCTTGTATTCTAAGCAAGAACCTAATCTTCCGCTATAGTCTTGTCCATGACTTAAACATCCAGAAAAAGGGGGGGATGTAGCTCCTTGAGTTAAACTTCAGAAAAATATGACTCCCTCAAAAGGGACATCTCTTCACTCTAATTCCATCCTCTATAAATAGACTACTCCCTTAAAGGATAGCTATAACATATTTATTTCACAAATTCAATAAGAAATATCCAGAATCTTCCTGCATCGATTGACTTCATGAATGACCTAAAGGAGATAATATACTCATCCCATATAGACTTCCCACATTGATTAGTCTATTAGGATTTAAATGAGTGAACAAAAAGATGAAATTTTTGTCATGGACTTGCCTATTCTTGATCTTGGGTTACTTGTTCTAAAAGACATTCTGCCGTACACTAAGTTACGCTAAACCACCTATTCTCACCTCCTTGCCTTTTTAGCTTAATTCCCTTGTCACTCAAGAGACTTGCCGCAAACATGACATTTTGTGATTATGCAACTTTCTTAACCCTTAGAATGGTCCATTATGCAATGCCTTTAGGATCTTATGTTCATAATCCCCTTTTAAGTTACCCATTAGGGTTCTTATCAATTAAGTGGCTCTTTTACCACCTCTTACCATTAACCTTCCTCATTTCTTATTGTTTATCCTATATAGGACCAGATCATTGACACTTATATTTAAAAACAACTCAACCATGTCTACGACCTAAACTCAACCATGCTTGTGACCTAACAATTAATCATGCCTATAACCTACATTCAACAATGCCTAAGACTTGCAAACCCATTCTTCTACTTCATCATAATCTTCCCTAGCTTATAGGAGAACCACATTGGCCTGAGGTCCCTTTTCATCACGACTATGTAGGCAACACTCTGAGGGCATGGGGCCCTTGGAGGTTATCTCAGCCAATCTCTACCATGACCCATTCCCCATTTTCTATTCACATTATACCCTAGTTAGTTTCCTTTCTATGTCAATAACTAGAAATTAAACCAAAAAACACCAATTAACAAACATCACTATTAACTATTTTTCCACGCATCATCATAATGTTCACCAATTTCCACAATTCACAAATATTTGGAAAATTCAAACATAACATGCGTACCCATCATCATTTGTTTCCTTTGTTACCAATAACGTGGAACTTAAATCCAAACCAAAACTTGATTCCACCATGCCTATGACCTGACTCCAACCATGCCTAAACTAACCTGACTCGATCCATGCCTAAACCAACCTGACTCCATCATGCCTAAACTGACCTGATTCAATCCATACCTATGACTTGACTCTACCATGCCTATCACCTGACTCCAACCATGCCTATGACCTGACTCAATCCATGCCTAGGACTTGACTTGATCCATGCCTAAACCAACCTGACTCCATCATGCCTAAACTAACCTAACTCAATCTATGCCTATGACATAACTCCATCCATGCCTATGACCTCAATCCATCCATGCCTATGACATCACTCTATCCATGCCTAACTTACCTAGTTCCCATCACATGTACAACATCATCACTCAAAATTACATATACACATCATGCCATAAACATCATCATCGCCATATATATATAAATCATCAACATCTCTACCTGTATGCTCAGATATCTCCAATATACAATGTCTCTAATACAAATGTCTCCACATCATCATCGTGTAGGCCGATAATATATACAAAACATCATCGACATGAATTCCAATATCATATAATAAAAATCATCAGCACGTAGGCCAATCCATATCACAGATAATCCCTATACTATCAAAAATGGTGATATCCCTCGCCTGCCCCTAGGATCTCTGAAGTCAATCTCTCTTGAATCCTCTACCACTCCTATGTGGTGCCCCACACCCACCTCACCACCTGTTGTGGGCTTTGATCTAGTAGTCGATGGCCCTTCACCTCGATCTGGCCTCTGTACACTAGTGGCGTTACCCTTCTCCTTCCTCTGGGATTTCCCACCCCCTATGCTCTCCACAATGTGAGTGCAAGATTGGGTCCTCTCACTCGATGCCTACTATGCTCAGCACCCCACATATGAAGGGACATCTATCCCTGCTACTACCAAATGATCCTGATAATACCTCACATCACCCTTAGGTGTCCATTGAATCTTTCCATGGGTACTGTCTGAGGAGGTGTCATGGGTCTCACCATAACTTGTGTAATCTTCCTGTCAATAAGGGTCTCTAACCCTGTACCTGTACGTATCCAATGGAACCCTATCCTTGAGCCTATCCTACTGCCTATGCTGGTGTCAGTGCCTGTGTAGAATATCTAGGACTATAAGGCCACAATCTATGCCTTTGTAGTGGCCAACTGACCCTATAACCGTGTCACTTGTTCCTGTAGGGTGGCGACCTACTCCCCATCTTTGGCCCCGCCCTGTGTGGGTACCTAACCATGTAATTCTATGACCTAGGTCTGAAGGGCCACCACCTGTGCCTGTAACATGACCACCTCTACCCTATGACCCTATCAGCTATCCCTGTAAACTTTTTACTTGGCCTGTAAGCTAGTTACGTGTCCCTATAACATGTCCCTCTAGACTATGAGGGTGGAGACATTTGGTTGTTCTAGTCTAGGTGGTATTGCTCGCAGCTGAGCTACCCACAACTACCTGTATCTGCCAGTGTACCCAACATCATCAATGTATCAGTCCACTAGTGCCTCCTCCTACCCTATCAGCATGGTAGGTCATGGATGGGACATCGGCTAACTCACCACGTCATCCCTCCTCTACTCTGGGAAGGGAGGTGGTACATCTTGAAATATCCCAAACTAACGTTTGACCCTATCTATTGGTATCAACTCATGCTCTGACCCCCTCTATTCATATGAACCAACTACAACTCATCTAAATCCATGACCATCCACCCATGTTATGGAAAACCCACATAGGGCCTCCAAATAATGTCCATATCAGACACCCCCTCTAGTAAATTTCTATAATAGACTACATCGTGTGTAGCCCTGGAAGCTCTACGCACTTAGTAACCGGCACCCAATGCCTATAACCCACTCTAACAAAACATGGATTGAATGCATTAGCCTGGGGAATACCTAATGGCCTCACACATACAATGTGCTCATATGCCCAACAATGGAGAAGAAAGGTACAGTAAGGCTAAACTACCGTAATCTCCTATATGCCCAAAATTCCCTATAGAATTGCACCAAGTATGCTGGCGCCCAAGAAAATTAGGTCCTCTCCTCCATCATGTCATGGAGGACCCCCATCAACACCCATGGGAATCTCCTACCCTCTAAATTTGGTATATGAAGCAACATACTACCTCCATAATAAAAAATACTAGCCTCATCTGCCTCCTCTAGATGGGTTTAATACATCTCACCATAGATCAGACTTGCACTATGGAACCTCATATGTGTCATACCCTCACCAAAAACTATCAACATCAAATCCTTGGAGGCCTCCAAGGAGATAGAATACACTTGTTGTCCCACTCTCGGTAGGCACAGGATCTGATAGACATCTTCTAGAGTGATTATCATCTCACCTGTCGGTAAATGGAATGTGTTGGTCAATGCATCCCATCTATCAATGAGTGTGACCATAAAGCTAGGATCCCATACTATATGCCTATCAATCTGATGTCCTTCATGTGCCTCCACTCATTTGCGATGACACTTGATCCCACTGATAACAATAAAGGAGGTACATGGTCCCTCATCCATAGCTACTCTCTGGCACGCATGCACCACATTACAAACATTATTCAACTCGCCTTTAACCAACATTTCCCTCCTCCCCCAACTAACACCTTCAAACCTAAACCCATCACACAAAACCCTCACTCCTCACACCTATAACCCTTAAACCTACCACCTCACCCCTAAAAACCTAAACCCTCCAACCTAAACCCTAAACCCTAAACCCTAAACCCCCACCTAATCCCTCTAAACCTAACCCCATCGACCGCACCCTAAACCCCAAACCCTAAACACCCTCAACATAAAACCCTTCAATGTAAACCCATATCCCTAACAAACCTATAGCCTAAAATTCTCTAACCGGTGCCAGTCACTCCTGACCAAAACCATTCCATGCTAAACTGACATCGGTTCTTCTATCCTAACTGATGTTAGTATATACATACCAACATCAGCCATACCTTAACCAGCATCGGTCACTGTTACTATATCCAAACCCAAACCCCTAATGTTCTTCCCCCCATTTCTCTCCCATTTCTCCTAGACACCTACCCAAACTTCACCCAAATCCCTCCCTAACCCTATTCAACCTACTTATGCCTTTTCCCACCCCTTCTCTAAACCATTTTAACCACCAAATTTAAAATTTTCTACCCTACACACACCCCCTGACCCAAATTCTCTTCTACATTTCACAAATATACATAGAAAAGCTTAGCTCTTACCTTGTCTCAGCATCACCTCCACAGTGGCACATATAGTGGTTGTGCTAGTGGTCCACCCGACCCATCTCCTACCTCTACAATGTAACACCTCTACCTCCAACCTCTCCACCAATCCACTCACTCTACCTAATCTTGTGGGCCAGTCTAGATGACTCCTATCCCCACCTAGATCTCTCCACCTCACCTCAATACAGTCCCACGTACTTCTCTCATGACAAAACATAGCTCGTTCAGTGCTCTGTCATTTTCCAAAAGTCAAAAGCTTATAAATGAATTCATATAGGTCAAATTTTTCTTTTTTATACCTTACTCAACATGATAAACATCAGTCAGGTCATGCCCTAGTAAACCGACGTCAGTCATTACCTAACCGGCATCAGTTACCTATCATACCCCTTTTAGTACCTTTTTCCCTTTTTTGACCCACCTTTACCCCACTTGCTACCTTTATGACCTTACCCATCCTTATTACCACCTTTTTACCAACCTACATTACCTCTCCCTATCCTTAGTTATGTTTAGGGACTTGTTATTTTACCCGTACCTCAGCCCTACCTATGTTGTGACCTAGCAACCTAGACCTGAAACATTGTTAGTGACCTATGAACTCACGTGCTTGTTGTACCTTACGACATTGTTACCCATGTTGTTTGACCTAATGGCATTACCTTACCTATCGTTGTGTTCTTTATCTTGACCAAACCTTTGGTTTACTAGAACATACCTAAATATTCCTACACCTGATCTATGTTGTGTTTCCACACCATATCCTATACCTTGGATACCGAAATCACTTCAATCTTCTTTAGATGAACCTATCGACCTTGGACGATGTAGACTTTGCAAGATATTCAACCTAGAACCATGTCACAGTTTATACCATGTGCTTGCGTTTGACTACCACTACCTTTGACCCTATCCCATTTACTTGTTTGCCTATTTTTGACCTCTACCCTTTCCCACATTCACCCACATCTATGCTCCTTTTCCCTACATCCACCTTTTATCAAACTACTCACCACTTCCATCTTCCACCTCAATAGTTCTTGGTTTGAGGGGGATCACCTTCACCCATACATGGGGCACCCACTTCTTATTTTTTCCAGCATCACTTACTAGTACAAGCTACATGACAAAAAGGGGAAAATGTAGACACCTACATTTGGTTACATTCCCCTTAGCCCTTGATAGGATAACCAACTTAAACATGGGAACCTAACCATGGCCCCCTTTCACCCCACATTAATAATTAATTTAATTAATTTAATTAAATAAAATACCCATCCTCACAATATCCATTATTTTATTACCTTAATTGACCTAATTTCCACCTCACCCTCTACCTATTCTTGGCATGTTTCCATAACTAAGTCTTACTTTCCTTAATGAGCTAAGATTTGGTCTAACCCTAAAATCAATGCCTAAAATTTCTATAACCACATTCCCTCTCATTAGAAGGGAAGCTTTGATTCTGATCCATGATAACAAACTAACTTGGCCCAAGAAATTAGAAATATCTGCCCATTTTAGTAAACCGATGCTGGTCAAGATGGAACCATCGTCGGGTAACATTTATTCACCTTAGCAACCTTGTTTGAGAGGTTAGCACACTCAATACTAGAGGAGAATCAGATCAAAGTTACATGCAAGTAGAACCAACATCTTTCCATGCATCCAAGCATCCAAAACAGTAATCCAAACAATCTATGAGCATTGCACCCATAGAAACATTTCAGGAAGTACTGCCACAACACCAAACACAATTCCTCTAATCAACCATCACCTCCATCTAGCGATTGAACCTACATCACAGTAAGTATCTTGTTAACTAGAATTCATTGATTTTCATTCTAGTAGGCTTTGTTACTTCAATTTTTAGTTTCTACTTGAACTCTCATTTCCCCCGCCATTTATCTCCATACAAGTTTGATCATTTTTTCACCCACACCATAAAATCACCCATACCTGACCATTAGACATATCTGAATATTTCCAACACCTCCCTAGACTTACACCCACTCCTCACCATCCCCAAGTAAGTCTCAAACAAATCCGTAAACCATGAAATATTGAGTTATTGAAAATCTATAGTTACCGTCATCGGTTATTACCAAACTATAGTCAGTCATACAAGACCGATGTTGGTCTCTATGTTTTATACCTTGCCCAAAAACAAAGCCAAAAAACCTCCTACCAATTGACCTAAGAAACCTAGAATCAGACCCTAACCAAACCCAGTACCTTGATAGTTACCTCCTCCTTTAGATCCAACTACAACCTAGCCTATTGTGATTCAATTTTCTTATTGTTCTTGAATGAGATACCTAAATCATATCAACTACATAAGGGATTTATTTATTTATCACATTAATTTGTTTTAAACATTGGATTAACAACCATCTAAGAAGTATAACACTTCCTAGAACTAGCATACGCTAGGTAGTGCACTATCATATATCATTTAACTTCTCTTTTTTGGTCTTATTTTATATTACAAGTAGTTCCTCCCAGCCAAAAGGAAGCTCTCACAATTGGAATTGGATCAAGAAGTCAGAACATGCGTAACAACCATCAACCAAACCATTTAACATGTACTCCTCCTAGCCCATAACCTTATTTGTTTCTTCATTCAAAAACGTAAAGAAAACGGTGAAACATGGTGATGAAAGATGTCTTGTATTGATATTCCGATGTAATGAGGATTTGATTATGAAAAGATAAACCATCCATGAGATAAATCATCTCATGAACTATGGTAAGATCCACAAGCTGATCGATGTTCGGGAGAGGGAATTCATCCTTAGGGTAAGCAATATTAAGATCTTGAAAATTGGTGCATATGTGTAGTTTTACCGATGCTTT
This sequence comes from Taxus chinensis, assembly GCA_019776745.2. Lineage (NCBI taxonomy): Eukaryota > Viridiplantae > Streptophyta > Pinopsida > Cupressales > Taxaceae > Taxus > Taxus chinensis. The sequence continues at coordinate 606,230,712 of CM034156.1, forward strand.
AACGACGGGGAAAATGTTGGAAACCCATTGATGATAATCAATGGGGATGATGAAATTAGCTGAAAAAATGCATTGCAACTCCTATTTAACAAGAAGGGTGACATGAGGATGCATGCGGCGAAGATTTTTCTTCACTAGTTTAGAATTGGGATAGGTGAAAATGTTGTGAACGATGATAGAGGGGTCAAGACTTGGCATTTCGGAATATGAACATGTAAATTCTTGACTATAATGAGAGAGGAACACAATGAAATATTCTATCTTTTTTGGTTCAAGAGATTAGCACAATTTGATAATGTGAGGCTCCTACGGAGTCCCGATATTGACATCAATTGTGCATTCATTAAGAAGAGTAGGTGAATAAAATGGTAAGGTCTTTTGAAGAAAAGAATCTTATGTCCCCATATGGGAAAGGATGTCTTCATCATCAGCACACTGAAAGAAGTCAATTGTATAATAATCTTCTTCTATCATCTTCAGATGGCAAAGAGGATGAGACCTTGTCTGATTGTCATATTTATAGGTGATTGGTCCCAAATTTATGGTGGAGACTAAAACAAATGTCAGAAGCAATGGAAATGGTGTCATCCAGTTCAATATCCTCTAGAGTCAAAAAATATGGAGAAGGTATGTTCATGTCTTCAAGAGTCAAAGGGGATGAAAAAAGTAAAGAATTTATGTCCATGTAATTTAACATGTCCACATATTTGAGGGTTGGAAACGATAAAGGAGGTAGAGAATATATTTCCACATCTTCGAAAGTTAGAAAATACAAAAAAGGTAGAGGAGGTAGGTCCATGAGAATCTCATATTGCAGAATGGGATCAGGGAACTACTCCCGGTAGCCTAACCGAAACTTTTTGTAACTTTTATAAAATTGATCAGGAATAAGGCCATCTGAGCCATGTTCATAATGGCCTAAGATGAATCCTTTCTAAGTGCAATGATGGAGATAGTTATAAGAAAATATGGGTTATCGAGAAAGATAAAACCTCTAGTATAAGTCTTGGCATGTGGAATTTCATCGATGTGGGAAGAAGGGGTATTAAAACCACCATAAATAATATTGGTATGACAATGTGGTGGATGGAAAGGAACAACATCCCTGACACCCGATTGGTACATAGGCTCTTTATCAGGTCTACTGATACAGTGAGGAGTAGGAAGGATGTTAAGAATGAGAATGCAATACTCCCCCATCGTAATTTTTTCCATTACGATATCCATGGAGTCCTTCCTAGGGATTTTGAATGAGGGAATAACTGAGCTAGTGAATGGTGCAGATAGATCGTCCTTAGGGACAAGCACATCATTTGTTCTATTAATCATGTTACATCCTTGGAAGGGAGGATCATCCTCAAGAAGCATTAGGATCTTCCCCTCATGTTCATATTTAAGGGAACGATGAAGCGTGGATGGGATGCAATGCATGATGTGGATCCATGGTCATCCAAGGAGAGCATTGTATAGAAATTCTCCCTCAGTGATGTACAAGATCTCATCGATGAGCTTCTCACTGACATAGATATGGAGTAAAAATGTTCCTGAGGTTGAAGCAATGAAATCGTTAAAAGCGTGAAGAACCGTAGGTCTCTGAGAAACATATTCCTTTTGGATCTTAAATTGGTAAAAATTGTGTGAAGGAATGATATTAATGCTTTCCCTAATGTCGATCTTGGACCTTCAAATGAATGTATCATTTATCCTAACTGTAATAAAGAGGGGAAGGTCATGTTCTTCTAGTGGGATGTCCAGAATTTGAGTTTCATTGAGTGATATAGTAGTAGAAGTAGTAAGCACTCCTAAAAAATATGTGAAGGGCTGAACTTCATCATCAAATGTCAGAATGTTCTTCAAGGCTTTGATAATATCTTGTATGTGATCGAGAGAGATTTGGATGAGCTCGTAGAGTGAAATTTTGACTAGGGATTGATGAATTTGTCTAACATTGCTTTGTTTAAAACACTTAGGAGCCACTAAAATAGAAACCTTTGGTTTCAATGATGTGGCCAACTCCTTAGGAGGATGGATGGCAATAAAGGTCTTGGATTTTAGCTATGAGGTTTATTTGGGCTCGTGTGGACTGGATTGAGTAGTCACCTAAACTGAATTAATGAACAAGGGAGGACCATCGATGGATGAGTCATCTCCCGAGGGTGAGATAACAGATGTTAGACTAGATAGGGAAGGAAGGGACTAACTTAGTCTAAGGGAAAGTCTTCCCTCTTCTATGAATTGATGGATAATGGCCTTGAACGCTCTACAATTTTGAGTATCATGTCTGGGGGTATGATGAAAGGCACATATAAGGTTAGAATTGAACCATAAAGGCTTCTTTCCTTTTGGTTCAAAGGCCTTAATAGGAGGAAGTGTAATTGCAGAGGTTTAGAGTAAGTGTTGGAAAATTTTTGTATATGATCCAACTAGAGTGCTAGAAGATGCCTTATGAGATACTTTGGATGTTTGGGGTAAAACTTCAATGTATTGATGCTTTGATGATTTGAATTTGATTTTGGTGTTGATTAGTATTTTAGTGCTAAGTGGTTTTATATTTTTGGGCTAAAATGTTTGAGATCCTAAAACAAATGATTTTGGATCAGATGGTTTAATCCTTGGAGGGAATATATATTTTTTATGTGAAGATGCACCCTTGAGAGGAGTAGTGATGAAATTAACTGGGGATTTAGATGGTGATTCCGTGGTTGGTTTTGGAAAAAACAAATTATCTGAAGAGATCTATGGAAGGTGGAGATTGATGGTATTGGGTTGATGACATGAGAGGAACATTCAAGGTCATTCCAAGGTAAAATATCTTTAATCATTCTTCAAATTATGAATTTGGCATGAAAGAAGAAGGTGGTGCGGATGTAACCACAATAGTTGATGTGGGTAAAAGAGTGGAAAGAATAACCAGTATGGGTTCCACATATGGTATGATGAGAAAGGGGGGAACATATATAGGCTAGATGGTGAATCCTACTACAATGGATGAAGTATATGATGATGCGGATAAGTAATTTGACGAAGGACCAACACCAAATGTGTAAATAGGCTGAAATTGTTTCTTCATGAATGTCTCTAATGGCATGAATGATATATTTTCTAATGGGGTTTTGGTATTTGTAGATGTGGAAATAGATGACAAGACAAATGTGGGTATAATAGACATAGGGAGGATGTCTAAGGTAATGGATGTGGTCAATGATGAAGTTGTTAACGTGATAGGTTCTTGATCGGCATCGTTCAGGGTGTTTATAGTATGAGTGTTATGTGTATGGGTGCTAGTAGAAGTGGTAGCTTGACTTGTCGATGTATGATTTGGGAAAGGTTATTTAAAAATGTTGAGTGGTTGATTGAGTGAAGCATTTGTATTTTTAACTTGAAGATCACCCTAATCAATGAGACTTGTTGTTGCAAATCAGCAGCACCCCTGGATGCAAATCAAGGTTCTAAATGATGTTTAGAGCATCTAGTGTGATTGCACAACATGGAAACCTCTCTCTAAGTGTGGGACTTGTGAAAATGAGAGAGGAATCTCCAAAATAGAGGTTGGTTCCTCAAACTCCTCTAATTTAGATCTATATTTTGCACAACTACAGAGGTTCTAATCCTAATTCTACCCTAGATTGCAAGGAGACAGGGATAAAAATGCAAAAATGAAACTAAACTAAAGATGGTGATGCACCAAAAGGAGTGGTGAAACATTTTTGCCATGTAAATAGACACAAATTCATGAAATGCAACAAGGGAAAATATACACAAGCTGATAGATGTAATTAGAGGTCTTAAACTGAAGTAAAACAATACAAACAGAGGACTGAAAGCATTCACAGAGTTTACACTTTCAATTCCATGTAAAAATCTCTTGCATTCCACCATCAAAGAGGTATAAACCTGTTACAAACTATGAAAAAGGTCTGATTCTTACAACTATCACTTGCTGGAGGTGAAAGAAGAAGTTTGCAATGCCAAAAAGTGTTCAACCATGAAGAAATGAGCCAAATCTGGCTTTTACAGTACATGGGTCGAGCCCAGGAGAGAAAAAATGTGAAAAATGCATGGGAGCCATCCCTCATTGATTGAAAATGCATTAAAACAACATGGAGGACCTTAAAAACCCATACCCTATCATTTTTGACCATATTGGAGAAGAATACGACCCATTCTGTATTAAATTTGGTTGTTGAAATGTCATTTCTGGCCATGGACACGTACCAAAACCGTTTTTGAATTTTCTCTTTCCAAAATGAACCAAAATTATAAATTTACCATGGAATCATGTAGATAATTTTAACATATTTCCAATGATATAAAGAACGTGAAAATCTGAGCTCTGGATCAAAAGATATGATCGTTTGAAGATTTAGGACAAAAACGGCCCAAAAACGGATCGGCGGAAAAAAATTTAAAATTTTACCTTTTTTTTGTCTTTGGAAAAAAATTCAAAAATTCCCCGCACTCCACTGGTCGGATGCCACGTGGCAAGCTCTAATTTGCTCTGGAATTCTCTCTCCTTCTCAAACACTTAGCCAATTTTTCATTGCGCCTTCCCCTTGTGACATGTGTCACACTGTGATTGGTTCGTGGGCCCCGCGGGCAAAAATTTCCATTTGAACCTTCGACCAAAATACTTGAAAAATTTTCAAATTTGGCTCTGACCCCCGAACTCCTCTATCATGTGGCAGCTTCCTATTGGCTGTGGGCCTCAAATGGGAAAATTTTCCACAAAAACTCCGCTGAGCCATAACTTGAAAAATATAAGGAGTTAGGAGGAAAACTTTACCTTTTTGGAAAGCTAAGAGAGAGCTCTATCTGATGGTGCCATTTCCAGAAAGCCTTAAGTGCCTTAAAATCAAAAATGTGGACTGAGGAACAAGAGAGGCAAGAACACAAGGAGTTAGCCACAAAAAATGAGCTGGGGCACATTTTGGATAACAATTTTGGTGACTCAGAGGGGTCATCTGCCTGCTAGATGAAAGTACCAGTAGCATGAAGCAATCCATTGGGCATGGAGCCATCAAATATTTTTTTTAGAACCCCAACTGACTTAGAATGTGCAAGGAGGAAGATGGAATATCACATGATGGAAGCAAGGACTGCAAAACATCTCCAGGGATAGCAAGCTGTGCCAAAGCACTTAGGGAAAGAAAAACTAACCTACAGCAAAACAATGTGCAAAGCACTTGGAGGAATGAAAATCTAATCTAATATTTACAAGGTGGTAAATTTCCCTATAGAAGCAACGCTTGAGATAGATTCCATTGACTGGAATCTGCAGTTCTTCACCATCCAATGAGGCCAATTGGAAACCATTGATGTTCTTGCACTTCATGACCATATATGGGCCACTCCAAATGGCATCAAATTTTGAATGCCTTCCCAGTTTTTCTCTATCCACATCCCATTTCAACACTAGATCTCCAATCTGAAAAGATCTATCCTTGGCCTTCCTATCAAAGGTATTTTTGATGAAAGCTTGATCCTTTTCCATTGCTTGGGATGCCTAATTTCTGACCTCCTGTAGCTCCATCAACTCTGCATATCTCACCTCCATGGGCTCAAACTCTAGCAACTCTAATTGCTTCATGAGTTCCAATGTTGGCAACTCAAGTGACATGGGCAAGATTTCCTCTCTTCCATAGACAATTTTGAATGGAGAGTTACCTGTGGATCTCTTGGGAGTTATCCTATCAGCCCATAAGGCTGATTTCAGTTTGGTATGCCAAGACCTCTGATTCTCATCAAGAGTCCTCCTAATGATCCTCAACAAGTTCTTGTTTGTAGACACGGCTTGGCCATTACCTTAAGGGTAATAGTTTGATGAAGTGCTTAGGTAGATCCCGTTCTTGACAGCCCACTCAGTCACCTTGGATCCAATGAATGCCAATGCATTATCTGAGATTATTGTAGCAGGTATACCAAATCTGGTCGCTATCCCCTCATAAAAGTCTAAGATTCTGGACTCATTTACTTCTTTGAGTGCTTTCACTTCAGTCCATTTGGTGAAGTAGTCTGTGGCTGTCAAAATCCATTTGTGCCCTTGACTTGAATTGGGATTAATGACTCCAATGAAGTCCAAACCCCATTGCATGAATGGCTGGTCAACTGAGATTGGATGCAATGGAAGGGCAATAAGTCTCTCTTTTCCTGTGAAGAATGCACAATTCTTACACCTCTTAATCCATGCATAGAAATCACTGAAAATTTTAGGCCAATAATAACCAGCCTTCATGATTTTTAGAGCTGTCACTCTTGGTGCAAAACGACCACCAGCTGGTCCACCATGGAACTCTTCCAACACCCTATGAATCTGATTTGTGCTAATGCATCTCAGCAGCACTCCATTCACATCTTTCTTGAACAAAACTCCATCAACAATGGCATATGGGATACCCTGCAATCTGAATTTTATTCTTTGGGTCATGTTCATCTCCGGGGGGCATAGGCCTGTGCTTAGGAAGTGTATAATACCTTGGGTCCAGCAAGGAGTGGGGGCAGCATTGTCTTCTTCTTGATTGCCACTTGGCTCATGGCTGTCCTGGACTATCAAAACAGCCTCTTCTTCATTGCATACTTCTTTTTGCTTCCCCAAAACCAGCTGCTCACACAATCCTTTCCCTCTTACCAGCTTGGTGATCTTGATCTCAATGTCATACTCCATGACACGGGTGATCCAACGTACCCTTTTCTCATTCAAATCTTTGTTGAGGAGGAAGTCCTTAACCCCAACATGTGAGACCAGAAACTGGACCTTATGGTTCGAGACTAAATGCTTGAATTTCTTCAAGCTTCTGATTACTGCTAGCACATGCTTCTCAATAAAAGAGTACTTCACCTCATAGTCATCTAGGCTTTGGCTGAAGAAGGCAATTGGCTGCTCATCATTATCCTTGTTCTGCTGTACCAAAATGGCAGAAATAGTGTCATTACCTCCAAATGCATAGAGGATGAAATCCTTGGAGAAGTCCGGGTTGATGAGAGTTGGTGCTTGAGAAATGGCTTCTTTGATTGCTTCAAAACTCTCCTTGCCTTTTTCTGTCCACTTGAAATCCATGCTCTTCTTTAACATTTTGGTGATGGGCTTGACAAGGGCTGAAAAATCTGGGACAAACCTCCGAACAAAGTTTATCCTCCCCAAGAAACTCTGAAGGGATTTCTTGTGGCTTGGCAATGGTAGTGCTCTTATGGCTTCAACCCTCTCTGGATCAATTGCTAATCCTTCTTTGGAGACAATATGGCCAAGGAGATTTCCTTCATGTGCAAGAAAGATACACTTACTAGGATTTAAAGACACTACAAATCTCCTGCACCTCGTGAAAACTTATCTCAAATGAGAGAGGTGGTCTGCCGCATTTTTGGAAAAAACAGTGATATCATCAAGGTAAATCAGCACCACGTTGTTAATCAAACCTTTGAACGCCATGTCCATTGCTCTTTGGAAGGTAGCACCAGCGTTGGACAACCCAAATGGCATCTTCCTGTATGTAAAAGTCCCCCATTTGGTTGTAAAGGCTGTCTTGAACCGGTCTTCTTCCTTCACCATAATCTGATTGTAGCCGGAGTAGCCATCAAGTAGTGAAAACCTCTCGGAGCCAGCCATAACTTGCAAGATTTGCTCCATGGAAGGGAGTGGGTAATGGTCCTTGAGAGATGCTCTATTTAAGTCTTTGAGATCAACACACAATCTGATCTCTCCACTCTTCTTTATGACTGGAACCAAGTTGGCAACCCAACTAGAATGCTTGATTGGGAATATAATTCTTGACTCAATCAGCTTCTCCAATTCTTTCCTCATGAGAGGCTCCATGTGTGGATTGACTGGTCTTTGTTTCTACCTGACAGGCTTAGTATTTGGATCCAATTCAATGGTATGTTGAGCTAAGTTGGGATTGAAACCTTTCAAATCTTTATAGCTCCATGCAAACACATCAGGGAACTCTTGACACAACTGTACGAACTCATCCCTTTCTTGATCAGTTGTCATCTTTCCAATTTGCAATGGTTTTTTCTCTTCTACCAAGATGGATACTGAATCCTCTCTCTTGACCTGAATGTTTGATTTCTCCTTTCTAAACTGATCATTGGGATTAAAAATGGACTCCAAAGTGATAAGTCCCTTGGGTAGCTTGTTAGTTCTCAGCTGTACCACCTGGTCACCATACTGTTGTTCCAACTTTTCTTGATTCTTAGCTGAGAACTCAGCTTCTTCTTGCAAGAAATGGATGATTTGTTGGTCATTCTCAAACACTTGCCAACTGACATTGTTATCTGGCACTGAAGGCCTCACAATCACGTGGATGTTTGGCTGTACCTTGTCTTTTTGAATTCTTTCCACAATGTCAAAGGCTGCCCCTACTATTGCAAGCCTGTCAGCAGCTTGATTCTCTTTCCTAGGAATGGATTTGATGCCAAAACCCTCAAAATCTTCCATGAAGTCCCACACCCTATTCTTGTAGCACCTGAGTAGATCATTCTTGGCAACATGTTGTCCCTTGACCTGATTTACAATCAATTCACTGTCACCAAAGACTTGCAAGTTCTTTATTTTCTTCTTGATTTCCCAATGCATCCCTTGCACCAAGGCTTCATATTCAGCAGTGTTATTGGAGCATGCAAACTGAAATCTAAAAGTTGAATAGTACCTTACTCCTTGAGGTGAAACAAGCATGGCTCCACCTAGCTCAGATTCTTCTACTTCTTGATAAGGATCAAAAGTGTGTACCTTGTTTTCCCATTCATCAAGAGTTAGATCCGGGATGCTCCTAACCTTGGTGTCAGCTTCATCGGTGCTTGGGTGGTCTTCTTGATCAAATGCTGAACAATAGGCATTGATCTGACTTGGAGTGTAAGGCTCAATGTGGAATTTTGCAATAGGTTCAGACCTGATTGTAGCCTTTGTTCCATACCTCGTTCTGAACAGCATGTGTGACCAATCAGTAGAAAAATATCCCCCAATCTTGGCTGTGAAGTCCCTTGACAAGCATAGGGCAAAGATTGGTGGAAGGTCTATGACCGATACATCTTGTGAAACAACAACATTTGGACATGCATGTAAGGTAAGACTCAAGTTTCTAATCACCCCAACTGTTGTTACTGCTATCCCATCCAGCTGCACTACCCCTTTGGATATGGTTTTATACTGGAGCCCTAGCTGATCAACTATTTGTTTAGGCATCACCGAGCTACTTGCCCTAGAATCTATCATGCAATTGTGCACTAACTGATTTCCAATGATTAATGAAACATAGAAAGGAGGGGGATTCAACATTTTACCTTGCTGTCCTCCATGATCTCCCTTAGGCTAGGCAGCATTTGTGAGCACTTTCTCTTACATCTGAACTTGCTGATTCGAAGTTGGCCAGTCCTTCATGGCAGCTTGTAACAAGTCTCTTTGGCCTGGGATAAATAGGGATTCCCACATTGATATATTAACATTTGTCTTCTTCATCTGATCAATGATACTGAATGGTGATGAAGGATCTCTTTGCTGTCCCTTTTCTTGTACATTCACTCCTTACACGTGGGCAGCAATAACTAGTATTTGAGTTGGTCTAGGAGCTGTTCTTGGCTGCCCTTGTGCATTTGAAATTGGATTTTTCTTGCCAACCATTTGTGGAGCCATGGAAGGTTGTGGATTGGTTGGAGCTAATGGCTGTTCTTCACCCAAATTCCTTCTTTTTGACCTTGTGTTGGCTGCAACACCTTGGGAAACTGCCTGATTCATGCCACAAAATTCCTCTGCTTGCCAATTTACCAACGTGGTGTCATTTGGGGCTGATTGCTGTTGGAATGTTTCTTGTTGTTGGCTATTTCCTTGACTTCCCTCACCCTCCACACCAGTAGTTGTCACCATTAATGCTTGATTCAAAGCAGTATTAAAGCACATGGATTGGTTATGAGGTTTGTTGCATGGAAAACACCAATCATACTCCTGAGAAATGTTGTTTTGTGTTGGCACCAATGCCTTAGAGGTAGATATGGCATTTGGATTGTAGGGCTGAAATGGTCTATTGGCAAGAGGCCTTGTTTGATTTACATTTGCAGCTGGATTAGGAGGTCTTTTTGGTTGGTATGGCTTCCTGTTAGGCTGAGCTTGGGGCTGGTAAGAAGGTCTAAAACCTTGGGCTTGTTGCCTTTTGAGAGTAACCAGCTCATTGCCTAGGTTTTGTAATTGCTTCATGACTCCTTAAAGCTCATTTGGGGCACTTGGAGATGAAGTAGAAGCTTCATTTGAACTCTAATTTCTAGGAGTGGGAGAAGGATCCAAATTAGGTGCTTGATTGGTATTTGGACTCTCTAAACTTGGAAAGAATGGCATGGGAGGTCTAGGGGCTAGTTTTCTAGCTTGGATCAAACAATTTTCAGCCCTAATGGCAATGCTATAAGCCATAGGGATAGTTATACCTCCCATGGACTGAATCAACATAGAAATATCAGAATTTAGAGCTTTGAGATAATAGAGAAAAGCACCTTCTGCTGTTGGCCTAACTACCACTGGAATTCTCTCCCAAGTCTTTGGAAATATGAAGTTGAAATTGGTCAGCTGTTCATTGGGAGCTCTCTTGATGGTTGTCAGCTGCTCCAAAAGAGACAAGTTGTCTCCCTTCTCTCCAAATTGCTCATGAAGTGCTATACACAGCTAATTCCAATTTGTGATAGAACCAGCTCCAAGGATTCTAAGCCATTGCAATGCTTTCCCCTTGAATGAAGATGCCAGCAACTTGACAGCCACTTACATCTCATTGATTTCATGAATTGCACAAAGGTTAGAAATATCCTTAACATGATCACCTAGAGTAGTCTGATTTTCTCCAGTGAAGTATGGAATGTTCTTCAAGGCTGCAATAGGAATTGGATGTTGTGCATTGAGAGCAAGTGGGCTGCTGCCAATGAAATTGACATAGGGGTTATTTTGTGCCATTCTAATTGGCCTTAGAACCCTTGTTGATTGAATGAAAGGCCTACCAGGTGGAGGAGTTGAGAGAGTTCTGTTTGGTGGAGATGGAGACCTTTGGATTCTCCTCCCACTATGCCTTACTCTTGGAGATAACTACAGATATTCAAACAGCACCTCTTCTTCTCCAGCTCTTGACCTTGTAGTGATTCTTCTCATGAGTTTTCAGGCCTGCACTGCTGAAAGCAGTTGATTCTTCCCCTTTGGAGTCTCCAGATATGCAAATTATAGCTCTTTTCAAGCAAGAAAATTACAGCAGATGCACATCAACTTTGCTGCAATAAAAATGAGACCTCTAAGGTCCCACCGGGCATGCCAAAACTATTGTTGTAAATCAGCAGCACCCCTGGATGCAAATCAAGGTTCTAAATGATGTTTAGAGCATCCAGTGTGATTGAACAACATGGAAACCTCTCTCCAAGTGTGGGACTTGTGAAAATGAGAGAGGAATCTCCAGAATAGAGGCTGGTTCCTCAAACTCCTCTGATTTAGATCTATATTTTGCACAACTATAGAGGTTCTAATCCTAATTCTACCCTAGATTGCAAGGAGACAGGGATAAAAATGCAAAAATGAAACTAAACTAAAGATGGTGATGCACCAAAAGGAGTGGTGAAACATTTTTGCCATGTAAATAGACACAAATTCATGAAATGCAATAAGGGAAAACATACACAAGCTGATAGATGTAATTAGAGGTCTTAAAATGAAGTAAAACAATACAAACAGAGGACTGAAAGCATTCACAGAGTTTGCACTGTCAATTCCATGTAAAAATCTCTTGCATTCCACCATCAAAGAGGTATAAACCTGTTACAAACTATGAAAAAGGTCTGATTCTTACAACTATCACTTGCTAGAGGTAAAATAAGAATTTTGCAATGCCAAAAAGTGTTCAACCATGAAGAAATGAGCCAAATCTGGCTTTTACAGTACATGGGTCGAGCCCAAGAGAGAGAAAACGTGAAAAATGCATGGGAGCCATCCCTCATTGATGGAAAATGCATTAAAACAGCATGGAGGACCTTACAAACCCATACCCTATCATTTTTGACCATATTGAAGAAGAATACGACCCATTCTGTATTAAATTTGGTTGTTGAAATTTCATTTCTAGCCATGGACACGTACCAGAACTGTTTTTGAATTTTCTCTCTCCAAACTGAACCAAAATTATAAATTGACCATATAATCATGTAGATAATTTTAACAGCTTTCCAATGATATAAAGAATGTGAAAATATGAGCTCTGGATCAAAAGATATGATCGTTTGAAGATTTAGGGCAAAAACGGCCGAAAAACGGAATTGGCGGGAAAATTTTTCAAATTTTACCTTTTTTTTGTCTTTGGAAAAAATTTCAAAAATTTCCCGTGCTCCACTGGTGGGATGCCACATGGTAAGCTCTGATTCACTCTGGAATTCTCTCTCCTTCTCAAACACTTAGCCAATTTTTCATTGCGCCTTCCCCTTGTGACACGTGTCACACTGTGATTGGTCCGCGGGCCCCGTGGGAAAAAATTTCCATTTGAACCTTTGACCAAAATACTTGGAAAAATTTCAAATTTGGCTCTGACCCCCAAAATCCTCTGCCACGTGGTAGCTTCCTATTGGCTGCGGGCCTCAAATGGGAAAATTTTCCACAAAAACTCCGCCGAGCCATAACTTGAAAAATATAAGGAGTTAGGAGGAAAACTTTACCTTTCTGGAAAGATGAGAGAGAGCTCTATCTGATGGTGTCATTTCTAGAAATCCTTGAGTTCGTTAAAATCAAAAAATGTGGATTGAGGCACAAGAGAGGTAAGAACACAAGGAGTTAGCCACAAAAAATGAGCTGGGGCACATTTTGGATAACAAGACTTTGGACCTGATCCTTGAAAGTGTGATATATTTCTATGTTGTGACCTCAGACTTGGTGATAATTTTAGTTGTGGTATTCACTATACCATACACGTTTAAGTCTTGATTCATCAACTGGTTAGATAGGAGGAATTTTGATAAGGTTTTTTGCCATTAATTTTTCAAATATTACATTGTATGAATCCCCAAGGGGTGTATATTTAGGTATTGTTCAAGTGAATTGTTGTTGTGTCCATGTGCTAGATGTAGATGCATGAGATGATTTAACTACAACATTGGTTTTTTCCTTTCATTTGTCATTTGGTGTGGATGGTTTAGTAAATTCATGCTGAAGTTTATTTTGGTTTTAAATGGCCCTTCTCGAGGGAGTGTGTTTCAAGTTTGTGGGCCATGGTGAAGGCCTCGTCGAAGGTTCAGAATGATCAGATTTGTAAATTCAAAGATATATTCTTTGCACATGAGCGTGATAAGAAATCAATGAGATTAGCTTGCAGAAGAGGAAAGGATAATTGGATTATAGTAAGGCACCATAATGCGATGAAATCTGCAATAGATTCATCTTCAAATTGTTTGATGGTGTATAGATCACTAATGGTTATTTTTCGTGCAATGTTAATAAAAAATTGTTCTTGAAATAATCATGTGAGTTGGGAGAAATAAAATATAGAATATTGAGGGATACTATTGTACCAGTCCAACGTGGGACTAGCCAAGGACATGGGGAAAGTGTGGAGCATCAAGTCCTTATTGTGTACAATAAGATAACATGTATTTTAAAATGTATGAAGGTGATGTTGTAGATCCTCTTTGTTTTTAAACTTAGAAAAAATTGGAAATTCCCATTACAAAAGATATGGTTTAATTAGTATGGATGGGTGAATAGGCTCATTAAATATTTTCTCATAGGATAATGAGACCTTGGTTCCTAATGTAGTAGCTTCAAGGTTGGCTACCCTATTCACAAGGGAATGCATGGGATAATTTGAAAGAGGCAGTTGGGAAATAAGAGGTGGTGGATGCATGTAAGAAGTCATCAGATAAATTTTTTGATGAACTTGTGGATGTATTGATGTTTGGGGAACTAGTTGAGGGTAAGCCATGGGCTGTGATTGGAAGGATGGTTAAAATAATGTTTGTCAGGTGATGGGAACGTGATAGGACTGTTGGGATTGGGTAAGATGTTGTGGAAAATTTTGAGTATGAATATGGCTATGAATAGGTTGAAACTGTTGTTGAAAGGGGTTAGATACTGCATAATGTAAATCACCTGTGAAAGGGGGTTGGGAAGTATATTAACAGGAATGTTAGATGTGAGAAGATCATATTTTCTGGATATGGGATATGATGTTTAGGTGAATTGACTTAGGAAACTAGTGGGAATAGCAACTAAAGAGGTGAGTGGAAGAGTAGTGTTGATTGTTGCATTGATTGATGGGAGGTTGTGAGGAATAGGAGGGAATATCTGGGTGGTCTGATGAGTTGAGGGATTGGTGTAAGAGGAAGCAAGGTTGTTTATAGAAATCTCATTAACTATAAACTGGATAGCTTGGGGATTGATTTGATAAGGATAAATTTGTTGGAGTGGTGTTATTTCTGAGGGAATTTGGGGTTGATATCCTAAGGAGGTAATATTGAAGTGTCACTGGAGTTTCATCTAGAAGATCTTGAAACATGGTATCATTGAGAGGGACCTTAGGAGGTCCAAAGGATCCTGATCGAGCGGATGGTGGAGTAGTTGTTCTAGATGGGATAGATTGATGGTAAAAGAATGGGTTGGTCTCACCGAAGGTTGTATTGTGAACAAGGGATTATGGGTGATATACATTTATGAGTGGTTCAATACTCATGTCATGGATTTTGTAGAGAATATTTGTTGAGATAAGGAATCATTTGAAGAAAAAAAAATTCCTATTCTCTTAGCTTCTAAATGAGTGACTACAGGCATGAAAATAGTTTTTTCCTAGGTAAGTAAAACAAACAGTTCTTTTTATGTTATTACTTTATTTAAGAAAATATGAAAAGAAAGGGGATGGATAACTAGGTACCTATAAGAAGGAAAACTATGTCTAGTTTTAGCTTTGTTATGGCTAGGGAATGTCTAAGGCATTCTGTTGTTGGGTGATAAAATCTCCATTAGAAAACCAGGTAGGGGGATGTTTTGATGTGTTAATTTGATTTATGAGGTTTAAGGCTGTGTGTGATAAAGTCTGGGATGCAGAATATTAAACCCCTATTTAAGTTATGTGGCTAAGTAGGATGCAAAAGGAATGCTCTTTTTAAACCCAAAACAAAGTATGATATTTGACGAGGAAACAAGAAGGAATGGAAAATTATGATGCAAAAAAGGAGAAAATATGGAGAAAGAGGAATACCTAGATAATATTTTTCTTATTTATTTGCACTTCTTGGGTGATGATAAATCCAAGCCAATAACCCAGCATGAATAATTGATAAAGTGGAGCCTCACATTGCAATTTTAGTGGAAGTAAGAAAAAAAAGAAAAAAAACAATAAATGCAAGAGATCACCTAAAGGTTTCAAGTCCCACCGAACATGTTAGGAATGTTGTAGTATTATCTCATTCACAATCAAGTTAATGATCTAGCTATTAAAAAAGCTACATAACTAAAAAATGATGGAGGATTTATGTTACCTTAGATGTACAAAGATACAGGTGCATGATGATTGTTGTATCCTTGCTTCTACAAATCAGATAAGATATTCAAGTAAGATTGAAAATTATTTTGATTAAATCATTTGGGTATGGGTTTTCTAACCAAGTGGACCCGAGAAGCGTTAAAATACTTGGTGGATTTCAAGCCCTGTTTATTTAGAAAGGATGAAATAAAACAAGTACTATAGATAACATGCAGAAAAATTAACAACACTGAATCTAGAACTGATTAAGATGGATTTGAAACTAATTTGATTAAAATAAATATAAAAAAAAACATTACCTGGTCTGGGTTGATGCCCACCCCAGACTGTGTAAGAGTAGGTCGATAGTGACTTGGGAGACTAGATAAGGAAAATAAGAAAAATATGTAGACACTTTAGGATCTGAATGTAATCCAGAAGCTGTAGAAGTATAGAGATGATGGATTCAAAATGCAAAGGAGATCTAAAGGAATAGAAATAGAGAAAACAACAAAAAATAGGGATTAAAGAGAGATCTTGAAACTAGGACCCTGGTTGACAATGACTAGGGTGTAAATAGGTTGATTTTTTCTATGACAGAGAGACTGGATGAGAGTTTAGAAAACTAGAACAGAGACTAAACACATGAAGGGGATGAGGATGGGTCTAAAACATAAAGCAAGGGATACTAAGGTTAACTCCATGATGGACCGGTCAGGGTCGGCGGGTGGGCAGTGAAAGAGATTGATAAGGATGACAAAAGGGAAGCCAGATGAGCAACCTATAAGTATAGATTTGTAGATAGAATTTGATGATGAAGTTGCGAGCTCTTTTAATGATGATCTGAACCTTAAAAATATTACATACCAAAAATACCAAGATAATATGACAAATTCTGATTAAAGCAATGTAAAATGATGACAATCTTACAAAAGGTGATTATGATTAACCCACACATGTTGTAAGGAGGTATGAGAGGTCTATAACGGCTTCTGGAATGTTCATGCATGAAGGATTATCCATAGGTTACAAGATAGCTACTGGATTTTACTTAAATTTGATGGGTAATAGGGATAAAGCACATTGCTTTATAGGTTTGATGGTGATTGAGTTGGGTTGCCACCGATTGCGGGGAAATTTCCCTCAATGAGAAGATTTTCCTTTTTTTGGATTAATTTATTTTCTTTTTGGAGTTGGCTTAATGGTTTAAAGAATTAGGTAGGAAGGGGGTTGTTTAGGAATGAGGTTTCGGTGAGTTGGCAGTGGAGATAGGTTGGAAAAAGTGTAGGGAAATCATAGGTGTAGATTTAGAATGAAATATTTTCAAAATAAAGATTTGATTAGGGCATGGTTAATTAATTAATTAATTTTGATTAAATAGGACTTAAAGGTGATGGGTATTTAATTAATTAAGGGGGCATGAATTAATTAAAAGTTCATTTGATTAAATAAGGGGGGATGAATTAATTAAAATTGTATTTGATTAAATAAGGGAAATGAATAGAATAAAATATGCACACAAAGCTGATGAGGGTATAGATACTGAATTTAGGTGTCTACACCTACATCAAATTTTAATAATTTTCCTATAAACATACCTACTTCTACCCTTGCCACATCTACATCAACTTTGAATATACCACCTACTTCATCCACTTCAATCATGCCCCAAATATATTACATCAAATTCATATTTAACACCTATTTTGGTCTCGTTGATATCTACACCTATTCCTACAACTCTCACATCTATTCCTTCACCCTCAAGCACACCTATTACTACATCTACATAAATTATTTCCACATCAATCCCAAATACCACACATACTCCCATAACCCCACTTACAACCATCCCAATGTCTATCTCGACACATGTACCTACATCTTTACATTTGACTACATCATCCATTCCATCCTAAACTTTTATGCCCACTCCTTCTCCAAAATCCATTCCTATATCTACACCTATATCCCCTGTCACACTAGTCACATCCTCTTGATTTTTGAATATATCAATTCTTCCCATTGGATTTTTTATGAAGAAAACACTTCCATCTAAAACAAACATAAGGAGGGGTTGTTCTCCCTTTTCAAAATCGACCATTTCTACATCAACCAATCACAAATCTACACCACAATATTTAAATCCACCGATTGAGAGTATACTTACCCCCAAAGAGGGTAAGAATTCATTATTAAAATCTAATACCAGTGGTAAACATTCCCAAAGGTATCATAGGCATCCTCGTAAGATGCTTAGACCTCTCCTCTTCTCAATAATTCAACATTACAAAATCCATCGCAGACACAAACTCATATATTTTAAGGCTAGCACCTTCACCTAAGATGTCACATAATAATAAAATCCAATCTAAACAATATAACTCTCCTCCTAAAATTGGTTCATCTTTCATGATGCCAAATTCATCCATCCAATTTACATCCTCACCCATCCAAACTAAATCAAAATCCAAACAATCAAAATCTCCTCCCAAAATTAGTTCATCCTCTAAGACAGCTAATCCACCCGTCCAATCTACATCCACACCCATCTAACCTAAATCTAAGTCAAGATATCCTATTAAAACCTAAAAAATATATCTTCCTTCTAATACCTCTCTTGGATCTTACACAGACATCCTTAGACAGTTAATTCAAATATCTTCCATCTTGCTTCCTGTAATTAGATATTTTAATCCCCATCATAAGAATCCATCATAGTTCAATCCCAATTGAATCTTCACCTGTCATCATACCTTGGGTTATGTCATTAAGAAATGTAAGGCCTTTCAGACCATATTCCATGATCTTATTGAGAAAGATGACTTCCTCATTCATAAAATCCATCCTTCTCCATCCACCATGACCAATCAAAATCCTATTCCTACATCCCCATCCATCAAAATTATTAAGCATCATCCTTCATCCACCCCTTCACATTTTTTTACTCCTATAGAGGATCCTCCCTTATTCATTGATATTTTTTTGTCTTTATTAGCACCCCTCTAGTCTCCGACCATTTATCATATTCAAATCCAAAATGATCCTATCTAAAATCCTTTGACATCTGAATCTAATTTTTCCATAGTGACATGATCTCCCTCGTTAAGGGGACATATTTCCCTCATCGTTAAGTATATATTTCACTTTGATTCATCTATTATCCATCCATACAAATCCCTTGATACTTTGGGACTTCACATTTGACATCGTTTTATTTAATCTCATCCAATCTTAAAGCCAAATTAATCTTTTTTGAGTCCTCATCTCATTTTAAAGTCCACCCTTGTGGCCATACTTATGACTCTCTTGGGCACCATATTTTCATTGCAAAGTACACATTTGTGTCCATATTTTTCATTTTCTTGGGGGGACCCTTTATTCTCATCTAAAACCCACTATTGTGGTCATATTCATCCCTCTCTTAGGGGGACCATCTATATGTCTCGTTAGGGACGCACTTTTGCACTTCCTTAAGGGTAGTACAAAATTTTATCTTTGTTCATCTATCTCATCATATCCCACCCTATCAAGTTTTCATTATATCTCGAACACAACTTTAATCAAGACATTGTATGGAAAGTTTTCCTTCCCTTGAGGATAAACTGAAAGTGGAACCTCTAAACTCTTTGCACTTATGACCAGTCTAATGTTAGTGTATCTTCTAGTGAGCTCTTAGTAGTATCCTTAAATCATTCCTCCATCATTATCCTCTTGCATATTTCATTGTACTGACTTGGAACTATGTGGTCTTCTGTTACTTTCCTAAAAGTGACCTTAAATCTGGGCACCACGGCTTTGCCCATAGCATTTTCCTTATGGATAGGTTCTCCCATCTCGGCGAGAAATCCACGATCATTACATCCATAAATATCTCATTCACCTATTTGAACCATGAAAATGGGCCAAGGGTGTCTCTTGTACATCATTATCCCCTCCTAAGTGGCATATTTAGCTAGTCCCAGCTCTCCCCCATGTAAAATAAAAATTCAAGGATGTTTTAGATTGATCCTTTGAAGGGAACTTGTTCATGAAAAAAAGCATGTAAATCTAAAGAAATAAACTAATCCCTAGAAGTATGGATATCATATATATTTCTCTTTCCATCTAGATAAAGTAGACCATACCCTCGAAGGATGGCTACTCTCTTATGGCATTGAAGGATTCCCACATTGATCAGCATTCCATTTTATTAGTATCCTAAGAAATCTTCCCGTATTGATCAACTTTTTTTTTAGAATTACTCCTTCCCCTTCCTAGAGATGGGGCATAGTTTTAGGGAACACCACTATCAAAGAAACCTTTTCCCATGTATAAATTACATCTCAAACCCCTTTTTTGTGTTGACATTAGGTCTATGATTCCATCCCATCCGTCTTTCTCTCATGATGTTTGGTATAACTAATTATCGTTGGTTACATGCTAACATTATGTTTTGGTCACAAATTCCTTACACTACTTGAATACTCCTCTTTTCTACCTCCAATGTGGTTGGAGGAATCCTTTCCTCTCATGTTCCTCTATGACATAGTATCACTCGTACCCATATGTCTCCATTGTTAAGTCATATCTCATCCAAATATCACTTAATCTCATCTAGTCTACCTCATCTCTAATTCCAAATTTGTGGCCATATTTATTTTCCCTCTCGGCATTTTAATTCTACATTAAAATCATTAATTTATACATTCAAATTCCCACCGAGCCATATTTACTCCTCCTTTGGGCATTTCATTTCATGGTCCTATCCAATCCATGCACAAAATCCACCTTGTAGTCATACTTATTCCCCCTTGGGGAATATTATTTCACCACTCACTTTTTCACTTTGCCTTCTTGGCCATTTTTCATGTCCTGTGTTGCGGTACCATGCCTTTCATCCTTTTCCCTTGTAGACGCATACCTTTTTGCTTGATTCCTCATATATGAAGTATTTCTCATAGCTTTAGCATTTAAGTTGTGCATACTTTGAGTTTTCCTATGACCCATTAGTCATCAGAGTTTTCTTCTATACTGCAGTGATCTTCACCCACTCACTGGCCCATAGAACAGTGTATCCCATCTCGATTGAGACCAAAATTTTCCTCTACCAATGTGATATTGGATTCACCACCATATTTTTTATCGTTATTACGATTCCTTAATTCTTAGGGCATCTTGCCTTGGTAATCATTTTACCCATTTTTCTTCATCTACCCGCCCTTTATCATTTACCTTTTTTTAAACATGATATTGATTCCCCTTGGCATCATCATTCCCCCATTTTAGGGGGATCTTATCATCCACATTTTGTCAATCATCATCTACCATTTATCTCTCATCATTTTTTTCTTGTGGCTTGCTAGCACAAACCAGTCAATAAAAATGGGAAAAATGTAGATACCTAAATTGGGTATGTATACCCTTAATTTCCTGCATGCGCATATTTATTTAAATACAACCCCTTAATTTAATTAAATTCCCATTTATCCTATCACTTGAAATTCAAATTAATAAACATTAATTAATCTTAATTAATTAATTACTTAATCCACATCCCTAATGAACCTTCTATTTTAGATGATGTTATTCTATATCTTAATCCCCTTTCCTTTTTATGATGTTATCCTACATATCCTTATCCCCTAACTACCCATGACTCATGAAAAATAACCCAATACTACCTAAAATCTTTAAAGTGTTTTTTTATCCTTGAAAATCCCAAATCTGAATCAAATCACAAAATGTAGTCCCATTAGGGAAATGTTTCACGTAATCGGTGGTGACCCTGCCCAGTCATTGTCGGCCCTATAAAACTAAGTCTTTTCTCTCCTAATCATCAGATTCATGTAAAAATCCAACCTCCCTTGTGACTTGTGAGATTTCTCTCTTACCTGAGTATTCCTGCAACAATCACAGATATCCCGAATATTGTTGCAATGTGCTTACATCACTCATGATCATCATTTGTGAGACTTATCGGTATATATTTTTTGATTTATTCATCTTATTATCAGATTATCATTGTATTTCTTGTGTCTAATATTTTTTAGGTTTAGATTACCTTCTACAACACTTAGAGCTCTATTGTCAACCCTCTATTCTAGATTTTTTGCTTACAGGTTTCCCTTTTTCCATCCATTTCTCCTTAGATTTATCTAATTTTTCTACATGTCTTCGTTGATTTCCCTTGGTCACCATCAACCAGGGTCTAGCTTATCCAAGAAACTATCCAAATCATTTATTTTTTTCCTTTTCTCTACTTTTTTATCTCAAAGATCATTATGTAGGTCATCCTTTAGCATCCACAAGCCCAACATACCATCCAGCATCCCTTGCTGTCATTGGTTTCCACTCACTCATATTCCTTTTGTATGTTGACTCCAACATACTCACACTTTTTTAGCTTCCAGAGTCTATCTATATCTTGAAAAGTATACATAGTTAGCTCATATTCCAGATCCAGCCTCACAGGTTACTATCAATCGACCTCTACATAGTCTGGGTCTCCGTCAAACCAAACTAGGTAATCTTTCATTTACATTAATTTTATTCTAATTAGCTTTAGATCAACTTATGTCATTGTTTCAGATTCAGTAATACTTCTATTTCTACATGTTTTTATTGTTAGATCCTTTATTTCACTTTATCTGAATCTAATAAGGGTTGACATCCACCAAGGAAGTTAATGCTTCTTGGGTCCAATTTTTCGAACAACTCCCACATCTATTATCTAATAAATCTCTATTTTAATGATTCTTATTTTCAGGTTAAACTTGTAGCAGTAAGGATCTATCATTCACTTTTCACTCATATCCATCACATCACATATGAGGTACTAAAAACCCTCCATCATTTGAGTTTATTTAATTTTCTTTAATACTATATCATTTAATTGATAAGGAATGAAAATCTAGACAAACACTTACCTTGTGATTTTAAGATATTGTGTGATATAGAGCTAGTTATGACTAAGAATGAAGTGGAAATAATAATCCAGATAAGTTGTGAATTAATTAAATTCATAGTAGAGTGAATTAGAGATATGGAAACTTTCACATAACTTGTATTTCATGGAGCTCCTTCTGTGGAAGTTGAATCTGGAAGGAAAAGGGTTGAAGATAAAAAGGAAATATAGGTTTCTCATGTGAATGTAGAGCTAGGGTTCAAAGGTGAAAAAAAATTAGGGAAAGAGGTGATTTGTAGAGGGTAGCTAGGGAATGAAGTTGAAGTGGAAGAGAGAAAGGGATTAAGTAAGAGTAATTGATAATTTAACATCATAGGAACAAATTTGAACAAGTAAGTGGTTTTCAGCACCTAGGGCATGAATTTTGTTGGTTTTAAAGTTTGAATAGTTGAAAGAAAATAAATGGCACCCAAGAAGTCACTAAAGAACAAGAACAACAATAATAATAATGTTGATCTAAAGCACCCAAAGACTTGATTTTAGAGATGCAATACCCACCAAAGGTCTGTATGAGTGTGGAGCTTGTTTTTGGTCTTCTCAAATCAGTATTAAAGTGTTGGAGTTTCAATGGTTAAGTTTGGATCATTCTATAGTCATTTGTTATGAATTTGATGTGCCATTGTTGTGTCATCGTTGTTAATATTTTGTTAATTAGTTTTTAATGTCGTGACAGTTTTTCCAGTCGTGGAAAGTTGAAAGATCATGACTTTTAAACTTCTAGAGTCAGCTTTATGACTTCTTAAAAGGATTGTAATCCTATAAATAGAGGTGTTAGGATATCTTGAATATATCTTGAGTGTTCAATATGTCTTGAGTCTTAATGATCAAGAGGTGATCAAGAATGATCAAGGTTAAGCAATTGGTTGTCAATTATGGTTTAGATGTGGTTTATCATCTTTAGAATTTTGTTGTGAGTTCATAAATGAGAGAATACTATGAGAGTTTTTTTACTCTTGTTGATAATAAAATTTGAGCAAGTTCTAGGTGGACATAGCCCACATTGGGTGAACCACATTAAATCTTGTCTTTTTTTTTTGTGTATTATATATTTATGTTGTTATATTTCTACTATATAGTTTCCTACAACTGTGGTTTGAGGAATTATTTCCGCATATTTGTTCTCTACTTCCTAACAATTTGTATCAGAGATTTGGTGATTTTTTTCTGAAGTTATAAATCACAGGGAAATTTTAGCTTCAGTGGGAGCTATGGCAGATGAGGGTAGATTGAGGGTTGAGAAGTTCAATGGGTGGAACTTCGGTTTGTGGAAGATGCAAATGGAGGATTACTTATATCAGAAGGACCTCCATGTTCCTTTAGCTGGAAAAGAAAAGAAACCTACAGCCATGTCAGATGAGGATTAGGAGTTGCTAGATAGAAAGGTGCTCAGGGAAATTCATTTATGCCTTGCATCTTCAGTTGCTTTCAACATATCATAGGAGAAAACCACAAAAGGTCTCATGAGTGCATTGGGGAAGTTATATGAAAAACCCTCTGCCTGCAATAAAATATTTTTGATGAAAAATTTATTTAATATGAAGATGTCTAAGAATGGTTTTGTTGCTGATCATTTGAATGAATTTAATATGGTTGTGAGTATGTTAAACTCAATAAAAATTGACTTTGATGATGAGGTTAGGGATTTGTTAATTTTGTGATCCTTGCTAGATAGCTGGGACAACTTGGTTATGGATGTAAGTAATTCAATCTCTAATAATTAAAAGCTGAAGTTTGAGGATGTAATGGGTATGATCCTAAGTGAGGAAATGTGAAGGAAGAGAATGGGAGATTCTTCTACTTCCGGAAATACTTTGACAGTGGAGAG
The DNA here is from genome assembly GCA_019776745.2 of Taxus chinensis. Lineage (NCBI taxonomy): Eukaryota > Viridiplantae > Streptophyta > Pinopsida > Cupressales > Taxaceae > Taxus > Taxus chinensis. The sequence continues at coordinate 606,254,932 of CM034156.1, forward strand.
AAGAGGGAGACAAAATAATAGAGGGAAAGGTAACTATGGGAAGTCGAATGATCACGGAAGGTCAAAGTCCAAGAGTAAGTTAGAATGTTGGAACTATGGAAAGGTTGGTCATGCTAAGAAAGATTATTGGGATCTTCGGGATAAGAATAACAAGGAGGAAACTAAAGAGGTAAATTTGGGAGCTGGTGATATTTGTCAGGATGCCTTAATTCTTTATTTAGATAATATTGTTGAATCTTAGGTGTTAGATTCAGGGGCTTCTTTCCATGCCACCCCACATAGACATTACTTTATTGATTTTGTTTAAGGTGATTTTGGATATGTATATCTTGGTGATGATGAACCATGAAACATAGTAGGGAAAGGTTTTGTTTAGGTAAAAATGTAGAATGGGAACACATGGCTACTTAAGGATGTCAGGCATGTGCCAAGTTGAGGTGGATCTTGATATCAACAAGTTAGCTGGATAGTGATGGTTGTACGGTAAGTTTTATAGTGAATTCTTGGAAGGTTACCAAGGGATCTCTTATGGTTGCAAGATGTAAGAAAATTAGTACTTTGTATTTAACCAGTGGTGATGATTATTGTAATTTAGTTGCTGCAGATAGAGATGTAACTCTGTGGTACTAGAGACTCGGTCATATGAGTCACAAGGGCATGCATATGATAAAGGATAGGTTACCCAGATTAAAGGAGTTAGATTTTGACTTCTATGAGTTGTTGTTACAAATCAGCAGCACCCCTGGATGTTGATCAAATTTCTAGTTTAATCATCCTAAGCATCCAGTGTGATTGCACAACATTGAATCCTTTCCCCAATTGTGGGACTTGTAAATGGGAAAGGATTCTCCAGATTAGAGGTTGGTTCCTCAACTCCTTTAATGAGATTTATCACTTACAAGTTATAGAGGTTTATATTCCTAGTTCCTACTCAAAATTTCAAAAGGGGAAAGAGATATAGAATGCAAAAAGGAACTAAAACTAATGCTAAAGAAGGGTGATGCACCAAAGGAGTGGTGAGCATTTTTTACTTCTACAGATTGACACAGTTCACAAAATGCAAAAAAACTTCATGCACAAACTGATAACTGTAATGGATAGTCAGAAATTAGTCAAACAACACAAGCAAAGGATAGAAACTTAATCACAGGGCCTATATTGTTATTTTAACATCAAAATCACTTGCATTACAACACCTGAGAGGAAAAATAAAGTTGCGTTTCTTAGAAAAGGTCTGTTATTCCACCAAAATCACCTTCAAGGGGAGAAAGGGGACCTTCCATACACAAAAAATGTTCAACCCTTTGAAAAATGAGACAAAACTAGCTTTTACAGTGCAAGGGACGAGCCCAGGAGAGAGAAACATGGGAAAACAAACGAGAGATTCAACCATTGACCAAAAATCCATCAAAATAGCATGGGTGTCCTTACAGACCCATTCCCTAACATTTTTAACCATGTTGGGAGAGAACGCGAGCCATTCTTCATTAAAAACTGTGGTTGAAACGTCATTTCTGTCCATGACCATGTGTCAGAGGCATTTTTTGATTTTCTCTCTCCAAAATCCATCAAAATGCAAAAATGACCCTATAATCTTGTAGATAATTTCACCAGCTTTTCATTTATATAAATAACGTGAAAAACTGAGCTCTGGATCGAAAGTTATTGCCATTTGAAAATTTAGGGCAAAACAGGGCCAAATCGGGTGTCGGGCAAAAAATTTGAATTTTTACCTTTTTGGTCATTTGGAAAATTTTACAAAATTTCCCCATGCTCCGCCCTTCTAGGTGCCACGTGGCATGTTTCTATTGGGTGCAGGCCCATCCTGCTTCATTTTCCTTTGTTTTCAGCATTGGAAAATTTTCCCAAAATTCCCTACCGGGCCGGTGAGCTCAGGACACGTGGCGAGTGCTGATTGGATGTCGGACTGTCCTTCCTGAATTTTCCGCGGGTCTCTCTGATAATTTTCAACCTAGACATGTGTCAAAACCCCATTCAATGTGGGTTTAACCTTTCAAAATTTTCTTGCAGGCATTTCCTTGATTTTTGGCGCCCTCTGGACACGTGGTGAGATTCTATTGGCTCGCAATAAGGGGGGCAGGCCTTCCTCTCTAAATTTTCCTTTATTTTTTCCTTGGAAAAATTTCCCAAATTCCCCCTTGCTCCGCTTCTCCAGGAAACGTGGCAACATATAACTCGTCGTGGGCCCTCCACAAGCATTTTCACCTTTGCACCAACACTTAGCGAAAACTTTCCAATCTACTCCCGCACTCCACCAGTGCGGGCTCCGATGACACGTGGCATGACCTGATTTGTCGGTGGGCTTACAGGCTAGAACTTACCTTTTGAAATTTTTGGTGAAACACTTGGTAAAAAACCAAGTTTTCCTCCGACCTCCGCCACCTCCAGCTTTCTGGAAAGCTGGAAAAGAGCTCTATCCAATGGTGTCATTTCCAAAAGGTTTTGAGTTCCTGAAAAGCAAAATATTATGTCTGAGGCACAAGAGAAGGAAGGATGAAAGGAGTTAGCCAAAAAATGAGTAGGGGGCACATTTTGGATAACATGAGTACTGTGTTTATGGGAAACAGAATTGAGTGAGATTCCTCAAGGTTGGACCTAGCAAGTAGGGTAAGTTGGATTTAGTGCACAATTTCAATCCCATAAAAGGTGCTCTTAGAATAGTGGTACAAAAGGCTATGTGATGCTTTTGAGAATGAATGGTGTGTTCCAAGGGAGATTCAAGAACTATTGGAAAAGTAGGAAGATTTCACGAGATTTTAGCACTATTTCATTTTCCAATTTATGCTAAAAAACATAGAGATGGATCCATGGTTTAAATTACCATTTACATTAACACAAAATTCATTTAAGGACATTTTGAACCGAATAAGATACGTGTGGAAGTTTACCTTCATTAGAGACAGAGTAGATATTGACTAGCACACTTTGTGCCAAACATATGTGTATCCATCAAGGGAATCATATTTGGAGGTCGTGGAGATAGATAACATGGACTTAAGCCCCATGATTGAAGTAATGGGTAAGCATGCTTATAGAATATGTATTTATCTCAAGCCAAAGGTCAAAGTGCTAAAGTATATCAATGTGCATGATATTGAGCTTCCTGAGCCCCACAAAATAAGCATACAAAAGGGGTCTTTAAGTGGAGGTGGAAGGAGACATCCCCATAATAAAAAGAAGATGATTAAGAATAAGAGACTCCTCTTGATCAGAGTAGAAGAAAGAAGCTGCGGAAGGAACGTGGGAAGGAGATAACCTCACACTAAGAAGGAGGATTTAGGTGGTGAAGAAAAAAAACCAATTCTAGTGAACGATAAGAAAATCCCTCTAAAGAAGAAACCTTGAGTGATTTATGACATTGAGGAAGAATAAGGGAACTTAGAGAAAAAATTAATTGAAGAGGATATGGCGCGCGAGGAATAGTTGTTTCATGAAGAGGAAGATCTATTGCAAGAGTATAAAAACATGGAGAAAATGGTGTAGAAGAATCCATATGTGGAGGAATAGGAGGAAGAGGAATAACACAAAGAAGAACCCATTCTAGGAGAGCATAGATAAGATACACACGATGCGTGCAAAGAGGAGCGTGAGGAAGAAGAGGGTAATGGTGAAGAGTAGGCAATTAGGGAATACCTAGGAAATGAAGGAGAAGTAAGCGGGGAGAAATTTAATATTTTAAAAGAGACTCTAAAGAATAAATGCATAGAAGGAAGGAAGTGAAAGAAAGTTTCACAGGCACCCCCAATGTGCTACATTAATGACCCCTCAAAGTTGTCAATGGTAAAATTCCAAATTTCAGCATCAGCCAAAGACTTTTTCTTATGGGACATAATAAATGAATTCGAGGACCTTTTGTAAATGAGGAATATGGTCTCATGGAGTATGCAAACACATATGGAAGATCCTAAATTTTAGGTAAGCAAAGAATCAGACTCCAAAATGAGGATGAAGAAGGAGCTGGGAAAATTAGCTTCTGTTATTGACTCCATAGAGATTTATGATGAAAAATCCTACAACACGCTCAATAAGATGGCCACTAAGGTTACACAGAGAAATATTAATAAAGAGGTCGCAATCAAAAATATGTAGGAGGGATGAAAATTTGAAGGAAAAGGAAATTCAAAAGCTCACAGAGGATTTGAGGGATGAAAATAAGATAAGGACCGATGCATATGAAAAAGTAGCAAATATAGTTTCTAGTATCACATGTGGGTGCTCAAACTTGGTTTATCAATATCAACCATATTATCCCATGGAGTGAAACTACCTAGAATATATGGTTCAAATGATGTTACTAAAGATAAAGAGTGGGCTAGGGCCGATAGATGAATAATTCACCGAGAGAAAAACAAGAATAATAAAGAGGTTGAAAATAAGGTCGCAAAGTATGAGGCATTGATTGCAGAGATTAAGGGGGGTGAAAATAAGGCAGAGTACTAATTTGAAAAATACCATGATTTTGATCCTATTCTTAGTGTGTGCACTATAAGCGATGAGGTAGAATTGAAAAGATTCATGCCATAATGAAAACTAATAAGGACGAGTGTGAACAAGTTATGGCACATGTAGCATAGAATAAGGAGTTAATTAAATCCATAAACGATACATTTTTACAAAGGATAAAAGAAATCAATCCTATCATAATACATAGAATGGATACTTTATAGGGTGTGATCTTAGACCTAGATGGGGTGGTAAAGGAATTGAGGGAGAAGGTCCATGAGTTTACTTTTGAGAAAGTGCCAAGAATTGTAGAAGCAACACCATCATAATCTTGCGTGTTTACTTCCTTTCTGCATTGTGTTCCCCTTCGTGCATTGACCTTTTCTCATTTCCTTCTCTTACGTGTGTATTCCCACATGGTCTTATTTAGTCAATTTTTTTCTTAATTATCTGGATGAGCCCTTCTTCATACAGTCTTCAACCTCTGTGCATGGCTAATAATTATCCATTTATATTGACCAATAACAATTTATAGGTCTTTAATTTTCACAATAGTAAGAGGTGATGTTGCTACCAAGGTTGATATTTCTAAAGGAGGTATGTAATTCTTATTCTCTTATTGAATAGTTGGATCTTGTAATACTAGAGAACTTGCATAATTCATTATTATAGTATGTTCTCTAGACATAGATGAACCAACTTTAGGAATCCAATGAGATTTTCAAATTAGGGATAGAGAGTTAGTAAAATCTCATGTAACAAATGAATTAAATCCCTTATACTCAAGTTATTAGATTCTTCATTATAAATCATAATAACCATTATCATAATGTCCATTAATTCAAATCCCTATAGAGTATGGTTTGCTTTCTTTGTCTAATTCCTGGAGATCTAATCCTAATATAATCCCAAGGCACTAGATGTATCAATGTAATGCACGGCTCCCCATTCATAGCTAGCCAACCAGTATAGGAAAACAACATTATCATGAAGAAAAGGGGGCAGGGGGGCCCCTGTCACTCTCCCCCACTCTCCTCCATAAAGAGGTGGGAGACGGGACCCTAGATATATATGCCTGTAATGGATGGATATGGATTCTAGACGTAGCATGAGTGGCACCACCTGAGAGAGATAGATTAAATATGTGGCTTATGCCCACTCCTCTCGTGATCATGTCCATAGATAGATAGATATTGTTTCCCCCTCCCCCTCCCCCTATATATATATGGGGGGAGATATCCATATATAAATAGGCCTGATGAAGGAGATCCAAAGGTTCATCATCATATAGATATGATATGATATGATAGTGAGGGAGGGAGGGTGGGTGGAGATACTCTTCTCTTTACTAGATGATAGGAATCTGATCTAAGATGTCATAGATTCAGATGATATATTGTCCACCGGCCTAACCCAGGCCCTACATTTTCCACCAAGTCCTCCGGCCACCGGCCTAGAAATAAAGTCATAATCAAGATCTGGATAGCCCCCCCTCCATAGAATGGAGGGGAGCCCCATTTCCCTTCCCTAAAATATCTTATCTATGGGGTGATAATGGAATATATATATATATATATATAGAGAGAGAGAGAGAGAGAGAGAGAGAGAGAGAGAGAGAGAGAACCATAAATAGATATAAAATGATAAGAATAACCACATATAGGGATAACAACTAAGAGATCATGGAGATAAAAGACCTAATAAGTGAAGTGTAAGGAAAAAGTGACTATCATCAAATGAATAATATGACCCTATCTTGAAAAAGAATTTGAATTTTATAAAACAAGAAGAGGAAATTTTGAATTTGATAATTTAAAATAAAAACCTCTAAGGTATTTTTTCATAAGTTTGTATTTTTTTATTATGCCCTACTTACTAAAATAAGTAATTTTGAATTTCTAAATAGTGTGCTATAAATTTGTGGAAAACAAAAAAGATTATTTCATTGAACATGCATAAATGAAAAATATCCTCAACATAATATGAAAATATATTCATTCTGCTTAAGATATGAAACAAAAGATGATTTTAAAATTATGATTCCTATAAAGTGACCCAAATAAGGGTAGGACCAATAATGGAACCCTAGCAAAATTTGTGTAAATTAAGTTTATTAAATATGATAGATAGAAGCCAGGAGTCCATATAAAGATAAAATGTAGATATGAACCCTAAAGTAACTAAGGTGTTTATATTATCATTCAAGTCATACACAAGAACAAATAAGATCCTATCTTTGGTTGAAATTTGAATCAAAAGTGGTCTCACCAATGATTTAACCTACATGGTTAAAATATTTAAAAGGGGTAGTAACCAATTGAATATTATCCTAATCAATTAGTTTCCAATGATAATTGTAGTAATATATAGAATAATCATTAATAAAATCTAAGAAATGATAAACAATGAAATAAATCACTGGCAATGAAAAGGAGAAGAGTATTTAGCTGATATCCTAGAATGTTTGCTTATATGGACTTATGTAATGATTGGAAAAGGATGTGATATGATAGAGCTTCACCACTAATTTTTTTTCCTAAATAGCTTCTAGGACAAAAGCATATGGCACTGACCAAATCATACCCCCGTGATGGCCCTTTTATATATGCCCTTTTCCCTCTGCACTTTTATCTTTTAGAACTTTATGGATTTGCACACTGCTTCTTTATTTTCTCCTATTTGAAATTTGGACCTCCCACATTGTGTGATTCTCATTGTGTGGCTGATTGAATCTTCAAAACACTACATGGTGAGAGATTCTAAAAAAAAACATTATGTGGGTTGTGGGCACCCCTAAGAAGCATTGATGTCACCACTTCTCCGCAAATGGCTGAAACCGCACATCACTCTCACCTATAATGTGATATATAAAGTGTATGTAACCATATTTATAATCATGATCTTACAAAAATGTGATTGTACTTGACCTTTTCCCTAGCTTGACTTGAACTAGATAATGTGTCTTTTGTATTTATAGATATGAGTGGATGAGTTCTCTAGAATGAGTATCGAGAGTATGTACAAGGAATTCTTGGAGTAACTTTACTTTTGAATTCTCTAAGTGTTTTCTCATGGGAATTTTATTCTACACCCTTAGTCCCATAGATTATATTGGATATGTAGTGTCAACTTATGGCTTACATAATCTCTCTTCTTTTCATATGTTATTAATTTATGATTCCATATGTTCAATAGCTTGGTCTTGCTCTTGGCCATATCATAGGATTGGTATATATAGGTGTTATTGATGAGTAATTAATCATCATATTGAGCATTTGAGTCTTATTGTATGGTTTGGAGGTTTCCCCCTCGAAATGGCTAAGTTATTCTCCTTTCATATTGTGATGATTTATCTACAATATTGTGTTCTTCGGTTCTCTATTGATACTAATATTTATATTTATAAAATTAATTTCATTATAAGTGTTATCAGAGCATGATCTTGGCTTGAGTTTCATCAAACCCTAATTATGAAGATTTAGATATATCTCAAACTTGGTAGATAATTTTTTTGGAAAAAAAA